>OZ038430.1:3161222-3744949 GCA_964036235.1 Heterorhabditis bacteriophora
TGTTTTCCTATTTCGTCCTCTATCACCGATTGAACGTCGGTGGAAGCGTACTGTGCTTTTATGGCTCATAAAGTGGATGCCTCTGCAGAATCATAATGTGGCGTAGGAATTACGAATTGACTCAGGTTTGCAATCACTCGCCGACGTATTTTGTTATTTTCCTGGTTCCGCGTATTTTTCATCATATATTCATTATAACTATACTATGTTCTTATATATTATATACGCTTAATTTGATTTGTTTATATTATGCAAAATATGATATTTTAATAGGATAAATATGTTAGCTGGCCATCTGTCCTCATAATAGCATGATTTAATTTAGCGAATGACTCAGCTTTCACACTGCAACTTCTTTAGCGACTTTTCCATTGGAACGTAAACTTCAAGTTTAAATATCGTGAGAACATTGTCATGAAATGAATCAAATCCTTCTCATTCACTCATATACACCTATACTCGTACTTTTTAGTCAGATTTGTCGTCACAGTTCTCATTAGCGCTTGAATTTCTACACTCCAACTAGAATCTATTTTGAATGTATGGCGAATATTTAAACTATTAATTCTGCTGAAATAGCCAGATGTGAATCCGAATGATCTCATAGTACACAGTAGGCTCTGGTTTAATGTTCCTTAATTTCCCCCGTTGGATGACCTTTGCCACTGAAGTTGTTAGATGTGTAAGCTACTCGTTTTGAAAAAACGCAACGAATACTGTGACAAAATGCAGGATATTTGCTGATGCCGTCCTTTCGTTATCCGGTTTTCTTCCTCGTCCAAGCAAAGTCACTATGGTGCACAAAGTATCTCACCCTAAGGTTTTAATTTGATTGACAGATGTTTTGATTTCGGCGCGTAGCCTTGCTCAATTACACAGCCGATATGAGAAACAATATTATCTTTCTATCTTTTAAAATTATTCTAAATTTAAGATGGAGTCTAAGTTTTTTGTCATTAAAATCCAATTAAGCATTCACTTTTTCTGCCTATTTTTTCTCACTTAAATTCGTTCTTTAAATTTTATAAGAATATTTACGTGAGTAAAAACTTGTATACATTTCTGGATAGAGAAGGATTATTGGAGAATTACACATCCAATTTTCGGTGAAAATGAAATTCCCTGAAGACGTGGCTTTGTCAATGAGTGGTAAAAGAAATGGTTTGAGCAGATGAATCGAAATTAATTCTAAATTAATTTCCCGTCTTGTGATATATATATAATGCAAAAAGTATCTACAGTAGAATATAAACATATGCGTGACTACTTAATAGTCCTTTATCATTATTTACACTGATAATATTAACAACTTGTTGCTTTAATCTAAGTATTATTTACCTAATAGTAAATAATTAGTCAATAATTTTTGGGTCATCAGTAAAAAAAAGACAAAACGGTTATGTTTTAATGCTAAAACCAAATAGTTGTTGAGCTAAAGATAAATTTATCTGCATACGACATCACAAGTTTTGGGAAAAGCTATAAATTACTTTTATTTGATCAAATAGGTCAAAGTCACGCGAGGTATGGCTGAGAAAAGCACGAGAAATGAAAATGCGATGTTTGGAACAATTGGATGTTTAACAGAATTATATTTACTCAGATCTAAATTCAACAGTTATGACTGATAACGGCTACGTAGCCGTCCAAAACCTAAGAATGTAGGTGGTGCGTCACCCACACAGAGGTAGCATCTGCTAGTGTTTTGATGTATCTAATCCTATTTAACACCTGCAAAAAACCTCGAAAAGACACTAATCATCTATTAAATAAGTAGAGATAATCTATATTATCCATTTATTTAGCAGTGCTTAAAATAAATGAAGTTTCGTTCGATGATGACCCGTCCTATAACATAGACAAGTATAACAGTCTTTATAACTATGAAATTTCAAAGTATTTTGGAATATAACGACTTATTTAATTAATTTAGGAACAGGTACATTTGGCCGTGTGGAATTAGCGAGGCACAGAAAGACAGGACATCATTTTGCATTGAAAATATTGAATATACATAAGGTGAAGGAAACGACAAAAGAAAGTGCTGTAAGTACCAATTGTAGCCGACAAACATTGACTTGTTCTAGGTTGTCCAAACACGCCAAGTGGAGCATGTACATAGCGAAAAGGGGATTCTCAACAGACTAAACCACCCATTCATCGTCCGATTGTTAGTTACTCTACCTGTTTTTTCAACCGATGCTAAGTTGGCAATATTCAGCCTTTCAGATTTTCCACAGACAAGGATGACAGGAATCTATACATGATCATGGAATTTGTGCCAGGAGGCGAACTCTTCTCCTATCTCAGAGCGTCGAGGTTCCTCTTTTGATCTGTTCGATTTGTTCTCTCATTCCAAGTTTTTCATATATATTTTCACTCTGTTAGTGATCCTTTACTGACCACAGTTTTTTTTTCAGAGTTTTCAGCAATTCAATGAGTAGATTCTATGCTGCCGAAATCGTCTGTGCGCTCGAGTACATACATTCCAAGAATTTTGTCAGTTATCTTATAAATTTCAACCTTTAAATATGCTAGTTAAAAAATAATTTATGACATTTTAGGTGTATCGTGATCTCAAACCCGAGAATCTCATGTTAACCAAAGAAGGACATATAAAGATGGCAGATTTTGGTTTTGCTAAGGAATTAAAAGATAGGTTTGTAATAACTTTATACCATATTAATATTAAGATAAGTTTGAATTTTCTCCATTATATTTTAGTTAAACGCTAATATAATGAAGTATTTACTTGAAGTTTACATGAAAGAAGTGAACAACTATATTAATAGTTAGTCATATACTTTGCTATGAAGTTTTACCCACGAAAATATGATCAAAATACTTGAAAATGTTGGGTAGGCGTAGCATTTCGTGTAGGCGTCGGTGCACTCTGAGATGACAACTGAGTTTTACGAGTGGTTTTCTCATCAAAAACACTTATCACACCACACAAACTGTGGGTGATGGATAAACATGAGAAAATAAATTTGTATTCAAGCCACTATCCCATCGTTATAATGAAGTTATTTGATGCATGTGGCATATGTCACTGGCATCCGTACCTCGGTGCACCCAAACTGCGATCTCTTCTCGCTTACACAACAATCTGAGTGCTTTGTTTTTAACAGCAAAGATAGAACAGTGACCAGAGTGGACAACATTCGTCATGTGAACATATACAATATACAAATAATTGTATTCCATTTATAATATTATTTATATCGACGAGACTTCATTGAGATCAGTTAAATATTTCAGAACATATACCCTTTGTGGAACGCCTGAATATTTAGCACCCGAATCACTCGCCAATAAGGGACATAACAAGGCGGTTGATTGGTATATATTCATTCATATTTACCTATTATTAATGAGAACAAAGTAAAAAAAAAACACAGAATAGAATATTATGTCTGGAAAGTGAATATTTTGGGTGGGCCCTCGGTATCTTGATATATGAAATGATGGCTGGTCGACCACCTTTTCGTGGAAGGAATACTGCTGAAATTTACGATTCTATTATGGACCATAAACTCAAATTTCCAAGAAGTTTCAATCTGGTTGCGAAGTGAGTTCGACTTTTTGTTTTTTTTTGTTTTAAGCATAAATTGATATTGTATAAATCAACAAAAATCCAAATCGTTGTTAATAAACCACATAAATAATTATTTTGTTCAAACAAAAATGGCATTTTCAACAATGTTTTTCAAGAGACCTAGTCAAGAAGTTGCTCGAGATCGACCGCACGCAGCGCTTAGGATGCATGAAAAACGGTGCGAAAGACGTCACTGAGCACAGGTGGTTCCAGAAAATCGATTGGAATGACTTAAAAGACTTGAAGGTTGAGGTGAGTAGTACTAACGTCTACGACCACAAAATTATATCTTTAAATTAACCTTTAGAAGGCATATTGAAGAGCAAGCGATTTTCAGCCTCCTATTATACCAACTCTTTATCACGCTGGAGATACTGGTAACTTCGATACTTATGATGAAAATGTTGAACAGGGGCCAGTCTCAGTCCAAAGGGAAAGAGACTTATTTACAGACTGGTGATAACCACATTTTGTATCTATCTCCCTTTCTCTCTCCCTCTCTCTCATATTCTTTTTCCTGTTGTCTCTTTCTTTAATTTACTTGTATCTCGTTCAGATTCCAACAGTTTTATGTAACTTGGAGTGTATATGATGTGAATATATAGTTACTTATTCTAGCTTTGTGTATCTATAGAAATAATTGTCCGATCAAATAGTCTTGATTATTTAACTAGATGCATTTATATTAATACATTTCTAACGTGATTATATGATTCTGGTGGTTCACACTTTTAACTAGATTCGGTGATTTACGATAATTGAATTTAATGCTTTTCTTAGATAAGTATTGAAAAATGGCACGGAAGTTTTATTCCACTAGTATTGATTACCGGTTTTAGCTTCCAGTCCTTGTCATGTACATACTTGCCGGCATCGTTCTTATGCTTCTGTGATATACATGTATCACAAAAGTAGGTATTTAATAATTTTAGACGAATGAATAAACTCGTACAATAATTCATGTTAGGAACATTGTTATAAAGCTAATAGCTAATTACCTATTAAAATTATTTTCTTTACAATCTCAGAATATATAAATTTTGGTGAAATAGTGAATAGAATAAAAAGTGCTACGGAAAACGACATAAATTTCCTTGTAAAATAACGTATTACTTATACGTAAGAATTTTATATTTAATTGAAAGTGTTTTTTTAGCCATATGAGTGAAATGTGGCGATGAAGGAAGAGTTATGAGTGGTGCTCATGTAACACTCACAGATTTTAGAAGTCTCTTGAATTTTTAGGCGTCTGACGTCATATCCTCTTTAAGTGCGGACTTGCAGAGATCAGATTTCGTATAGTTTCAGTTTAAACCTCCGTCCATGCAAACGGCCGGTGATTAGAACGAAAGCACGGCGGGGCTTACAACAAGAAATACTATATGGCACGAAAAACATTCAAACAAATAATCGTCTTCTAGCAAAATAAGAGGAAAGGGAGAATGAACAGAAAAATAGCCCGAAACGTCGTTTCTATACCGTATACTACTTAAAAACTTCTGCTATACTAATGGCAGCTTATTGCTAAATTTTGAAGCTGCGTAATGTCCTTAGCTTTAGCTGTGCTAAACCATATTATCCACTCAATAAATTTACAAATTTCTTTTTAAGTAGACAGTTGCTTAGTTATGGATTACTATTCAATAAGTGACGAAAGATCACTTTAATTTTTTTAAGTACAAAAATTATTTTGCTAGACGCGTTAAAAAGTGGCCTTTGTGAATTAGCACTCACTGCAGGCACAGTTGTTCTTGGTCAGCGAGAATTGTGACGTGCGAAGGGTTCTAGGGTACTGATTTGAGGGCATAAGAGACCATGAACCACGACTTCTTGCAAGTCAGAAAAAGATCTTGTTTCTTCATAAAACAAAATTGAAGCACATAAATATATATGCACGACACCACTTTAGATAGAAACTAACGCAGAATAATGGAAAAGCAAAATAAGTTACAATCTTTCTGGAATACAATTTCATACTATTTAAAAAGTAATATAATATAATAAAGACTATGTTTTTCATCAAATAACCAAAGTAAAATAACAATTAGTCTATTTTTCTGATGCTAGCAATATAATGATAAACTAATCATAGGTCCCACTTTCCTTTCATTTCACTTTTCTATTTACTGCCCTTAGTTTAATAAATAATGAAATTACCCGTGACAATATGTTATAAGTACATAAATTTTTCTTCAATTTGCAATTTATAGCAATAGTGTGGTGATCGATATAAAGAACAAACTGCTTAAAAAAAGATAAAATTTATAGGAAATAAGCTTAAATAAATATCTTATTTCGCTCAAGTATTTATATTTTCACCTACATTTGCGCAAGTTTATTTATATTGTTGTTTGAGTATACCTCTTGAAGAGCTTCCGATAGCTCGTTTCACAGCATGTGCTTCTGAAAAAGATATTTTATCACCAGATTACACTCAGTTGGACAACGTTTCGATGCAAACATTTATAGGCTTAATTTGTCATTCTCTTGATGAGTTGCATCTATTGTTGTATGTTTCCACTTGAACATTTCTCTCTGTGTAATATTTTTTCCAATTTCATTTTGCATAAGTTGAAACCTTAGACTTTGTCATTTCGTGTCCTCCAGTAGCATGTCTCCTCGTTTTTTCCATATTTTATTTTCACTTGATTGCACAGCTCAAGTGAAGATAAGAAGTCTACTTTAATCTAAAAAGCTAGACTCAAAGCACTTATTAGTGAAATATTTGCTTTATAATAGAACATTTTTGGAACAAAGAAAGGCAAGAAAAAATTAAAATATTGAAGATGACACGCCAGTTGAGACGTATTGCTCAAAGCCTACTGATCCTATTAAATATATTTTATCGGGTTTATTTTCGATAGTCTGATTCATAAAACTACTTATATAATTCATATATTCGAAGAGCATGTGAAGAATTCAGGTTTTATGGTTTTCACATCACAAGCCTTTCTGTTCACCGCTCAGCGTCAATAGGAACTGGCTATAAATGCGAACCGTCCAAAGAGCGGAAGATCCAGTAAAGTAAACACTTGAGTTCAAAAAATTATGAAGGATGGTTTATAAAGAAAACAAGGGATTCAGACAGCAGTCTAATTCTTTTGAGTTAATGAGTAATAACCGAATTCACGTTGTTTTCATAGTTGTTGTTCGACTTGCAGTGGGGGCAATCTATAGTTCCTACACTATTATATTGCTAAACACGCTCTGGAAGAAATTTCGGGAATTCTGAAAAGTTAACTAATCGAATCATCCTTGAAAACAGCTGTTTTTAAGCCTATTTCAATGTGTTCCACATATATGATTGAAGACGAGTGTCTGTGAAATAAATCGATTAAATACCAAAGTTATGTAAAATATTCTACTACGAAGTAGATTTATTAAAATTAGTAGAGTCATATATGAATGAATATAAATACTTTATTTTTCATAGAGTCAAATATATTAGTAGTAGCGGTCAGCTATTTGAGATACACATCAGTAGAATTTCACTTTAATTGAATTTGCTCGATTCTCTTCGAGTAACAATTGCTCAGCTCTTTCAAATATTTGCTAATAATAGCAAAAGGATAAATTAGTGCTGAATTAGGTTGTTATTACTTGCTGATATTTCTCACGACTTTGGTATTCTTAAGGAAATGATATCGGATAGCAGTAAATAGTATTCGATAATACCGAGCATATTATCTTTCCAAGAAGAGAAACAAAAGTATTTCATGAGCATATTTATTTAATTTTTGGATGACTTCACCAAATCTCAATTAATATTTCATTGACAGCAGCATTTGTCGGGATTCGTAGAAGCATCAAATCATTTAGCCTATTTGAACTACTCATCAGACACTTATGAGCGTGATTTTTAGCAGTTAACAAATGATGTACTCATATAAAAATAGCTATTTTATTATCTTCTCAGGGCAAACATTATTTAGAAAAAAAAGTTAGCGTAGTCAAAGACGCATTATTAATATATATGCAAATAAATAATTGTTGCACTTATCTTTTGCCTAAATATTATTTTGTTTTCGTTTATAATAGGTTAATGGTACTTTTAGGTTTGTCCTTCATCTGGTCAGTCCTTTAACTTTAATCTAAGTCCTAGAACGTGATGGTGAAATTCTCACGATTTTTTACCGAAATTATATTAGATGTTGCAATTTCCGGGATGTGATCAACAACGATATGTTTGCTTAGTCATGCAGTTTGCATGAAATTGGTTTAGAGTTTGTGCCGTGACAAAGTCCAGACAGTTATTAAAGAAAACTGATTAGGCTCTACTTTACTGAAAAACTATTTTTCATCGTTCCTGCTAAAGTTTTGAACTACAAGTGTCAGAGGGATATGCCGACAAGGCAATAGCATGTGGTTAATTTAATCCAACGTTTCTAACAGTATTACAATGTCTACTTTTTGAAATATAATTATAGAGAATCCATAGTTACGACGTGCATTGACAGGCACATTTGTTGTTAAAATGGTTCATTTGTATTGGGAGAATACATACGTAAATACTGCTTCACCCCAAACTAAGCAAAATCATAAACATGAACTTCTTTAATTTATTGACTATGCAATATTTAGAAAAAAACTAGTGACAACAAGAATTACGAAATTAGCATTCCTGACAAATGGCCATGGCTAATTTGACGATTCATTAAGATTCCGACGATACATTTATTGTTTTTATTTAATTTTATTTCTTCATGATTCAATAATTTGTTTCCATTATTAATTTCGTTTTGGAAAAAGTTGAATAGAGTCAGTAGAGTTCGTCTTCTAACACATTCTAAAATTGCGTTTTTAGAAATAGTATATTTTTAAGAAAATAAGAGTATATTAGTCTGCATTACTCATCCACTGTTTATTTAAACTGATAATTTTAAATTAGTGACTAGTTTCATTTCAGAAGTATTTCTTTCAAAAAATCGGGTTGCAGAGAGATGTTTTCCTGGCACAATATACTTTGTGAATAAGCTGTGCTTGACTAGCATCGGAACTTGAGTGAAAATTCACCAGCCTACATTTATAAAATAGTCATTGCAAATTGATGCAAATTGATATTCTGTAAACAATTTGAAGTTACTGACAACAATTTATGTTATATATTTTATATTTACAAAAATATACATAACGAATATGGACATCTAGATTACTCGATATGTGGACACTTGTAGGCCATTAATAAATTTAGGTTATGAAATATATTTTTATCGAAAGAAATAACCGGTTAAATTATTATAAACTGCTTTTAAACGTCTAAATAATGCGAATACAGTACAACGTTTCCATTCACAGGGATATGTCTCAGATAATTAAACAAAATAGGCTTCGGATGCACATAAAGTTAGAGAATCTCATTGGCGCTTATTTCCTATTCTTGTTAAAATTGGGTCAAGAAGAGGTGGCACAACATTAAAAGCTGTTACATACACGTCCGATCCTAGTTAATAGCAAATATCAAATATACAAATTAGGTAATTTTTAAACAATTCATTATTTAACCCGTTATTCTTATATATCTCAGCTTTTGCTACTCTTCTTGTTTCACTACTTCTAGAAAGTCATCATTCAGTTCAGGTGAAAAATCTACTGCAGTAATTTCTTGCTTCTGTTCAAATTCAGAATGGTTAGAGGAAAGTTGTGAATCGTTGGCTGCTATAGACAGTTTAGAACAATTAATGTCTCGAAATCTCTGCCTAAATTCAACCACTTATATAAAAAGTTATTTAAATAAGAATCTTAATGGTTTTTTAGATAAAATAATTACCTTTTGGTGTATGGTGATCCCTGCAAACGTTTTTCTTTCTGTCGTCGATTGCAAAACCATACTCGTACTACCTGAATATTAATGAAATATTTATAATGTAATTAAGAATATTCTGCTAAGTGCAATAATTGTTCCGTTATGCGATGACAGAAGTGACTTTTGTGATGTACATATAAGGTAAGATACGAGGGAACTCACAGTTTGTTCAATACCTAGTACGGAAGAATATTCGTGCAAATGTTGTGTTCCAGGACTAGGATTCCTCATGAACAAAGTTTCCAAAGCCCTGAGCTAAAGAATATGTGCAAGAATAAGAACTAAAATGAGAGTGGAGAACATATATAATCGGAGTAATGGGAGGCTATTAAACAAATAAAACAGGCCTCTAGAGGCGTAAATGTGATGCGCTTCTTCCTTGTTTTTATTTGAGCTGTGGAGGTCAGCTTTGATCCGTCGTTGATTTTCTGAGAAAAAATACAACGCAGCGTTACTGTGAGATTGTAGTACTTAAAATCTTATCATTTTCATGTTAATGACTTATTTAAACATTTAATCTGCTGGACAATTTTTTGCCTTTTCTAGATTCAACTTCTTTTTCTTTACTGTTATTATATTACTTTACTCACCATTGACATTAAACAATCAAAAATAGTGTGAAACGAAGAAATAGCAATGGTAGCTTTAGAATTTTGTAGCCATAGTTTAAATTGGTGGTACAGACGACACATACAGGTATAGGGCATTTCGAGAGCCTGAACAAGAAGAAGAAAAGTGAACTTATTTAGACAAGTTCAGTTCGCTTGACAGCTATTGCTCTCAAATTTTTAGTAGCGTAGCTAGCAATTGTATATTTACTATATTCTTAACAAGAGTACGCTTACAAATAATGCAATAAAAAAAGTCATAACTATCAAATCAAATGAGAATTTTAGGCTTAATGTAGAATCGGAGCAAACTCTGATACCTCGAATCGAGAAACAGTCGTCTGGGAGAACTCGTGACCGAACATATTACCGAGGCACTGACCGACCTGTTCTTGCGTGAGCCCTAACATTCACTTAATGGTCAATAAAACGGTGAATATAAAAGAAATAACTTACTCCATGCCATTCTCTGCATTCGGAAAACCTTCGTGAACTCCTCTAATTCATCGTACTCTACCAGTCTACTCTCTGTTGACACTGATTCAACCATTCCTATGTTTCAGTTATTTTCTATGGAAAAGTATTTTAAATTCTCATTCATTATAATAGCATTTCTATATTTCCATTAGTTTCTTCTTTTAACAGTTAATTATCTTAGATTAGATGTAGTACTGTTATTTTACTATGCAAATTTTTGATTTTTCACTGTATGGCTTATTTTGTGTTATTCGGTTATAAATCTCCTGTAGAATAAAATTTCTAAAATATCTAGCGAATACTGTGTTCTTATCCCAAATTATATTAAATAACTTAATTTAACAAAATACTACTGGAAGGTTTAAAAATAGTATATGGAAAATATATAGTTTTCGATGAAAAATCCTCGAAACTGTTGAAGTCTATCTATTTATTAGTTCTTGGTTTAATTCTTTTTCTATATTCACTAAAAAATGTATTCTTTTATTTTTGTTAAGTAATTTATAAAATTTACATGAAAAAATGTAAACAAAATATAATATGCTGCAACATTGCTATTGAAGTATTATCAATCAGATTCTGTTTATAAATGGAATAAGTGGAATGAAGTAATATTTTACGCTTCATGTAGAGCTAAATGAAAATTTGAGTATGAATTACTATTTGAAATAAAATCCCATGTAATTTGTAAGAATTAGAATTCAAAATAAATCATTGACAATTACCAGTTTCTTTGGTAGCCGTTAAACAGAGTGTAACAAATGAGTGTGAATGAAGGTGAAAAAGAAGAGAATTACTGGTGGGAAAAGCAACAAAGAAAGGATGATTTCTGAGGGAAGTTATTGGTTATTCATCGGTGCAAAGTAGCATTTAGAAAAGCGCGGCACAAACTAATCAAAAATTCGATATGCAAGACCTCGGATTGCTGCTTGGTATGAGGACGATATTTTGATGATAGGAAAACTAGAATTTTCTCTTATGCTGTCCTCTTACAATTAAAGATATTGTGTTCTATTATTAATAGAATAGAGGAAAATCCGTTCAATAAATTTTATATAAAAGCGAGAAAATCTATATCATAAATTAAGGTACATTATATTTAGGAATAAACCTTTCCTTGAATTTATCTAGAATAATTGAAATGATTAGTGAAATTCAAAAATAAGATGAGAAGGGAAGGAGCTGTCTATTTAAGTTCGAAGTCAATTAACATAAAAATGAAGAGGCGGGGCATATAGCGAAATATTTGCAATAATAGATATTATAAAAATAATTGATGTCAAACACTCAAAAAATATTAATTTCGAAATTATAGGTAAATAATAACATTGAATATCTCTCAACTCATATTTAAAATATACATTTTTTTCGGAAAAGTGAAACCTCCTATAAAACAGTAATGGTTGGTGGTCCTACAATTTTTAGGAGTACAAACACCGAGTAAATAAAATGCCTATTATTTAATATACAATTATAAATTTAGAAAACGTTATAAATATAAATTTTAAGTGAAATGATATTTAATACTATAAGTGACAACATGGAGTGAAATTTTATTGGAATATTTATTTTCTGGCTTTTAACAAAACATCAGTATCAGGAGACAGGTTCATGAGATGACGGTGAGCTGCAATAACTTTAATCAATTTTAAGAAAGTAAGTAAATATTTGAATTCAAAGAATTTATTAAAGAAAATATTGCATATTCGTACAAAAGGATATCACTTGTAGTAAAAATTCCTTTCTCTACTATTATCTTATAACGAAGCAAGCCGCGTTTCCTTATCATTAAAAGATAGCAGTTACTGAGCCATTAGTACTGATGACTGATTTCTGTCCTTTTTTCGCCTACTTTTATTGTTCCTGTGTGTCCAAAATATAGTTATTTTTCGTTTGTATTTTCTAGCTCATGCTCCTACTAATTTTTCTTCTTCAACAGTTATTGATAGCTGTTTCACCCTTAGAAAATGGACAAATTCCGCCTGCACCTCTAATTCGTCCGAAGTTAGTCTCAAAAACTAATAAGAAATAGAAAAAATATGTTGATTATATATATATATTAGGTGTTTGCAGAAGTTTTAGTCTTCTATATCCGCGTTTTAGTACAATTATTTAAAACCTAAATAAATTCCCGCTCTTTTGCGATTTTGTAGTGTTGGGTTTGTAGTTTCTGAAAAGCCATAAGTCAAGATTTAATGGTAAACTTGACCTCACAAAATAATTGGAATAAGATGAGCCACCAAAAACTACGTATTCGACACTGTATTTCCTACGAGTTCCAACAAGGGGAAAACGATGTTGAAGCATGCAAATCTCATTCCCTCTGTACTCGGGGAAGGTGTTGTGTCCCACAGTACTTGCAGGTTTTGGTTTTGATGTGAGCGATCGACAACGCTCGGGACACCACGAACGCCGAAGACTGATGCTTTGAAATCATTATTGGATGAAAATCCGTCACAGACACGAAAGGGACTCGCGTAACAGTTGGGAGTTGATGAAGCAAAAGTCTCCAGATGATTGAATGAGATGGGGAAAATTTAGAAGTTCAGAAAATGGGTACCGCATGAACTCTCTAGAAACAGCATTGACCGCCGGCTCAACTTATGCATCTCGTTGATTGCCAGGCAACGCAAGAAGAACTTTTTGTGGAAAATTGTTACTGGTGACGAACAATGGATTATGTACGACAATCCTAAACACACACATTCATGGCTAGACCCCGGACAGCCAACAACATCCACGCCAAAAAAGTCCTTCTGTGCATCTGGTGGGATATGAAGGGTGTGCTGTTTTGTGAACTCCTTCAACCAGGTGAGACGGTTACTGCCGAGCTCTACGGTCGTCAACTGACTGATTTGTTCAATGCAATTGAACAAAAACGACCATTTTCTGGACAAGGAAGTCGGAAGGTCATTTTGCTGCATGACAACGTTAGGCCTCACGTTGCTCTCAGTACTTAGCAAACTATTTTAACTTCGGCTGAGAAGTTCTCCCTCACGCGACGTATTCACCGGATTTGGCACCTTCGGATTACCATTTATCCCGGTCGATACAGAACTGTCTAGCAGAACAGCGCTTTCAAGATGTGGTTGAGGTGCGAAAATGGATCGATGATTTCATTGCCTCCAAGCCGATGTCGTTTTTTCACGAAGGAATCCGAAAGTTACCCGAGAGATGGCAGAAGGTCATCGAAAGCGAGAAAACATATTTTGATACTTGAACTGCATTCTGTATATTATGGAAATAAAATGGAAATTTTGATAAAAAAGACTAAAACTTCTGCAACCACCTAATATATAGTTAGCTAATTCCAAATTTATATAATTTTTCAAGCATTTGATAAATTTTATTCAGGCATTATTTACGGAACTATGGGATCATGAGAAGTGTGGATGTATTTTCAAAGCAATATCCTTATTTAATTCAAGCAGAATTCACTCAAAAACTAGACCACTTTGATCCACTGAATTTTGATACGTGGCAACAAGTATGGAAAAACCCTTGTAAAAATTTTCGCGTTGAAAATGTTTTATTATAACGTCTGTTTTTTAGCGTTACTACTATAATCCAAAATATTACCGAAATAATTCAATCATATTTTTGATGATAGGAGGTGAAGGACCTGAGGACGGAAAATGGGCAGCGAAGCCAGATGTAAGAACAACAACTAGATCCAAACAGAATCATTAAAATACTGTTTGATGTATTATTTATTACATAACTACCACTTATAGCTGCTCCGAAATTTGTATCAACATCCAACAAATTATGTTAGTTGAAAATTGATTGCCGTAACTAACGTTTGTTTAGGTTCAATACTTACAATGGGCTAATAAGTACGGAGCTGCAGTATTTGATCTTGAACACAGATTCTTTGGGAAAAGCTGGCCTAAGCCGTAAGCGCACTTTTATTTCTTTCTATGACTGCAGATTAATATTTTTCATTATTGCCAAGTAATTTTTCACTGATTTATAAGTTTTAGTTTTACTATACTTCTTCTCGTATTTTAGAAACATGAATTTTGATTCATTAAAACTACTAACGACTCAACAGGCACTAAAGGACATAGCTTATTTCATCAGATCAATGAACGTAAAATATGGATTCACAAACCCACGATGGGTAACATTTGGAGGAAGCTATCCAGGTCTCATAGTAGGATAAATATACCTTGAAGAAAAAGTTTTAGAAATACAAATATAAATCCTTGTTGTAGGGCAAAAACAAAAGCCAATTATTTTCTATCAGGTTCACTCTCTGCTTGGTTCCGCTCTAAATATCCAGATTTAACTGTTGGCGCAGTAGCCAGCAGTGCTCCTTTAAATCTTAAGTTGAACATGTATGGTAAGGGAGTTTTTCTAATTATTAACACAATTTTTTCCATTAAAGTTAATAATAATATATCAATTATTGAAACTGGAAAGCATGAGTCAACAGAATGTGGATAAATGGAAATTGATTTTATATCGTTTATAACGTCATTTCATATTTGCATATTTTTATTTTAAACTTCAGAATATGCAATGGTGGTAGAAAATGATCTGAAAATTACTAATCCTGAATGTCCTGCTGCTGTTAAAATGGCATTCGATCAGATGCAGAAGCTTTCTATGACTAAAGCAGGAAGGAGTCAGCTAAATACATATTTCAAGTTGGTCAAAGTTTGAATTCACTTACATTATCTCATTAAAGAAAGTATAAAACCAAGATAAAAATACAGTTTGCTAGTTATATGAACAATTGGAGAAGACGGGAACAATATAAAATTGAGTTTCTAGTGATTTTTCCACTTTTATAGTTGTTTTGCTAGCTTCGGAATTTACTTGTATTTCATAGGTCTGAATGTGTTTTTTTTCAGACTAACACCGCCGTTCGATGGGAATACGACGAAGCTGGATATCACTAATTTTTTTGCAAATGTATATAGCGTCTTTCAAAGCATGACGCAATACACCTACGATGGACAGGTGAGGCCCAATATGAGTTTTGAAAGAAAAATGAGAGTCTGGTTGTGATCGATGTGATGCCATGTCCTAGAATTGTGAAACTGTCATGAAAGCGATCATTTGCGTATGAAGATCTGCTATTTGGTAATCTATATCTTGTACTTATGGCATTTGCTCAATTAACTTAATTGTACAAAGCAATCTTTTCTTGTTGATTCCTCTCTGCGAAAGCCTATATGAAATTGAAAATAGTAATGACTGTTTAATGTCGTTGCAATTTGATGGCTGTGTTAAATTTTATTATTCAGAGCAATAACACTGAACACAAGTTAACCGACAAAAGGTTATGCGAAATCATGCTGAACAAAAATGAACCTGATGTTATAAAAAGGGTTTACAACATTTATCAATGGTGAGCAATACTTCAACTTTTAATATTTTCAGTAGAACAGTTAATTATATTTTTTCAAATATTATTTGCATTTTTGTTTGAAGCCTATCATCTGTAGAATATTATATCATTGATTTTTCTATTTTTGAACCACATAATTAAGAACTGAACACACTTATTAGGTCACAAGGAATTTATTAGGTTGGTGCAAAAATAATTGCGCTTTTTAACCATCAACTTTAACGTAGTATATCTCGGCTTAGAATAACATTTATTAATCGAAATAAAAACCAATTAAAAGCTACATATCTTTGTCAACAAGAAACAGGTCTATTTATTCTGGTAATCTAGAATTTTGGAGTTCAGGATTTGATAATTACTCATAGGGGTTTTGAGCTGCTGCTTGGTTATTGAATACCTTCGTTTGCAAAAAGTTATCGAGATGCTTGAACAAGTGATAGTCGATGGAAGAAAGGTCTGGTGACTAAACTGGATAACGTAGAGTTTCGTAACCATGTTTGTCTAATTTTTTGCAGATTCACTTACGAGATATGCAGTTGGATATTATCATAGAGAAGAATTGGTCCCTTTCGGTTGAAAAATGCTGGACGTAAATGTTGCAGTTCTTGGTGCACTTTAGCGATTTCCTGGCAATTTTTTTTTCTGCTGTGATAATTTCCCCAGGATTCAAGAAGTAGAGAATGAATCTACCTGCCGACTGCCAAACAGTGACCATAACCTTCTTTTGGTGCAGCTTCGGTTTAGAGAAGTGTTTTGGAGCCCCATCCTGGTTCAGCCACTACGCGGAACGTCATCAGTTGTCTAGAATCATTTTTCGCCACATGTCACAGTGTGACCAAGAAATAGAGAGTTTTTGTTGCTCAAAAGAAGCGTAGAGCAGATTTCGTAAAAACAATTTCTTGATTTTCGTCCAGCTCGTGCCGCACCCATTTTTGGAGTTTTTAAAAATTTCCCAATTTAGTGCAAATGTCGAAGAATTGTCAAATGATCAACGTTTAGTTCTTCTGCAAAGTCTCAAGTTGTTTTGTGTGGGTCGCTTCAACAATGGCCCTCAGTAAGTTGTCGTCAATCGCCAAAGGACGTCCGTGACTCTCCTCATCTTCAAGGCTCTCGTCTCCGTTACGAAATTTTCGAAACCAATGTCGAGCCGTACTTTCCTTGACGGCTTCCCCGCCAAATGCTTGGTTAATATTGCGAACAGTTTTCGTTACTTGATGTCCCATTTTGAACTCATATAATAACATCGCTCGAATTTGTTTTCTCCATTTTTAATTTGATAGTCCAAAATAAGTAAAATACATAGTGGAGATAAAACCATTAACATAAATCAGTAGACTGATTTTCGCTCTTTAAAATGGTATATTACATATTAATAGTTAGAAAAAAATTGAAATCAAAATAAGCACCAAAATTTGAAATAACAAAAACCGCTAGTATTTTTGCACCAACCTAATAACATTATAAAAAATGTTGAATCTTTTATTTTACGTTAGATGAAATTTCCTATATGGGATGTCACAATAAAAAACGGATTTTTTAAGTTTATGCTTTTCTTCAAACTCAATTAAAATTAAAAGCTTTAATATCTTGTTTTTCGACCATATTAACTTCGTTAGCATATGTCATACATGAAAGATACAATTATCGACTTTGTGAAGACCTATTTTCGTGTTTTTTTTGTCGAAAAGTTAAATTTTCAAGCTTTCAGAAACGCTGTAAACCGACAATTTTAGCTGAATTTGAAGAAAGTCATAGAAATTTTAAAATCAGTTTTTTTTATACCGGACACCCTCTATATACGCATTTAATAATAGCATCGAAAGGAAGAAAAGTGTTAGGAGAGATCAGAATTTGTTTTGAGGTACAACACCGTCACTCAACAAGGAAATGTCGATGTCTTTCCTAATAGCTATTGGGACATGATAAATTCCGTTAAAAGTGGCGATCTAAAACGTTTAGGGGATGATAATGGTGAGTGAATTATGACATCATCCAAATTATCTTCTTTCCTTCTTTGTCCTATGTTATATTATCAATTAGGAATCAAATACAGTGCAGTAATTAAATTTTGCAAGTTCCCACATTTAAGACAAAAAAACCACTATAAATTGCATTAAAGTTTAAGTTTCTGTAAAAGTGGTAAAAATGTATTGCTCGTAGCACATATCTCCTTCAAAAAATGAAAGAATTCTACTTATATGATATACAGAATGAAGATTATTTAATTTAGATACATTTAAAATCTGAGATTAGGGATATAGAATGATGTGATTCATTTCGTCAATTACTTCGATGTTATCACTTCTCACAGCAAGTTAATATGTCGTCATAGGCAAATGGTTTAACGTGGTTGGCATAATCAATTTACTGGTTTTTATCTATTTTGCTTGTTTTTGTTCCTTTTCTATCTATTTTTGATTACAGAATGCCTTCCTGCCAAAGTTGTTTGTGGCCAACATTACATGTTGTCCATTTACATTTTTCATAGGGCCTTTTAAATCCAGAAATTAGTTGAAAAATGTGAAACTGTACTAAAGGCATGATAGCATTAAAGATAAGAATGCCATATCAGTGTCCTATGAACACAGTACAATTGTACATCACACAGAAAGACTTCTTTTATTTGGTGGAAATGTTAAAATAAATAGGTTCTTCATAATTCTGGCTGGAACTAAAAATTCGTGTGGATTTTTTTACCAGATAGAAGTGAGTGTTAATTTAGTAGTGTCACGTGGAGAAGTGGTACATTTAAAAGGCCTATCAGTAGCCTCTTTAAGACACCCCTGAATGAGTGCATTTGAAGTGAAGCATTAAGTACTGTTATCTGATTCAGCCATCTGAGAACAGTACCAATCTTCTGCTGCATATCAAATTTCAAATTAAGCAACCTCACAAAGAGTACTGTTTATTTCAGCTGCTCGATTACTTCGATCCAAGCAGTGTCTTAGAAAATCACAAATCTTTAATGTCTTGTGTTTAGTAAGCACATATTGATTATAGAAACTATTTGCGTAATAAGTTCAGAGTAGAAATCCGAAAAGTGCAAAACTGAACAAACTATGCCCATTAAAAAAAAAATTAAATTCGATAACAATACTATAAAGTACCATTATTTTAAAGAATATTTACATTATTTACAATTCTATTAATCCTGTCAAAATAACTTCATGGTAAGAATAAAGAAAGAGGTGATTTATCTTTTAAGTTTTTAAGCCACATAAAAACGAACTTTTTGTGTATTTATTCTAGTAGTTCAATTACAATCCGTTCAATGCTAGTGTGAAGTAGAATCTCTCTTACTGAAAGTTCTTTAAGGCATAACATCTTTATAGTTACACTTCATCGTTATTGTTGCCTGGAAGTTATAAATTTAACATACATTTTTCTGTCAATTGTTTCTATATAAATATATCCTTTAAAATATAGCCATAAATAAATGCTAATTATTGTTAAATAATATCAATGTGATTTTTTCGGAAATTGTTCATTGAAAAGTACCAATGAATGTTTTATTATCCCAGCTGCATCTCGTGGGTGGCTGTGGTTGTCCTGCAATGAACTTGGTTTTATGCAGACTACAGATCAAGGAGACAACATATTCGGGTCAACAGTTCCTCTTAAGTTAGTAAATATATCACTATTTAATTATATACACGCACAAGTTTATGTATATAAAATAATTTTAAATAATATATTTATAGCTATTTCATTGACATGTGTAGCGACATGTTTGACCCCAGTGTTAAAATAACCACTATCTATGCTAGAAATGCTGCAACACAAAAATATTACGGCGGCAGCGCAAATTATCAGGTTAGTAATTTTGAAATTCTAGTTAATACAATATTCAAATTAGACATATTTAGTTATATGTTTACATGACAAAAAAAATAAAAAATAAAGTCTAGATAGAACCAGACTTTAGTGACAATGTAGGGTTTTCAAATGCATTTGATGGAAAAAACACGGTATGCGCAATGCAGACGGTGCTACAGTTAAAACCAACCTATTGATGAATGTTTACCACTGACAGGCTACGAATATTGTTCTTCCAAATGGTTCAATGGATCCTTGGCATGCTCTTGGAATGTACAAGAGTAACACGACAAATCATGTCACCCCCATTCTTATAAATGGTGAGTGTTTTTCTGTAATTCCCTAGCATCCTCTTTTACTATTGGTTCTGTACAACCAATGAGCTGCTCAGATTTGTCGGGTATTTTGAGCTCATCCACTTCATAATAGGAAATAACTGCAATAACATTCTGAATTATTTAAGGGACCGCTCATTGCTCTGACATGTATCCAGCGTACGAAGGAGAACCCCCAGCTTTAAAAGGAGCAAGAACACAAATCCAGAAAGAGATCGAGTACTTCATCCGTAAGTTAATACACATCTTTGCATATTCAAATTATGAAATGTCGCATTTGCGTTAACAGAATTACGGATAAGAGAGAATTTTAATGTATTCTAGAGTGGAATGGAGTCAGCATCAATTCTCTTCTCACTTCTCTCGCTTTTGTGATATTTATTTCACTATAACCTTGAAACAAGTTCTTGAAATAAATATAACTAGAAGTCAAATTACTTGAAATAAATACAAGCTTTAAAAGTAATTGGGGTTATAATCTACAAGACAGATTGAAGAGGAATATGGTAATATGTCCTGATTTGGGCTTTTAATCGGTCCTTTTCTTAACTCATATTGACTGGTTATTGTGTTTTTTTCATCTTGGACTTAATCACATTCACTATTTATCGATTGGCCCGCCCCTTAAAGAAAATCTGTGTCAGACGTGGGATGATTGCTAGGCGGTTGTTGTTAGCATTTAGTTCGACGAAAAATAAAGACGGTATGTAATCTGATTTTATGTTGGTTGCTGTTTTTTAAATAGCATAATTCCATAACAGGATAGCCTAAGATTATCCCCAATAGGACATAGGTTAATATCTTATTCAATATTCTCCTAAAATTATCCAAAGTGAACAAAAAAATGATTTTAGAATTATTATTCTTTCAGTAAACAACTAAAATATTTACCTAGAAACACCTTTGAAAGTTTATTTATTTAACTCGCCTAGTTCAAATATGAAAAAATGTGCATTTATCGACTGCGACGGTACCAATTTTTTCGCTTTTTGCATGAGTTTGGTCTCATGTAACTTGGATTTGTACTACTCCAGTAACTGATAGTGCTCTCCCCTATATGACCTAGTATTTGCTTAAAAATAACAGTGTAGGTGGAAGTCGTTTTAAATTGAGCTAATTCCGGAATTGACCAGATTTATTGAGTCAGTAGAAGGCACACCTTTGGGAGCAGTTCGCGCCGCAGAAATGGGTCAACTTGAGATAGTTGGTAAGAAATAACATTTAGACAAGTCACTATAAAAAGAAACAGGAGAATACAGAAAATATACTTCTTATGCCTACTTTGTATTGCTTCACTACAATATACTGGTGACGGTAGAAAAGTAGCGTCAGTACGGGAACCAGAAGACCCCACAGTAAGAAAAGATATGCGTTATAATTATGTATATATATAGTAGATTTATTCAATTTCTATGTGGATGTTTTCAGAAAAAAGTGAATCTAAAACTGACAAGGCATGTGAAGCTAAGAATCCCATTTTGCTGGTGGGAAATCCATATCCTGTTCCAGCAATTATGGGAAACAAATAATAGGTCGGTATAGGACGCTAAAATATATCCAAAGCAGAAACACAATCTGAACAAATTTTAAGATTCGGAAATGTAATTATAGGTGTCTTTTATGGATCTGGAGACTTGTAGTAAAATATCTTTTCATAGGTATTATACATGATTATTAAGTTAGTATATATATTCTCGGAATTTCCCATATTTTAAAATCTTAATTTAGTTAATGTCACTTTTTAAAAACACATTCTCTAAATAACACAATGTGAAATGTAAATCTTTGAAGATTGATCCGGTCACATATCCAAGTTATTTGATAGAACAAAATTCTACATGGACAATGCTGAATATTGCCTACAAAACCGGTCACAGTATTCTGAAGT
Source organism: Heterorhabditis bacteriophora (assembly GCA_964036235.1). NCBI lineage: Eukaryota > Metazoa > Nematoda > Chromadorea > Rhabditida > Heterorhabditidae > Heterorhabditis > Heterorhabditis bacteriophora. The sequence goes on from OZ038430.1 coordinate 3,183,107, forward strand.
CACTTGCCTGGTAGTGGAGGAGGTGCCAGCGATATTCTCCCATTTCCCGACTGGATTTAAACACGATCAGATAGATTGCGAGCAGATTCAAAAGGATATATGCAGGACTATTAATATTGTAGAATAGAAGCAGAGCATCGTTGTGATGGTCGAAGAGAGTGGAATTGTCCATTTTCTACCAAATATCGTGACGGGAACCTACAGGAACTAGGGCGATAAACAAAAGGCGTTCATTTATTCACAAATCCCTTTGTTTTCAATTATAAAGCATTTTCGTTGATCAGGAATAGTATTCTTTTACATTTGTCAGTAGACAGCTGATTCAAAGTGAAGAATTCTGAAATTCAGGAAATGAATGTGTTTTTAGCAAAAAGTTAGCTTCAGAGTTGTGATAAAAAGTACTAGACTAGTTCTAGAGTTCATCTGAAAAGGAGAGGAAATTGTAGTAGCAAAAATAGTCTTTATATTAAATTCTCCTGTCCCTATTCTTGTTAGTTAGATTAAGAATGTGAACCACAAAAATTGTCATACTGACATATAAACAGCAAATCTACTTGTAGCTAAAAGAGATGTTTTGACAGTGAAAAGTTCGTCTACAAATGAATCAAGATGACGTAAGAATTTGCTTGTACAGTAAGGTAGAAGCCTAAACGTCACTAGAAGCAGAAATGGTACTGGATATGGCTATTCTATTTTGATGTGCATGCGGTTTAAGAGAATATTGCTTATTTGGGAAATATGGCGTTTCAAGTCACAACACGTTTACTCACAGCATGCTTAGATTACAGTATGACAATTTGGTCCCTCATTCGAGAGTCCATAATCTGAGCTACACGTCGTGCGCATATAAGTGTCCATTTTTAATGCAATAAATATTCTAGCACTATTATTTCTTCCATCAAGTATAGTAACGAAATAGAAACAATAACTGTCTATTAACACTTAAGGAATTAAAATTTAAGAATAGTTTACAACTACATATTTCGGAATTATTGCTGGTATTTTAAAATAAGTAAATGTGTACAACTACATATTAATGTCATCTTGCTTACGTAAAAAAAAGTGATAACAAATAGAAAGTAGTAGTCAGCTGACAGCACGTTGAATTTTATCAATAAATAATTGAAAAAAAAACGTTGTTTGCGTCATTACGGAATCACTATCTAAAGCTTTGACTGTAAATTCTTTATATTAAAGCTTTATGATGACTATTAATCTTATTTTTCGTTCATAAATTCCGTCTAACTTATTACCACACGTTTTACTCATTTATTCCGTACTAAAACATAAGCTTCTATTTATATACGGTTTAACCCACGTTTTATTTTTCACACTTAACAGTATGCATTTGTAATTTCTCCTTTTAAATTTTTAGAAGACTTTATATCCTTCGCATTTCATTTAAAGCCACGAACATTTCAATTTGAAGGAATGAAGCTATTAGTGACAATGCCCATTATTCTAGTCGCCGTTTTGGCTTCAGGCAGTGAAGCCAAGAAATTCAAGTTAGCACATTCATAAGCATTAGACCGTTATAATGTCTTTAGAAATAGAACTTAAATACTAAATTAGCACACCAATTATAGATCACAAGTCTGTGAATCACTAATAAACAGTACTGGGTTTAATCTAACGACTTATACTTGGTAGATAGCACTATGAATTTGAACACGTTCATGCAAAGAATTGAAATTAGAGCATAACTTGATAGTCGATCTAGGAAAGTGAAACGAGAAGTGATCTACGAAGAGATTCCTGTGGGACAACAACAAAATCCATCCAGGAAGTTCCACTTGAAGCCAGTTCAGGTATTTTCCTCTCAGTTCATAAATGTTTTCGTCATAAAATAGTTGAAAATCATATTGCATTAGGAAATCATGATTGTCATGAAAAAATGGTGATAAATTAATGCAAAACTCGCAAGTATTTAATATTCAGACCAATAATGTACCATTTATAAAAATAATATAATACTGTATTGGCATAGATGTGTTCATAACTACTACGACACAGTCAATAGTAAAGCTAGTAGTTTCAAACAGGAGTTTATCTAACATCTCTCATGTCGACAATTTTTCTGCTATTGATTTTCAATAACGTAATATTAGATAACGGGTTAAATGAATAGTATTCACTAGAGTTGGCATTCAAGTAATTCAATATAAATTTTGAATTTTCAAATTTCAAATTTGAATTGGAATTTGAATGCCAACCCTAGTATTCACATTTAGCTAACAATTTCCTGGTGTTTTCTCACTAATTAAATAAAATATAACCTTTTCAAAAAGAGGATGAGCTATCATAAATGTTATTTACATACAAAGCGAACATTTTAGACGCCATATCAACAATGCAAAATGGAATGCAAAAGACAGCGGGACGCAGTGGAAGCACAAGAGGCAAGTAGGACACTTGACAGCTCAGTGTAGACGCAGTGATGATCGACAACTTCTAATACTAGGCATATAGAATGCTCTAGTTAAATTTGGTACTTCCAGTACTTACTCATGCTCCGCGAAGAGTTAGCAGCTACGGAAGCACAGGTAGAGGCAGATGCTAAATCACAGACCGAACCACTTCTACAGCAGGTCCTGGTTATTACCATGCATCAACAACTTGGAACAAAAACCCACTCCCGTTAAAAACTGGCATATTATATTGGATATGACGTAATTCTTTTACATAAACCAAAGTGTTTAGACAGCTCAAGCTGAGGAGGCACCACCGAAACAATTACACACGGCTAAAGAGGGAAATCCATCCGTCCAGGTGAAAGATGTCATCAGGGAAACTGCAAGGGATGCCGTTCTACAGTGAATAGATTACTGACAATAGTAGCGCATTGTTTGTACTGATAAGCTATAAAGTGACTGAAATTATAACAGTACCATCATGTGCATATGTATGAAAGAATCAGAACTAAACAGATTTCTAGATAAAGACATAGTTTATGCAAAAAAATCAACTACATAATCACCATATGGGAAAAAAGTTGAATAGAAAGAATGTAATTAAACCATATTATCAAATAGCTGTCTAACATTTGTCAAACACTTTATACAGATCGTAAAGATCTGTCAATCGTCTTATTACCTCCTTTTGTTTGAGATTTTCGAGTGGCATAAATCGAATTTTCATGCGAGGGATAAGTAAGTCAGACAGAACTCGTTTCCAGTGAATAGATTTCTCTTGGAGACCTTAATGCACGAAAATCACGTCATGTTTGCCACAAAATTCAGAAACATAATCAAACCACTTATAATCATAATATGTTGACACGAGAGCATAACTAAGTAAAAATGGTAATATCTACCTGAAAGAGATTCACCGTTACAGTACTCTTCCTTGATGACAAAAAACTCAGCCAATGCACGGCATATGCCCGAGAAACACAGTAGTTCCTAGAAAATCTAGTTTATTTGTAATAATAAAGTTGTTATTATAAACAAATATCTAGCACAAAAATAGTAAGCAGAAAAATTACATCATCCCAATTTATGGTGTTCACTAGATTGGAAATCAGCCTGGGAAGTCCTTCCAGCTGCGGTACGTACCCATCAATCAGGGAAAGAATAGAAACTATATTTAGGCTATCAATTTTGATCTACGAATCCGTCTCGAATTCCATTGAATCATTCGTCACATCACCTAATTGTCGTTCAAATCGAAGAGAAAAATAATCATCAAGCATTGCACCGTGTTGTTCAAGAACAAACGATGCATTTTGTGCACCCTCTAGAAAATAAAGTTTGGTTAGAGTCAATCTAAAACATATTGTCCTCGACACACAAATCGGATGTGTAAATAACTAGCCTGAGAGAATATCCCCATCTTCGTTATTGGCAATTATGTACAACTCGGCCACGCTTGATCCACCATTGCTGAGTTGTATGTACCGAAATTCCCAAATGAGAAGATAAAGTTGTGAATACCGTAATTTGGACTGTTAGGTCACAACTAAAGGTTGAACATGGGCAATTTACGAAACAAGGAATAAAGTGGTGGGAAACATGCTTCATAGAACATTTCTCTCATAACTTCTTTCGCATTTATGAGATAGAGAGAAGTCGAATACTGCATGAGAATTACTTCTGGCGAAACACAGCCAACAAATGTATGTGATTTGAATAGTTCCCTGGAAAAGAGGTACTTATACTTGTAATTTATCCTTCAATAAGCAGCAATAGTAAATAAAGATTATAGCTAAATTCACCTAAGGGATTGCGATGCGTTTGTACAAATGCTCCTTTGTAGTTTATCCAAAGAAGTGAACGAAAACAATCGTCGACAAGATTCGTCCCTCTATATTAATGTTTTTTAAATATTGGTGTGATGCATAAACTAATATATAATGATGTCAAACTTGGTTAAACAGGAAATAACCTCTTCATATTGAACATTGTCCAGCTGGCTACTGGATACTGCCACTATTTCAACATTTTCTAGACTGACGCTTTCTTTCTGAACTAGAAATTCGTCCGGTCTCCTTTCGTGAGTATCGGTTCGAACTAGCTAAATCACTACATATGAAACACTCTTATCCTGCTAATGATGGTCTTCTAGAAATATTTTGCTTTAAACGTGATAAATGAAGACTACAATAAATAGAAAACTATAAAAGGGGTCTAATCATACCATATGATCGACCCTCTTTTTATCGCTTTTTAAACTAGACGATTGGCTACTATCTCTAGAGTTCGAATTGATACGTTCAAAATGAATCTATAAATTCAAAAAATTATTATATTTGTCAAATAACAAAACAAAATTGCTGCTAACCTGGGCCTGAGACGGAATACGTTCGATCTGCGAGTCTGTAAGCAGTTGTTGACTGCCACTACAGATCTAATTTATAGATCTAGGAGCAATTTCTTTATCGAAAATATCATGAAGTAGTGACTCAATATGCTGAAAAAAGGCATATTATTAAATAATAACTATATTAAATGAAAACACCAAACGTTATCTACTTGCTGCTTACAAATTAGGGTTAATCCTCATCAGACATTGCATATTCTCAATGTGATCGATTAATTCACTGCACAATGAACTGTCATTTACCGTATCTGACACGTTAGAGTGGAAAACATAGACTTCAGTCAAAAATTGTTCCCAACTCGATACGGTAAAAAGTGTCATTTGGATATACAAGAAATATAGCAATATAGGAATACCTTCTGAACGTCTTCAACTATGTGATCTTGTTCCAGAAACATGACGCTCTCTTTAGTCGGGTGTACATTAACATCGATACGAGACGGTTCAATCAAAAAATACTGTTAGGGTCGAAAGGCAATTATTTCACTTTTGAAAGTAATGATGATGTGGAAATCGTGCTCATGACAACAAAACGAAACTAACTTGAAGTGAAAGTAATACGAAAGGACAAACGAGATCCCGATCGGCAAATATTGTATCTACTGCAAACTTTAGAGGTGCACACTGGACAGAGCGTCCATTTATAAAAAGAAAGAACGATTTTTGTCGGTTCTAAATGGAAAAGCCCTGTTTTTGAAATATCAGGGGGAAAAGAAAAGTGATGGTGATAGCGATGAACCTACCTTTTTCATTTGGACACTTCTCGCAGTGACTGAGGAGAGTGGTTTCGTTAGCATCCCAGCGATAGTATACTGCAGAAATTGAGAAGAGTGCGAAACATCAATAATGTCCTAAGAAATTATTTAAAGCAAGAGTGGTAAATATATTGCATAACAATGAACTAAAAATAATGATTATATACAAGAATTAGCAAGAATTAAAACTACTAACCTCAGCACATTCTTTTCCAAGTAGCGCAGCGACGGTCACATTCCTGTCTCCATGTCCACTTGTTCGAAAATCAGTACCACTACCACCACGACGCATAGCGAACGACACATCACTAGAAGAAATTCGACTGTGTAAAGGTATCAAATCCTAGGTAGCTCGACAAAAGATTCCGTTTTGAAGGAGTTAGATGTGCTATAAATAATTTGTTTAAAGGACAATTCAACACTTCAATAACAAGCCTACGTCCATAGTAAAATTTAGTATATTAAGAATCGCCATCTTTATTAGACCTAACTGATTTCCATTCCTCTGAAAACCCCTGCTTTATGATTACTGTAAACAATTTGCACCTGATCAAAGACAATTCGAATTATCATACATTGCGTGGATCTCTTACTCTTTCTAATCGGTGTTCTAACTCAATAAAATGAGATCCCTAGTAGAATTCCTATGTACTTACGGCCGATTTACTGCATATCTTGTGACGATGTCGGCAATCCTCGCCGTTTCTTCTGCATGGTGTTTAAATACTCTCCTTCTAAGTGCAAGGATATAAATGGTCACGTTCCCTCACTAATTCACGTAGTCAACTGTCAAATTCCTTCCAACTAACCTAGAAATACAATTATAAAATAAGTCTTCTGCTGAAACACATGTTCCATCCAGACCAGCTGACATACGGATCGAAGTAGGTTTGCTATCTAAATTACGAAAGTAACCGTGCTTTGTTATCTAAACTATGAAGACGTGCATTACGCATCTATTAATGAATACTTGGTAGTAATTAATATTCTATCATTATAACGGAGTTGTCAATTTTATGAGCATTTTAAACATTTTCTGCAAATATTGACAATTTATAATAATATGATTTACAATGAAGAAAGTAGACAAGCGCCAATATTACATAAATCATACGGATTAAATTGCACGTCACCAATGCATTTCCCTTGATAGCCACAAACTTGATCAGCAGGCTTGGAAATAATAGTAACTTGAAATTAATTACTAGCTCAGGGTTTTCTAGACAACCTATTATAATCTAAAAATGACAGTGACTCATCTTAGCAACATGGCTAAGTGATGCTAAGGCTTCTCCTCGAAAGCCATAAGTCCTCATGGATTGCAAATCCTCGAATTTCTTTAACTTAGATGTTGCAAACCTTTCACAAACTATGTCAAGATCGTCCTTCCTGATACCTTTACCGTTATCCTAAGACAATAATGACTTAAGAAACAAATAAATGTAAAACTATGGTAATAAAACATAATCAAATGCAAAGAAAAAACATACAAATAAACGTATTAATAGCAAAAAATACCTGGACTTGTAATAAACTTAAGCCTCCATCTCTAATAGTGACGACAATCTCAGTGGAACCTGCATCGAGACTGTTTTCAATCAACTCCTTCACAGCGTTGGCTGGTCTCACTACAACCTCTCCCGCTGCAATACGATTGAGCACATCATCAGGGAGTCGATGAGTTACGCCATCGTCTATTAGCTCCCGTTAGGCTATGCAGAATGCACAGAACACCAAAAGCTTCGTCGCTGCCAAATATATTAGGTGGTTGCAGAAGTTGTAGTAATTTATTTCCGCGTTTTAGTACAATTATTTAAAACCTAAATAAATTCTTGCTGTTCTGCAATTTTGTAGTGTTGGCTTTGTAGTTTGTGAAAAACCATAAGTCAAGATTTAACGGTAAACTTAACCTCACAAAATAATTGGAATAAGATGAGCCACCAAAAACTGCATATTCGACACTGTATTTTCTACGAGTTCCAACAAGGGGAAAACTATGTTGAAGCATGCAAATCTCATTCCCTCTGTACTCGGGAAAGGTGTTGTGTCCCACAGTACTTGCAGGTTTTGGTTTCCACGTTTTAAAGCCGGTGATTTTGATGTCAGCGATCGACAACGCTTTGGGACACAACGAACGGGGAAGACTGGAGCTTTGGAAGCATTATTAGATGAAAATCCGTCGCAGACATGAAGGGGACTCGCGTAACAGTTCAGAGTTGATCAAGCAACAGTCTCCAGATGATTGCATGAGATGGAGAAAATTTAGAAGTTCAGAAAATGGGTACCGCATGAACTCTCCAGAAACAGCATTGACCGCCGGCTCAACTTATGCAACTCATTCATTGCCAGGCAACGTAAGAAAAACTTTTTGTGGAAAATTGTTACTGATGACGAACAATGGATTATGTACGACAATCCTAAACACACACATTCATTGGTAGATCCCGAACACTCGCGCCAAAAAAGTCCTTCTGTGCATTTGATGGAACATGAAGGGTGTGCTGTTTTGTGAACTCCTTCAACTGGGTGAGACGGTTACTGCCGGGCTCACCTCTAAGCCAATTATTGTGCTCTCTATATGTGATGTAGCGAAGTGAAGTTTGTTTAGGTTCCGATGAGAGCACAAGATAGATTTATTATTACATATTTTATTAATAGGCAAGATATAGATTACAATTACAAATAATATCTTAAGCTACATAATACAATCTAACCTACATAGCAATATATATATTCCCTCTTACTGTACGCTTCTATTCCGTTTTATATCTTCCCGATGCTTCGCCTCTAAGGACTCGCATGTTCTCTAACCTACTCCTGTCTCTCTAAATCCATATATCGTAATAGTGTATTCTACGACTGCTCTATCTCTAACTGAAAGGCCCTAAAAGGCAGTGCTAGGGGGATGCTAGAGATAAGCGCGCTACCTAGTTTCCCGCCAGAGTTGGTATTCAAGTAATTCAATTCCAATTTTCACATTTCAAATATTTCCAAATTTTCGATTTGAATTTGAATTTGAATGCCAACCCTACTTCCCACGTCCTTATGTTCCCATTATCACGGAACTGTAGTTGTTATGTATCGTATAAATCATTGGCCTCTTTCACTCTTTTCCACGATAGATTAACAATTATAAAAGGATAGTGTCAACCTGATCACCTGAGCCTAGTAGCCTTTTACAGCGTTCCGCTTTGGTTCTGAGTGATTTATCAGTCGATGTATCAGTTGAATATTTATTTGTGTCTAACGTATCAAACTCCGTAATTTTTCGATAACTATCAGCTGCCTTTCACATATACTCTAATTTTGTGACATATCCCACTAACTTTTGTTTTTTAAATGCATTTTCACTCAATAACTGCATTTAATATTTTCAAACATTTAGATGGATCTTGTGAATGTAGCTGAAGGTGACGTCGCAGCAGGAGTTAGCCAACAAGCAGATATCACAGTGTTGACGAAGAAGAGTTATGATAGCCAATTCCTAGACACTTCATTCCTAGACCTTCCTTTTGAAGTTCAATGCCAGATCTTTAGAGAGGTTCCTAATATCACTTTCAAGCTACTTTTTCCACAACTGCATAAATATTAGAAAATAGCCAGAAAACAGTTATTTACAGATAAGCGCTGCTGAGATGCGAGAATTGAAGGCGGTTTCAAAGGACATAAAACGTTTGATTGAGAAAAACTGGAGACCAGCATTTTGTATTCTTCCTCCGAAGGTTCAAATTAAAATCCTAACCGAGGTAAAGCTCTCCTGGAAATCACACCCTTGTCCACTAGTGGCACTTCTAAATAATCCATCCCACACACTATTCGATAAATATGTTTCAGACGCAGATGACCTCGTCGGAAATCCGTCGCATGAAGCTGGTTTTTAAGGATATGAAGCACCTGATTGAGAGAGGTGGAGGACATCTGACAAAGCAAGAGCTGAGATATTGTCGCATTGACGAGGTAAGTAGAACTGTTTGCACGAACAGATTTTTTTCGTTTAAAAAATCTATTCAGCTGAAAATTCAGATTGCCCCTGGTTCTTGCAAACTTACTTGAATAAATAACCACCCAAGGCATCATATCAGCTTGGAGAAATTCTCTCAAATATTGGCACATAGCCATATTTTGTTTTTTCATATGATGAGAGTAAGTGTATTTTCTAGTATTTTCAATTCTCAATATAATACTTCCCTGATTGTCAGGTTTAACTGTGTTTACAGGTGAATATCACATCTGATTTTTGCAATCAAGTGCGTGATTTTCTTCGTGAGAACAAAATAACCTGTGACACGCTATCTCTTGATGAATGTGACTACGAAGACAAAGGAGAATTCGCTACCATTGACAGACTTTTGGATGCAGCAAAACCAAATTCATTGTTTATAAAGAGACGTAGAAATGAGAGACTCTGTTTTAACAAGGCGTTCTTTTGGATGCCGTCAGTTAGAAAAGTATGCCATTGTCTAAATTTCTTCGCTCAATTTCGTCACAGATTATTCAGCGATATGAACATTCTAGTTAGAAAAGCTGCGTATCTGTGCCCAATGTGATTTCTCCGATGATTTCATGGCAGCAGGGAATCACAGAGACCTGGTTCTCGGATTATGTCACTTATCGGAATGCGCACTTAGACGAATCCTTGAGGTAACTCTTGCTTTCGTTCAAATCTCTTGAGTTTGATTAACAACATTTTCTAAGCGAAATAAAGAAAAAATTTACTTAGGAAATATTGGAGTGTAGACGTAACACTGGATTATATGAATTCCATGTTCAACACCCGATTGACGTCGATCGTCTACTTAATGGTCTACCGAATATTGAGAGAATTGATGAGCAACGGTGGAATTTTCGGAATAGTAGAGATCAAATAATGCAACTCCTTATAGTAAGAAATTATTTTCACTGTAAAGCTAGTTCAATGTAAGTTTTGTACATGGTTTTGTAATATTTGATTTGTGTTTATTGTTTGTTTATTATTTTCCTGGATACAACTATCTATTTATTGAATATTCGGTGTTAAAGGGTGAATGAAATCGTTTATTCCGAGCACTGATGTGTCACATGGTAGGTGTTTTTTGGTGAAATATCCCCTTTTTACGAATCTTTAATTAACTACAGTGTGGACCTATAGTTTCCTCTTCTAGAATAGTGGTAGGATTATTGCCTTAAATTGAAGATGAGTTAAATGTAAAGAAAACTACCCGTTTCCTTGAGCAGAAGAAGCGCGACTTTCACGACTTTTCTGCTTTCATTTCTATGGAGAATATAATTACCGTATTTTAGGAAAACCGAATATGGCAGAGGTACTGAAGTGGCTCTGAGTCCAATATTATCTGTTAGATAAATTTGGAGAATGATGAACGAGTAAAATGGCACGATGACATAAAGCACTGTGAAGTAATGAAACGCCTAAACAACAAATACAAGATTGCAGATACAAATAATACACATAATAACAAAGTAGACGAATAAAATGTAAATGCAATCCGAGTTCCTTAAAAGAGATAGGCAAGGAATTAGAATAAATAGAAACATAGGAATAAGACGATTGCGAAGTTGATCGTTTAGAGCAGTACATCTTTGTTAGTTGTCATCACGCAACGAAATAAGACTTGTTAAGTCTATCCTCTTTATGAACTCATGAAAGACAAGAACAAGTTTATATGAGAGATGGAACACAAAGAAGATTTCAGTGACATTTAGTGAAAAATCCCTATAAGAAGTGAAAAATTTTCAGATGATTTTAGCTGCGAGCAACAAAACATCTTCTGATCGAAGGTGGCAAATACGTTATCAAAATGGATGCCTTTAAAAGGTACGAAAAACTGTGTAAGTTAACACGTAATAGATTACAAAGATTCTGCTCCTCTAAAATTAATAAGTATTTATTAATTAATAAATAACAACTAAAAATATAATAAATGGTACAGATAGATAAAAACAAAAAAAATATAAAACAACATAAACAAAAAAAATATCTACAGTCTTATTTGCTGCTCACACCGCCTGAAATTATCCACTCATTAAATTATATTTAAATGTTATCGAGAATACTCGTCTATCAATAAAAAATGTTACCTTTCTTTATGGATGTGTTAGATTCCACATCCATACCTCTGCTGCAGCATGGTGGTTCTAAAGTAGTAAAAAATTACTAGAAAAAAAATATAAATAGTCATTTACACATAGTTACGATAAAAGGAATAATTTTGAAAAAAAACTTACAATAAAAAAGTTATAACCGGGACTAAATCCCCTTCCCAAGTTATTGCCGTTAGCAACAGTTAAGATTCCTAAGTCCAGTAACTGTTGGAATATCGCCCCCCTTCCCCCAATTATACCCAGACCTGGCAAATTCGTCCATAATATCGCTCCCTGAAATCAAAAAACTTAATTTATCTGTCAAAATACGCATGAGTCGAAATGTTATAATCTAAAAAATGAATTAACCAATAAACAAACGTACCTCTAACAATATCTACATTTTCAAACACGTTAAGATAGTCGTTCGCAGAAAGTGACATATCTAAATTCAACATTTAATGTGATATAACAGAAGTTTAACAATAACATTATATTAACAATAATTTTAACATCATAACAGACCCAAAGATTTATTAGTAGACCAATCATCATAGGTTAAACTGGGATAAGCAAAGCAGATTTATATGATAAATGTACTTCATAGAAACAATATAGATGAAGTAACTCTCTCAAACACTCTTTTACTAATAACAACAAATTCGCATTGAGAACATGAAAAATTTGCAATATACTTGATAGAAATTAATAGGACTTCAACGAAAACCATAGATGTTCTGGCAGAATCGAAAGTCAAAAATATAAAATTGTCAGTGGCGGGAATTGAAAATGATTAAAATCCAACGATCAATTTCGCAATCGTCGAATTCCTATATTTGTATTTATTCTAGTTCTTTGCCTGAAACGTTTTCTTTAAACAACGCGGTTGGCATTTATATTTTATTTTTTTACTTTGTTATTATGTGTATTATTTGTATCTTCAATCTTTTTATTTATCGTGTTTAGGAGTTTAATTGCTTCACACTGATTGGTGGCATCGTTCTATTTTAGTAATTCATCAAAATCTATGTCCAATTCACACCTCGTTGTTCTAATTTAGTACGCTTCCATATATACAATTAAATTGCTTGGAGTGAGTTAGTTTTTATTTTCTTTATATTTTCCTTATCTCTTGTGAAATTATGCCACCTTCTTTTCGTAATTGAGGCTGATGTTCAGTCGTCTGAACAGAGTATATACGAGTTTGTGATCAGCGAGTATGGCATATTGAGGAAATATTAAAATCTAAGAAAATAATTACATATAAAAGCTAGCTGTAGTACTTTAAATACCTATGACCCTCTGTTTTTAGGCTATTTTACAGTATGAGAAGTTTCGCGCTTTTGTCCACAAGCAAGAAATAAGCCTCATTTGTCGAGGTACAACTTTCCTCGACCTTCTTCCAAAATCAGTTCAGCGAGCTACACAGCCAGTCAAACAAGACAATTTATATTCACTTATTTGTGTTTTATGCTTCTGTAATAATTACATTTATAGATATTGAATTTTTTCTCGAACCTGCTTAGTCAAAAGATGAGAAATCGAGTTGGTTCAAAGTAAGTCATCACAATAATGGGCTTTAAATCTAGATTTAAGAATTTTCCAGGTTTTTTGTATTCTACACTTGTTCGGCAAATTCTGTGTTCTGGAAGAATATCAGCTGACTAATTGTGGTGCACTCCAACTTTATCTGATACAGGATACAGTTTCCCGTCGGCTGTCTTTATAGTATGCTTTGCAAGAACAACTATGCTAGCCAAATCGGAAATGAAGCGCCTGTACATCTAGCCGATGAGGTTTTTCAGTTGGCCGATAATACAGCTTACGACAATGAGAAAATGAGGATCAGTTAACGGTATTTATATCTGACCGTGCATAATTACGAGGAGCCGAACAAGCTTGTCTGGAGTGGTAATCTCTCAGAGTGGAATGATTTCCAACATTCAGGGCTTCACCAAAACTGCTTTGGTCATCTGGCCAGAGAGATGAAGTGAAACGCATCTCAGAACTCAAATGAGGAATCTCGTGATGTACTGAATGTGTTTCTTAAGAATATAATTCGCAACGTTGACAATCGTTCCACTGGCTATGTAAGTGGCATATTTAACTCAACGGCTCTCTTAAAAGCTAAGTGTCTATGAATACAGATTTAGTATGAATGAATAGAGACATTGTGCATGCCGTGATATGAGTGCGATTCTCATATTCCATAATTCCATATTGCTGAATTCTCGCTTAATTTTTTACTCTACGATCCAATGGCTAAGTTCAGTCTCATCGCTATTCATTTACAGAAATTAATTGAACGTAGAACTCAATACTTATTAATTTATTGTTGGTAATACTTTACAAACTTATAATAAAAACTGATCTACCGCCGAAATTGTGTAATTGGCAACACGTTGTCAAACTCAACATTGCGTTGACTGTAGATATTCATGCTCACTGAAACAGTTATAGCGAATCTCAGTTGAGTATGAATGGCAATAGGTTCTATTTTATTCAATACAAACAGTAACACAATATGTATATCTTTATTTATTGTAGAAAACAGTACAACATTTTGAGTGTACACACAGACATATATGACCCTAAAGAGGGCCGTTGAGTTAGGATACAGAGTGTGGAACACTTACGAGACAATTTGTGCTTACGCATGTTTTCGATTTTTGCAAGCATCGTAAATCTTTTTGTAAATTAAAATTAGGTGAAATTTTATTTACCTAAGAGTTATTGACTGATAACAGATATTAGAATAATGGAGTGAAGTCATCTAAACATCACAGTTTTCTTCGTCAGTCCATTTTTGCGATTCAGATGTCCCAAATGTTATGCTTGAAAACGTACATATATTTTATGTAAGAGGATATTTTTCTGAGATAAAATTAAATGTCATCGATTACACACAGCTTGCACACTACAGAGATGCCTTTCTTGTCAATCTTGATTCTAGTAGGGGAATGAGAGGTTTCAAACTAAAAGTAACTTTTATTCTTTTGTTTTATTAAAAAATTACTATAGCACAAAAATACTAGAAATGGAAAACTGATTAGGCAGGTTTAAAGTATTAAAAAAATGAGTTAATTCGTATAGGGTAGCACCGAGAAATCCCCCGAGTTTAGAAGAATGGGTTGCAGAATGACGCAGCTGCTTTAAGGTGCTAGGCATCTTTACATCCTTTCGGATAACTGCTACAATAGCATTTGCTCCGACGAAGTCTGTTTCTGTTATGTAACCACTCTGAAACTGTCATCTAAAGATTGTCTACTAAATTATCATGATTTAAATTGTATGAATTTCAACGCAAATTTTTGCAACTTTTCATAAGATGAGAAATGTCTACACTATTACAGATCTAGACGATGTATTCTCCGTTAATCTATCACAGTAATTAAAAAGGAAGCGTACAGCTACTCCAACTAAAATACCATCACCACTTAGTGTTAACTAGAATTGAATAATATTAAAGTACTTAAAAAATGACGTATTATTAACTGATAAGAAGCAAATTAAACTCACTGATCTCGTTGCCACCACCTCGACGTAATATTCTCTTAAACCACATGCACATCAAAATAGAATATTCATACCAGCGACATCCGATGACTCTTTCAATTGCAGAGCTGTCGCTGTACTTTCATAAGCAACTGAATGGCTTGTGCCCGGAAGAGTTTGAGCTATTCTGGAGCAGATCAAAACATGAGATCAGTTATGTATTACATGTGGCAATTTTATGGAAACCTAGAGTTATCACGTCATACAGAACCATACATTTCCTACGCATCTCCTTATGTTATCCCGATATTGTATTACCCGTAAAACATAATATAGAGATTTACACGGAATGGTGTTCAAGGTTAATCGAAACATAGGATACTGTACGGTTATTTTGGCCAAAGCAATATATTCTTGGTTATCGAAGAGCCAAGTCTTTCCACACTAATCCAAAGGAACTGAAGCATGGCTTCTATTTGCTTCCAGAAGATAACTATTACTTTTTCTGGCTAGAACAACACTTCTCTTCATTTTATCATTTTACTTAGTTGCCGTTAATAGAATTCGATGAGACCAGAGCAATTTATAATCAATCGTATATTTATTATACTGAGGTTAAAGGAAGTCAGAAACAGAGACACACAGTGTGACTGAAGCTAAACGTATTTGCATAACATACAACAACAAAGTTACAATTAAAAGCTAATTAAACAAAGTAAGTATTACTAAGATGTCTCATAATAGTTCATCTATTGAGAATGAATTCGGAGAGATAATTAAATGTCTCAGTCAACCCCTTGTGCACCTCAATTCCCATTCTAATTCGGCCGTCTTCACAAAGATTTGAAACATCGCTTATTAGATGATTGACGTCGATGACGTTCAAAAGTCCGAAATAACAACGTTCGATACAGCAGTTACATCTAAGGTTTCCTTATTAATTATGCTGATATCAAAAACGATGTACTTAATTGTTCGAAATAATTCCAGATAAAATCGTTGATATCGGTTTGTGAGAGAAATTTCGGTGCTAAAATAAGAAGGAGAAAAGGTAGTGTGAAATTCACCTCGAGAATCGTCCTTAGTGTTTGTTATTATACGAAATATTTTCCTATACTAATATTATTGTATTTTTCCACAAATAGATCGTCGTCATAAAAGTTACAGTCACCGTAGACATCCAGCAATCTAAGCTGCAATACTGCTGCTGCAGTCGGCCTGGCATCCATCTGAAAATTGGGAAAAAGGGAAAAGGCATTTAATAGGAAGCGCACATTCTTTACTGAAGCGAATGCAAAAAAGTGTTTGTTCGCATGAATATCACTTCTTCTAGAAGAAATAGGCAAGAAGTTTACTCTCAAGAGACATTGAATTCAGATTGTCTCAGATATTCTTACTTTTTATTAAAAATGCACTTTGAATTAACTGTTATCTATGGTTCTTCATATTTTACTACAGTACATCCTAAAATGATATTTCCCTTTGCTTCTTAAATTCTTATTTAAATTTGAATAAGACAACACTGTGATATCCGCTTGAATTATGAATTAATGTGACAAGTCGCGAATAGAAATGGGACACAACCGAACATTCCCGAGAGAACTCAGACGGGTGGTCTGTCTCATGCTGGATGTAATGCTTACTATAGCGGATGTCAGCAACCGTTTAACAATTCTTGTTAGGAATTCCTTAAGAAACCCTTGCTGGGAAGAAGAGGAATACTTCTCGAACTCCGACATCTGATCGTCTTAACGGCATTCAGCAGTTGGTTTTCGTATCGACCAGAATGACTACTGAACATTACCAAATACTGGAGACGCATTTATTTTCTTACCAATAGAAGTTTCTCAGGGTCCATGTAACATCCGGATAACGACCAAGAAATATTTTATTTACAAGAATATCAACGTCATCAAATGGTCTTCACGACTACGAGACTTTAACCTTGTATAAGACTTAAGAGAAGTCTTTCTTTGCCCCTTATGCTGAAAACCCTTAGTTAAATCACTTTCCGACATAAAGGTGAAGATAGTGGATGATCGGAAGGAAATTCCTTAAAAATCAGTTTGTGGTGTACCATCTCGAATTTTCACTGTTACAGAGAACAATAGTAGTTGTACTGAGCTTATTTTCTCCCGAACTGGTAAGTATTAAATAAGTTCCTAATAAATATTCTAGGTCGAATGGTCAATCATTTCCGAATGTTTTTGTTTTAAATCTCATGAGTGATCATTTTTTTGTAGCGTAAACAATTTTTTAACGTAAATATGATTATCACATTTACAATAGGGGTAAGTGAAAAGCTTGATTCATCGATGAGACGCACTAGATAGTAATGAGTAGATAATGCATATTTTTAGAAATAATTATAACCTTTTTATAAAATAGTCATATGGAAAAGTATTTTTTATGTTATAAAAATTTTAATAGATTAACTACGAAAAATCAGAGAAAAACCTCTCATTTAACCGGATTTTTCTAAAGGTATTCAAAACAACAATATTTTAGACAAAATATTTTATAACAACGAAAACATTTTCAACGTTGAGACACAACGCTGATGAGAATGCACCGCACATCGTTAAGTTTTCACCGCGATGTCCAACCGTCGGTATTTGTTACTTAGCCTAAACCTAAAGTACCTAGGACGGCTCATGCACCATATCCCAAGATTAAAAAATATTAACAACTAGTTTTAATCATCAAAGACAGCTCTGTTCTAGTCGTTTCTTATCCACCTAACATGCTTCTTTGCAAACTTAATTCTGTAGATTCGATTTTTACAAGAAATAGAAGGTTCCTTCAGTGACTATCTAAAGGACAAACAAAACAGACGAAATTGGCTCGTAGTTAGACTGATGTTCATACCCTGATACGTACAGATATTCTCCAAAATATCCCCTCTTGTGGATTAAATTTTTGTACCTATGAATGTATCACCATGATTTGTCTTCCACTACTGTCTTATTTTCACGATCCTATTCTTCAGAAATTGATGTACAATAGTTGCTACCGCAGTCTATTTGATTCTATTACTTCATCAACAACGTAGGTATGTTCTCTGGAGATTACTTGACTAGTGATGAGTTTTTCTTATACACAAAAACTAACTGCAATATTGACTCCTCAAAATCAGAACACAATGCAATTTCCAAGGCTTCGTTACAGAAAAATATAGTGAATAGGAAGAAAAATACCTTTAAAAATATGTAAATAAAACCCTACTTCAGAAAAATGGGATCAGTCTCATGTCCAAGCACAGGATAGGGCAAATTACTATAATGGCTATATTTTTCGAACGTATTGCAATATTCTTTACCTGAGATTTCAAATTTAAACGAAGACGAAAAATTCTAATATTGTTGTATATATCATCAACCCAGAAAATTATTTATAGTGGTTAAGCCCATTTTAATGAAATATATATCATACCATAGCATTTTATATTAGCATGTTGATATATAACGGTAGAAACATTTCTATTGTCCAGTTAAATAACTAAAATTCTTGAATATTGAAAAGAACTAGTAAACATATAAAGAAATTCAGTAATTATTTATTTGTTATGATCGACAACAAACGCTTATTTACTTTGAATTACTGATTTGCAAGGCGTTAATTTTTATGACTCTTATCACAATTGACCTCTTACAAAATATTTATGTTACATATATATATATATATTAGTGGTCTATTACTCAGTAATTTAGATTTTATTCGACGATGCTCCCCTTAGAATACCTATCGCACTAAAATGTCTAAATTTAATAACATATCCTTACAAGAGTAGATATTTCGAAGAACATGATTAACACCTTTCGAATTGTTCACAGTTTTCAGCCTACTGGGAGATCACAAAAGAAACATTTTAGTAGATTAAATCTATGGAGAGCTCTTTGAGTAGTTAACAATAAGTAAATCGCAATCATGAAAAACATTTTACAATAAAGCATTGATGAATTAAATGTATACTAACTTAAATAATTTTAGCATGGTGTTTATTCGACTTTTGTTCATATTCTTATATCTTTATGCACAAGTAACTTCCAACGAGAACTCCAATACCGTACCTTTTGGTGAGTTGTTATCTACATACTATGTTGAGCACCAATTCAACATCGAAGTTACAGAAGAGACCACAGCTCAAAAAATATTTGAACAACTGCTAGCTTCTTCAACGTCCGCACCTTCTGGTAAGATCTTAGATACTATGTTGAGCACCAATTCAACATCGAAGTTACAGAAGAGACCACAGCTCAAAAAATATTTGAACAACTGCTAGCTTCTTCAACGTCCGCACCTTCTGGTAAGATCTTAGATAGTAATTTGTACAAATGTAGAGTATTATAAGCAATTTTATTTGCAGCTGTGGCCGTTATTCTATATCTGTTAATACATATAAATCGTTAAAACGAACGTGACACATTACTGGATGCTTGAGTCATAATATTCTTATGGCAGTATTAATTAATTAATACATATATATAGTATTTGAATCCAATAAAGACGTCAACAGGAACACTGTCTATTGTGCAGATCGCAGATTACATTGGAGAAACAATTTTTTATACAGATCTTCAAAAATACTCCAAATACTTACAAAATACATACATGCTTACTTTACTTGAAATACATTTTAAAGATTGCTCTCTATATCCTAGTGATAACAAGGCAACTCCCTTTTCTATAAAATCCCCCCGTATATTACAGTACTTGCTCAACAGCATTATTTTTTTAAACTGTTAAATGGAATGTAAATTACTACACATTGAACTAATGTTTATATTACTTGGAACTAAATGATATTTTTTTCGGTTAGTTTATTCGCGTAAAAATAGCATGTACAAAACTAGCATTGAAGAAAACAGATTTAACGATGTCAAAAACATATACATTAAAATACATGGTAGACTAAGTCATTTGCAATTTTAGCTTTCTAAAGAGTGTTTTGAAAGAAACCCGCGACTGGACATACTAAGGTAAAGAATGGGAGTAATCAATGCATAATTACGTAAAAGTAATTAGAATGTCATAGTCTGAATTAATCAAAAATAAAAACAAAGATTATGAAAATATAACTCATCTATTGAGTAATTTTTTTAAAAATTATTGATTCATCAAGAACCTGGTAAAACCGAATCAAACAGCTCTTCGTGTTCAGCCCATGGATTTTCAGACAAGAAATTCTCTATTACTTCTTTCATGGCAAGATTTGGAATGAGTTCGCTCTCACTGAGAGGAGCACGAGTAACTGGATCGAAATGACCTAAAATGATGAAACAATTATCAGTATCCATATTTTTTAAAAATACTGAAGAATAATGTTTTCCAGAATCTGAGTAGACACCTTGAACATATTATTTGGCTCAACTTAAGCCGCCATAAAAACTTGGTGGTTAAAAGAGTTTAACTATAACAACTCTGCTCAGGCCTAGTTGACAATCATGAAGTTATTGTCATCATTATCGTGCTGTCCGTCGTTTAAGTATATCTCAATTGTACCTCCTAGTTTGAAATATTCGATATTTGAAGGAGTATTCGAAATTTCCTTAAAAGGCTAAAAAGAATGAGTTATGCTAAATATTCTATTATTAAAACATAAATAATATCATCCATAATGATGATTTTACTGTAATAATTTAGGATAATCACACAAATTATGTTCATATTGGTTGCAAAACATTTTTATATGATTCTAGAAAAACAGCCCATTATAAATAAGACTTACCGACTCTCTGTAGATGTTGCTTTATATCAGCTCTATCGTAAGTTATGCCCGACGGAGTTATAACAGGATCACGTAAGAGTTCAAAAGAAATCTTTCCGCATAGGTAGTCAGGAATCTCACGTTTTCTTCTTCTCTCATCAACCTATAGCAAAATCATCAAATGTAACTAACAGAAAATAAGGATCTAATCATCACTAATAATTTGTTAATTTTGAAAATAAATTATCTTTGGACAAACTTATCACCATAAAATTTTCATGTATTAGATGCATGCAGATGTTTTAGTCTATTTATTCAGCGTTTTGGTATAAATACTTAAATCTCAAATAAATTCCAGTCTTTTCACGTTTTTGTAGTGTTGGCTTTAGTTTGTGAAGCATCATAGGTCACTATTTAGTGATAAACATAACCTCACAAAACACTATGAGCACAATGAGCCGTTAAAAGCTCAATATTCGACATTGCATTTTTTAAGAGTTTCAATAAGGGAAGAATATTGCTAAAGCATCCAAATCAATACGCTCTGTACTCCGTTAGGGTGTTGTGTCCCACAGTACTTGAAAATATTATCTTTAACGTTTTAGATCTGGTGATTTTGATGTAAGTGACGGACAACACTTTAGGTGCTGTTTTGTGAACTCCTTCAACAGGATCAGACGGTTACTGCCGAGCGCTACGGTCGTCAAATGACTGATTTGCTCAATGCAATAGAACAGAAAAGACCATTTAGTGGGCAAGGAAGCTGGAAGGTCATTTCGCTGCATGACAACACTAGCCTCATTTTGTTCTTAGTATTCAGCAAACTATTTTTAACTTAGACTGGGAAGTTCTCCCGCACGCGGCGTATTCGCCAGACTTAACACCTTCGGATTATCATTTATTCCGATCGATGCAGAACTGTCTAGCTGAGCAGTTTTCGAGATGTAGCTGAGGTCCAAAAATGGATTGACGATTTCATTGCCTTCAGGCCGATGTCGTTTTTCTACGAAGGAATCCGAAAGTTACCCGAGTGATGACAGGTCATCGAAAGCGAAAAAACATATTTTGATTCTTGAACTGCATTCTGTATATTATAGAAATAAAATGACAATTTAGAAAAAAAATACTAAAACTTCTGCATACACCTAATAATAAAGTACAATAACCTGTGCAAACATTGAATTGAGTTGTGCCACATGTTGTTGTGCTTCCTGTAGTAGCTGATCTCTTTCAAAATTTTTCTGTTCATCATCCGTTACATTATCATCCGCTTTGCTCATGACTGGTGACTCCAATGCATTTAACCGACGAACAACATCTTCTTCTATTAGTCTAAATACATTTATATTACGTATTCCGATATTCATTTAAATCGTTATTACTATTTATATCGGTGTTAAAATGAAATATTAAGTTATATATTATAAAATATACCATACTTTTCCAAATATATTTGCAGATCAATTTCTTGCTTAATTCTTTTATCGTCCTCACAACGAAACTTTTCACGCCTGGCCAACCTCATTTGTCCATGAATTTCGTCACCAAAATTAACCTAAATTATATAGGAATAGTATAAGATTATTGGTATAAATTACTGTAGCATATAATATTTAGCTACTGAATAAATTTACTTAGAAAGGAATGGATACTTTCTGGCAGATGGCTAACTCGTTAGCTTTGGTTAATAGCTTGATCGCTTCTTCATAATTACCAAGTTGTATTGCAGCTCTACCCCAGAAGTAATAGGCCTGGAAAGATACATACATTAAATAAAACAAATATGAAAAGACTACAATGAAACATTAGGCAGAACAACTAAAATATGTAACAAACCTAAACACATACATTACCTTTACGCTATTCCTATCGAGATCAGAAGCCTTACGGCAGTCATCTGCAGCTTTACTCCATGCTTTCAACTTGAAATACGATCTATATATAGCGAACAAGCACTGAATCCCATAATTAATTTTGGAGACGATACTTTGAAACAAAACTTTAAAATTATATTACCTGAATATGGCACAACGCACGATTTGTGAAGAAGGTTGCGACCTGTGGGTTTCTAATAATAGCTTTGCTGTATGCATCTACTGCATCGTGAAAACGATTTTGTTGGAAATATTTATTGCCTAGGGCCTTCAGCTCATCAGCAGATTCACGAATCATTTTCTCCTAAAAACTAATAAATACAATAATTTGTTTTTACATAACTAATAATTAAGACCACGTTATAATATTTTCACGAAAAATATTTAAAAAACAACAACTAGTATAGGAGAATTCAAGTACGAAAAACATCATCGAAAAATTATAACAAAGTAAATAGGGCTCAAAAAGTGATTTTTTAATGTATACGAATATAACACTAACGATCCCCTATAACTACAATTATAATATTGGTAAATTGAAAATAAAGAATCCTAACTTATCGGAAACCATGTTGCTAATAATGGATCCCAAAATCTTACAGTTTACTTTCAGTGCTGATAACTTTCAGGATCATTTATGTTCAATTATTGTGAGTGGTTAACCTGCATTCAATTGATTTTGTTAAGTAAAAATAAATTTTAAAGAATTCAAAATTTCTAGTTCCTAATCGCCTATTTTGGTATTTGCCACATAATGTTGATGGTAACGCCACTTTAGGTTATTCCACAAATAATGACATCATTGAATGCCGAATTGTTATAACAAGTCACGTTCTGGTTTAAAACAGCATTGTAGTTTGGTGGTTCAATAAATATTATTTGATAAATCAAAACTGGCATGAGTTATACATTATTTGAACCTACTGTAACGTGAACACTACACAGAACATTAAATATAGTGAAGTAGCCCGATGAAATTTTTCGTCGCGTTAATATAGTATTGAAATGAATATTAACGAAATTTTTATTTTGACCTAAATAACACAATTACGCGTTATTAATATTAATAAATTAGGTTTCTTTCATTATTTATATGCATATCCTTACATTAGGAGATTAACGTTAACATACGAATGAGGTCCTTCTTTTTTAAACTAAAAAAGTAGCTGTAATAACAATAGAAATCCATAAAACTATCAAACGTAACATCCCTATTAAACAACATCTGAGTGACAAAATATAGGAATAATATCTACTGATCAAACCAAAATGAGAGCGATATAGATGGTGAAAGAGCACGGACATGGTGCCACCAGCCTTTTGGTATGAACAATACATCACCAGGTTCAACAATTGTATCGTAACAACGTACTGAAGCAAATAGCGGAAACTTCTCCAAGTCAGGGTTCTCCGCATCAACCTGTATATATATATATAGAATTATTAATAAACCTATAAAAACCAAAAAATATCATAAGCTACCTGACTAGTGTTCGTTAGAATTCCTGTGTCATTTGCATACACATTTTTAGAATCATCAGGGGAAATTAAACGAATGAATTTCCTTCCAGAAACCTGGAATTTAATGTCTTCAGCTACTACATTTACTACGATACTCATGTACATACCTGGCAAAAAAGATTTTCTCTTGGATCTGTATGAAGTGGAGATAGAGTATTACCTGGACCTATCCATATGTTCATATCGATATCCTTTAAAATTAAAAATATATAATTATTTCAGATTATAAAATGCCAACTCAGATGAAGATGAAGCTTATATCTTATGTATTTAACAGTAGAAGTATGTAAAATATCGGCGATAGATATTTCACCTTATCGCTACATCCAGTTGCCAAGCAATACTCAGGGATGATTATGTCATCTTTTAGTCGAGGAATTTGATCGAGAAGGCGATGTTGTGCCAAATACATTGGCTTTTTCTAGTAATGTAATTACAATAAATGCTCAAAAACAAATATGTTAATACTTTAACTTTATACAGAAACTAAATTAACTTGTCCGATAGGTCCTAAAATGCCGGAAAAAAATTCATATCCGGACATCAACCGTTGACTCCAATTGTCTTCAGTATATTTTTCTCCAAGTTCAACAGGAACTGTGCGGTGACAAAGAATATTGTTCAAGAAATCAAAACTGCAATGATTCAATTCTGCTACATGAAAAATAGTCGATTAACACATGTTACTACCTCATAAGCTAAATCAATCGAATTAAACAATGGCAAAAAATATTAATTGAACCTACTTACTAGGCAGGCTTAGTACTTACTTCCACTTTTGTGTAGCTGGCCATTCCTTAATGGCACCCAAAATATGTATCGGAACTCCTTGCAATAAAAAATTTGCCAAAAAAATTTCATCTGATATTGGAGCAGAAGAGATGATTGGTTTTGAGCATATCATTGAAGGTGAAATGCTAACAGAGTACTAAAACAGCCATATATTAAATGATGAAATATTTAACACTACGTAGTAGACAAAGAAAGCGGTGAAGTAATTAAATACATGAATTTTTGTTATATACCTCAATAAAACTTGGAAGTTTGATTGGGCATAGTCGATCAGCTAATACTTCAGCCCATTTATTAAGAACACCATCTGAGGGAGAACGCCCTAGCAATAACCCCATATCAGCTGCTTGAAGACTTTCCTTAAAAGTTTTACATTTTGAATACATATTAAATTCTGTCATACAGAGACAAATAGTGAAAAGCTACATTTAAAAACTAACCCGTAAATTATTATTATTTGCAAGTCGAACAGACTTACATAGGGAAATGGAAGCATAAAATATTCTCCAGCAGTCATCAACTTGAGCAAAGTGCCCTATACATACCATTTCTTTATTTAACTCTACTTCTATCCTATTTTTGATCTTCTACCCACCTGTGTTCAGCTTATCCCATCCCATTCCGATTAATGAGTCTTCTAAATCTATAGATGGTGCTTCCGTCATAGTACTATTTGGTAGATAATGATTACCTATCTTCTGAACACTATTTACGCTTGATGAATATGTGGCAAACTTATTGACGACCCCAATACCAAGTTTCTCAGAATCAAGAAAGTAGCGAAGAGATGAAACGTGGATATAATTCAGAGACTAAAAATATAGATGTTTGTATAACTAATTGCTAATGGTTATCTAGCAATTCTTCATAGTTCTAGACGATGCCTCTCGTGATCTAGCCTAATAGTTTAGTTGCAAATTTTATACTTTCTAAAATAAAAGATTCTACCTATATATTTCGTTGCACATTACTTATTACTAAATCATACTTATAGGTAATCCCGATATTTTCATACTTTTACATATATTTAACAACAATAATCATTAAATAAATATGAAAACTACTAAACCTTTATAGACTTGAGAAGTTCTCTAATATATAGACAAACGTCAGGGTCGAAGCACTCTCCTTTGATATAATCGCGACAAATAGCGGCCTCATTAAAGTTCCAGATAGTAAGACTAAATAGTTTCATAACACCATAAATAAACGAAGTGTTGTACTTTCTACATTATACAATATCTTATTAAGATCTTTATGATTGCTTATGTATCATTTAATTTTTATATTTTACCATATATATTTTACGACAGCTTTTTTTTTACCTATCTATATTGCAGTACGTTGGAGGTAAAACTACAGTATGATGAGGAATATCTACCTCCAGAAACTCTTTTGAAACAACGATAAACCTGAAAAAAACACTATTTAACGACGATGCATAATAAAATGGCAACAAGGGATGAAAAACCTGAAATATACAATACCCTAGCTTTTGGTAAAATGGCGTCACACTGGACTGTGAGTGTGCTACCAGTAATAAATGAGGAAAGCGTTGTCTAGTCAAACGAACTGCTGCTTCATTTAAGTGACTTCCAACCCGATATTGGCGATGCGACTAAAAATAAACAACACATAATAAGTATTTCTTAAGTTTTTAAATATGACAAGCCTAAAAATTACTTTTAAAATAGATACCTTGAGAACAGCAACTCGTTCAAGTTTAATAAATGGCAAAACAAGACGGAGTCTACAAACTCCGACAAAAGTACCTTAAAGTGAATTGATATTACAAAAAGATCATATTATTCTATCACAGCTACTAATGCATTACCTAGATAATTTCTATATCCAAGATGTACGCTCGATGCATCAAACCCATCAAACTCTTCTTCCAATGGTACTCCCTGCTCATCTACGAAGACCTTAATGAGATGTAATATTAACAAAGAAACGGAAGAGAATAAACTCATTTAGATATAAGGTCTCTTAGTATATAAGTAGCATTCAGTAGTTTCGTTTTGAACAATAAATGAAACACCATCACTTCTAAGGCTCAATAAAAGTGGAAAAGCCTATGATAATAGTAATTATGCCAAACTTGGATTCGAATTTCCTTCAGTTCGTCAAAATAAGCAGAACCATAAGAAACTTCCTCAACATCTCCTAGCATCTATAAATAAAATATGTATTAATTCTTGAATTTTTCTAAGGGATAGAAAGAGTATACGAGATTTATTTTAGTGATTTCATTTTTCCCACCTGAATGTCATTCAAAGTTGATCGAACACTGGCTAACTGGTCATTGTTTAGATTACATGTTGTCCTATCCCAGAAGTCCATCTTTTTAAGGGAAGAAAATTTAGGAGGGAGTATAAAAACAGCACTAAAAACTTCACTATACTAAATTAGTAATATATGAACTTTAACATGATAGCACTAACTTTTTCTTTTCATTCCATAGTTTCTTTAAGCCCATTTTCTCAAGGTACGGCCAAATAGTGAAAGTGCACTTTACAAGAACTATTTTGCGAGGAAATTCTACAGAAACTCTGTTAATTGCTGCTGATAAAGAATCGAGGGCATGCAGTGGAAAAACCAGCTAAAATACTTTTATTTAGAAATAACTGATAAACAAGCTAAAAACTGGGAATAATTTAATCTAATTTTGTGTATATAAATACCACATATAATCCATAACAATTTAATTTAACCTTCTTTACTCCTTCGAAATATTCAAGGGTTGCGAAGCAGTCATCAACAAGTTGCACATAAGACATAATTAGAGTTTCTCCTGAAATTTCACAAATAATGTTATATTTCCAATTTAGTTTTATGATAACATAATTGGTGGTCAGGTATTATTTTGATCCCTAAAAGAATTTTGACGTCATCAACATTTAGAGCAGCTTCTAGCAAACAATATTATCAGCTCATTCGCCTACGTGAAGAACAAATCTTTTCGAATACTAAGTTGATAAGATAATATTAAAATAAAGAAAATGTAAACCTAAAGGCTCAAAAAATCGTAGGTAATATAATGAAGTGAGGATGAGGATTATAATTATTTGGACGTCAACATAACAATAAAAGTACATAACCTCAATAATAGTGTAGAATATTCAGCATATATAGACTATTGGATAAAAAATAAACTAACCAACAAAGCACCCAAAGCGTAGTTGTGTTATTCCCAAATTTTCTAGTAAACGAACTTGAATCTATAAAAATTATTTTTAGTCGAAGAAAAACTACATTGCTTAGATTATAGTGTTTTATGTATTTATATCTACTTATATTGTTCTTAATTATTCTGTCTGTTTTCATGGAAAGTGAATAATTATTCTTCATTTAAAATCCTTCTTTTCTGTACATCGTGGCCCTCCATCAGCTGATATACATTACAACGGCATCAATTTCAGCATTGATCTATTACTGTCAAAACAATGACCGAACCTATCTATAACTGGATCCAGTGGTAAAGTGGCAGTCAGCATACTATATGGCCAAAAATAGTAAATTATGGAACATTATGATTAGCAGATGTTTATGATTTATATAGGTTATGGATAATTTATTTTTGAGATTCAAATCAAAGTAAATATCTTTTAAACCCAAAAATGCGGAAGAACTACTTTTTAAAGAATGATGAATAGTGTTGTCTTAAGAAAATTTCACTTAAAGTAAAGCATTTAACAAAAGCTATGTGCTATAAAATCATGGACTGTAACTTATAGGTTAAACTTGAATAAACCGTTGCCTTCTCACTTTAAGTCAACATTTAAATTTATTGTATTTTAAAGAGTGGTTCTAAAAATGTGCCACCTAAACTTTGTTCAAATGGAATCAATTTTTATGCAGCCATATTATTATAATCCACTTATAATTAAAATGTTGTGCACGTACATGGCCTTGATAAATACGTATTCAACATAGAATAATCCTTGAATCAGCTTATGCAAATTTAACCTATTGAATTTGCGCTGAAGAAATCGTAATATCACTATACCACTATCTTATTAAGAATAACTGAAATTTGAGGACAAGAGAAAGTAAATTGTCTCCAAGGTGAATCCATAACATATTCTTTAGTTAATAATATGAGTATTTGTACATATTATAGATATCCCTAATCTTTCTTATTGAAAAATAGGAATAAGAATTTGTATAAAGCCTATTACCTATATAGAAGATAATTAGAAGGCTTTTTCACTAATGTATTATTCCAACAGATACTTTAGCAACACAAATGATATATGTGATATATGCAGTTTATACGCCATGTTGTCAATATGTAATGCTTATCATTATAAATATGCATGCAACAGAAACCATCTGTCCTTTTTCAACAATTGAGTCCAAAAGAACAAATACCTAAGCAGCGCCTAATCCGGAGCTATTAGGGGCGGATCGATGGGGGCGGGTGGGCCGCGTCGCGTCAGCTGCCGCACGCGGCGCCTGAAAGCGGCGGGTCTGGCACACTTGATGGGTGAGCTGGAGACAGAGCGAGACGCTCTGGAGCATTTCGTCGCTTCAGGTCGTGCGGGGAGGCGCAATGCTCTTCCCGAAATCGAAGTAAGTTCGTTATACCAAATCATCTTACTTGCTAGTATCGATTTATTAATTACCCATACACATGCTTTTTTCTTCGTTTATATGAGGATAGTATTGGAAGTTTTTTTGTGGAATACTTGTCCAATATCTATGGTTACCTATTTATTACGAGTCGTATTTCATAGAAGCTTTAAGTTAAAGATTATGGAACTATATATAATTAGGCGACTTCTCAAGCAAAAATGCTTATTGAAATTACATGAAATTTTTTTTCCATGCTTTATTAAAATTGTTTTTGATACTATTAATCCAACTTGATATTTAAATGTATTAAGTGAATATTATCATATAAACCAGAAAGTTGATTTTATATTACGATGTACGTGATCATTCATGTTTACATTATAAAACCGGTACCGGCTATGAAGAATGTCGTTCACTAACTTTCATGACCACGAAACTGATGAAATCATTAATTAGCGTTATCACCTACAGTAAATTCTCAATTCCAAAATATTTCCATTAATATTTTTTTGATTAATAATATTTATTCTAGACTAATTGTCGACATGTATTTCCAATCTTCTTATTAAATAAACTACCTTACTCATCAAATATTCAGAATGGTATTAACACAAACAGAAGATTTCTTCATATAATGTCACATTTCTGTATCACTAAAGTTCTTTACAAGAAGGATGAGCCATGAGTGTTATTGTTTTTCGAACATAAATCGGACTGATGACGTGGCACCGCCATTTGTGATAACATACAGCTGCCGAGTCGAACATAACTATTGAATAAGTTACTTTCAAATCAACGAATATTTCTAAGGAATGCTATTAAGTCAATAATAATACGTTTTAAAAGTGGTAGAATGGATTTCAGTCTTGAGTTAGAATAACAATAAACTCCGTACTGTAGAATTACATGTGATAGGATGATAAACTATCGTTTACTTATAACCGTTGCTAGGGTTACGTTATTACAGAAAAAGAAACATTTAATAATGTATTTTACACCTTGTGATTGATTGGAAAGTTCAAGATGTTTTTTATTTTACGGGTTGGTTTTCTTAACCCTAATTCTCATGAATAAAATAAACACGATAAATAATAACGGATCTTGCTTAATATAAACTTGATTACAATGATTTCAGGTAGAATCAAATGATCCAGGAGCGGCAAAGCTAGCAGAAAGGCTATCTGATTTATCAGCTCATTGTGATGATGAACCAGATAAACATAATGAACAACAAAGTGAGTCTACCACATTGTTCCAACATTGTCAAACATTAAATACCATATTTACTGGAAATTATAAGCACTAAAATAATTATAACTCTTTCATATGTTATTATCCTTTTTTAAATGTGAATAATGCTATTATAAATTCTAAATTATCTAAATTCTCTAAATTCTCCAATATTATCATTGATTTCGCCTGTCAGATTTCTAAACAGATAAGCAATGTAGTAACATTTCGACAACATATAGCAGTTAAATCGAGATGTATATACTGATGTCATTTAGAAATAACCTATACATGTTTAGACGCAAACTCAGAACCGTCAACTATTGAAAAAAAAATTAATATGATATTATCGAAGACTTGAATGATAAAGTAGCAGTTTCCAAATTAAAATCCTAGAATTTGAAGCCATTTATCGGTGCATAGCAATTGACGTCATATCATTGCATAAGCTACGTACGTGTTCGAAACACTAACAGCGGTTGTAAACTGCGCGATCAGAGGAACAAAGAAAGTGGGAACTATTAACTAGAATCGTTCCGGGTGATTTATAATAATACTCAAAAATATCTCCCGATAATATGTTATTATTTGACTTCATTAGTGAAAATATGTTTACAAATATATACTATATTTAGGATATATGCACCTAATTAATGCTTTCCCAGAAGTAATCTACTATTCATCTAGGAGAAGTTTCTAGTACTTATAATGTACGTTAGTGAAAAATAATATTTATTTAGATAACCGTAGCTTTATTAATATCAAACCTCTTAAATTAAATTAGAAATTGGGATGGCAAACCACATTATTAACTATTAATACAAACTTATGAATTACATCTATCATAAATATTTGGCATTGTCTATTAAAACTAATGAGCTTAAGTTGTTTGCCTAAATACCAACACATCACTTTACTTCTGTCCCTTGTAATTACAGCTTATGAAACTAATGATTTTACGTGAGAAACCGATGATAAATAAGAGATTTTCTGAAATATACTAAGAATCAATTCAGTACATGACTCTCAATTATAAGAATACAGTAGTAGCTGTCTTCGCACATTATTTTACTAATATCAGGAGTAAATTGACTTATTTCAAGATTTTTTGAAAAAAAGAGACCTGGTTAATAGTATTATCCGTATTACAATGTGCATAATCTAGCACGTTCTGTTGAAATAATTTAGTTAGTTAAGAAGTACGCAGATAAACATTTGCAATGACGTATGATATGATCAGCTGTGAAAGAGTGCGGAAATGTGCAAGCTAAAATATTTCAACATTATTATCAATATCTTTTTACTCTCATTGTTACGCTATCTTACATTATTAGAGGAATTAGCTCTTAATATTTCGTAGCCTTCATGAAAATATTGGCTAAGTCGAGTGTACTTATTTTAGAATTCGCAATGTAAAATAATGAGCCATATTTCCAGATATCTGAAGTCAAGTAAAAGTGAAATATTAAACAATAAGTAGCTAATATGCACTTGCAACACTTGCAGTAAAATGTAGTTTAAATAAAATAGGAAACATTGGATCAAGTATTTTCCATTAAACAAATGTTGACCTTCTGTAAATAGATTTTGAAAAATTAGGCTACAATTATAATACTGTAAATATCCTGTTTTCCATGCTTTAGCTAGGCATAACTAAAACTACATAATTAAGTCTAGTAATAAGATTGAATATGACTGGATATCTAATGCAAACAGCAATTTCAGGTTCGCCACAGCCTCAAACGGCGTCTTCCTAGCATTTTATGGCACTATTACTACGTCATAAAAGGAAGATATAGTAGTCGCAATTTCACATTTCGTTTGACATTTTTGTGCGCTTCTTTTACACCACTCATTTGATTATGTTCTATTCCACATTCTACCACTCAATTTTCATTTTATTATTTTGAAGTTGATTGTATTAGCTACGGGTCAGCATGATCTTGGCATAACTATGACATGAGAACAACTCTCAACACTCTTACTTCGCAAATGGCACAATGGAGAATAACTGACAATCTAGTTCTAGGTTCACAGCCACTTTCCATAACCTTATTATGTACGTTTTTATATTATTATTAATTACATTATTGCTTTTCTCTGTAACTATAATTGCCTACATCAGATATATATTCATATAAGCTAATGATCAAAAAAATGATCAGTAAAATGTTTCATTATATGCAATATTGTTAATACTACTTAATGTTACAAAACCAGAAGTAATACATGGATTATACAATTAGTTCTAAACGTATATGAGCAGCATTATGGTATTAGAAAGGCAAACAAGCTTAAAGATGAAAATCAGGCTTTAATAGCATGAAATTATACTGATGGAAAACCCACTGTTAACATTGTATATTGGATGAACTTAAGCTATAAATAAATCATTATAAGATTTAATTAGTAAAAGGAGCTACTGTAACACTTTAAAACAAGTCGAATAGAAGATAAAGAAGCATATCGCGCAGGGAAGTATTTCCAGTCACGTTAAGTAGTCTTAAGATACCAGTCAACTTATAAATTAGAGGATAAAAATGTTTTAGTCTTTAAAATAAAGTAACGTCTTACAGATTACGTGAAACTTTAATAGTAAAGTGATCGAAATTAGCTTATACATTTTCTTTAGACCGAATTCATTGTGTAAAATAGCCTTACATCTTACGTATTCATTTTGGCAAGAAAATCAAAAAGTGAAAAAAACCTTATATTAATATTATTAGTTACTTAAAAATATATTATAATCACACTATAGTAACATAGTTTCCACAGGAAAGAGCAAGAAATTTATGTAAACAGAAAGGTAAAATATTATAAAATTGATATATACTAACTTCACTCTCAGGCTTTTCCATTTTCTTACCAGTTGTCAATTACGTGTCGCAGGAAACCCTTTAAAAGCTACATGTTAATCTTGAGAGATTACCATCATATATATAACAATACCGTTTTATAAAATCTAACAACAGTCAATAGTGTGAATTTGATCATACCATTTCACGATAAAATAAGACCTTAATTTGGAGAAATCACTTGTAGTGGATAATACACCACAGAATAAATATGATACAGTAAATTAGTAGGAACCACATTTATATGAAATAATCAAAACACGATATATAAATCTATAGATTTCACTCTGCGAATACCATACAATAATAAATTGGACATCTTTAGAAGTTTATCAATAATTTTCTGCATTTCTTAAGATAATTCTTAGTTGTACGAATAAAATATTAATCCAAAGCTCTACTCATACTGTAATTTAACTTCTAGATCACGATGTGGGAGCATCACTTCTACCAAGCTATTTACTTCTGAGTACGATATATGCTTAGATTCTCCAACTTAAACTATGCTCCATAACCTAAGCAGAAAAATTCTCTTCGAGCTTAAAATACTGTTTCAGCAAAATCCAAAAACATGAGACCGAACAATTACACGACGAAATATTCTCAATCACACAACAGCAACATAAAAAGCAGTAGAACTGGTACACTAGATGATGAAGTGTTATTTAACGATAGAAGTATTCGAATTATAGAATCCCTATTCAAAGATCCAACCACTCCTATTCTACAGCAATTATCATGAAAACAAGTAAATGTACAATAAATTCAGGAAAATGACATATGAGGTCAATGATTTGGGAAAAGAAAGTTGAGTCATAGGATATATAATACATATCAACAAGTTCTACCATAAAGAAAGATTATGATTAACCCCGAGCTGGAGATCTAAATGAGTCCGGATTTTCCATTTCTACGCTTTCTGAGACAGCCTCAGCAGCTTCTTTTATAACAGGAAAAACTTCCGGTAACTGAGTATCTTTAGTTTCAGGAAGAAATGCAGCAACCACTAGCCATTGTGCTGACAGCAAGCTTGAGAATATAACATACGGAATTAAGTAGTGAACTGAACGCAGATGAACTATCTAAAAGCAATGGCATTAACAGTGTACACTGAAAAAGCTAACATGTATGCGTCAATCAAAGGGCTAAATTAACACTGACTGAAGGAGCTGCAACTGAACCTAGTCTAGCACCAACATTACATATACCACGAGCCATATTTCTAATAACAGTCGGAAAAAGTTCTGCTGAGTATAAATGATTAATTTTCCACGTCGGATCTAGAGAAGAAGCAACAATCAATGATAAAACAGCCAGTGACCAGTGGGTAGATGATGTGCCAGAGAATTGGCTAAAATTACCAGCATAAGACAAAAAAAGTAAAGATTTGTGTATTTCACATTAAAGTATTATCCGTACCTGAAAGTTGCCAGCCATGCTCCTAAACAAGCGATACCTACCGAAAACAAAACGATCGGACGTCGACCAACACAATTAGAAACAATAAATGGGATAATACCTATAATTCTTTTGAAGTTATAGGAAAGTATATATTTATTTAAATGTTACGAAAAAAACAAACCCATCAAGAATTTCGAGAAACCCATTAACGCCATATTAGAATATCGATCACCAGGAAGAGCATCTACGTTGAAATAAAACCTTTAAAAACAGTTTAATCAAATATATAAATGATCAATTATGAAGTAGTAAGCATAACATGTTATATACCCGAATGATACTACTGAAGAAACGACGAAACAGTAACACAGTGCGAGTAGTGGACGAGTGATGTTTGAATGTCTGAGAAAAATATAACAACTTAAGAAAACTGCTCTATTCTAAGAATAATGCTAAAAAGCACCAAATACGGAAATGAGTACCATCAATAGAAACAACTCGACAATAGAATTATTTTAAGATAATTTTGAAGGAGATTTTCTCGGGATAATTTTTTGAATATTACTTGGTAATTACATTTAAGTGGCCTTCGAATAAATCGACATGTCTATAACGTTTAAACACTTCACCTGAATAAATCAATATATCGATAACGTTTCGACATTTCACTCTTTGGTTCTACTGTAGAAGAAAGTATAGGAGCTGAGAAACCAACTATCTCCCACCATAAGGCATCTGAAAAGATATGTTAATAATTTTACGCATTCTTAAGTTAGAATTAAATACTATATAACTTTCTTCAGATAATAAGTATTCATTTTATTGATGAAATACTTATTCAAAATCATTGTATCAGATATAGTAGAGTATAAGGAAATAATCAACGTACCACTGGTTACTGTGGATCTATTGATTTTAGCTACAAATATTGCAGCAGAACGTGATTCACTTATTCTTTGAACACTAGCTAACCATCGACAGCTTTCTACTGTCCATACATACTGCAAATTAAGTAATGTATGTATAAAGCATATAGGGTATTTATTCAGAAACCAACTTTTATTAGGCAAACCTACAAAGGCGACTGACGACGATAATGCTGCTATTGCAGTGTAAAGATGGAAAAAAAACCAATGCAGACTCGATCGTGCAAGAACGGCGACAAAAATCTGTGAAGCTGAACTACTACATTCTAAAAGGAATTTCGAGAGAATGTAAAATGAATAACAAATTATAAAAACTAAAAAATTTGATCTGCATACCATAGAAAAGCTCCATCCATTAAGAGATACGGCTAAAAGTCTTGATCTTGGTTGTTCAAGGCATTCCACTAGTAAAACTAAATTAGTCACCTAAAAAGCTTTAAAAATTCTTGGATAGTATGTAATATATGTTATACAATGATGATAATATGATAACTTGATCATGATTACAAATCTAGACTAAAACTTAACAAACCATATAACCTCCACATCCTATACCTAGCAAGAACAATACTAAAGCAGAAAATATGCGTGATATAGATGCTAACAGGGCAAGCATGATATTACCAGCACATATGACCATCAAGGAACCTAAATAAGAACAATTTTGTCATATGAATACTATTTTCCTTGTTCATACTATTCTAAACTAGCCTATAACAACTGGCCGTCGTCCATATGCATCTGCTATCCATCCAGCTACAAAAGCGCCTACAAGTGCACCAACCATAAGAGTTGTAGATAAAGAAGCTACAATAGGCGAATCACAGCATGCTTCACCCCAGTCGACAAGAATTGAATGAAACTCCGTCTGAAAAACTAAAATTATATAGTTTTTCTTATATTATGAAAAATTGCACATTTTTTATCGGTTTTCCAAAGCTGGTAATAACCGCAGCCATATGAATAAATCATAGAAATGAAATTATACAGACACACCTCCAAAAGATCTCCACCCCTTTCTAAACAAGTATCATTTGATAGAGAACACATTTTCTGCAATATTATTGTAAAATAAACTTCATAATAAAAATTACATATAGTATTAGATAGTTACTAAATAAACTAATCATTCTAGCATACATGTGATGGTTCATAGAATGACGTGGACAACATTGTAGCTGCTATCGGAAAGTAGCTTAGTTGAGTAAGAATGAGCATTAAAACTTCATACCGCCTGCAATTATCGTTATAAGAAAAAAACTATAAACACTAACAACATAAGTCACATCCAGTATTCCATTAATATTGATAGTCAAATATTATGAATGTGGTATACCATTAAATTCTACAAGATTCTGTTGTGACCAACCTATAATCTTCACTAATACAACTCCTTTTTGATACATTTCTTCGTCGTAGGGATAAATTTGGAGAATTCAAAGGTGAACAGCAGTTGTCTGACGCATCTATTACTATGGCCGAAGTCATGTGAAAATTTGAATCTATATTTAGAAAATATTGAAGAACAAGGTATGACATCAACATCTATGATTTAAAATAATGAACACTGTTGGTGGTTTGATTCATGAAAACTCAGTTCAGAAGGAATCTTGAATATACATACAAAAACCAAGATCGAAACAGACACTATCAACTTTACTACGACTCAACAAACAGAACTCAGACTGTTCCAATATGGTTATTAGTTACTCACATATATACACAAAATCGTGGGAACATCGCAAGGAAATATTAACCTTCATCATCTGTAACAATTCAGCTACAGCAACTCAAAAACAAACTGATACTAATAACAGCAAATTACATTCATTCATTTCTTTAGCAAAACGTTGAAAATACAGTATAAATTAGAGATCAGCTACTACACTAATAATAATGAAACAGAATAATATATATTGAAATTATAAATCAAGTGATATACTTACTTTGAGCTAGAAATAATAATATAGATAAACGAAATCTTTTATATAAAAAGTGGAACGAAATAAAGCATTGACGCTAATATTCTTATCAGTTCTATGAATAGCAGAAAATCCACAAATTACCAAAAACCAAAGATAATATGTAATAAAAATGAAAAACCTCGGTTGGAAGTTCATAATATTAATCATTCTGGTATCAAAATCATTTAGACATTCAGCCTATAAATAATAAATAATAAGACATGAAACTATATAGTAGAAGTTCTCCCAACAAAGAAAACCACTCTAAATTTTAATTTAGAAATTAGGGAAGCGGTGATGGAATAGACACACGTCCAAAACACGACCAGAAGAATTATTTACGCCATAATGTAAAAATCGAGTAAAGAATGGTTTTTTTTCATGAAATATCGGAAATGAAGAGAAAAAATATCGTCCGGAAAACAGAATCGTGAGAACCTGTAAACTACAGTTACTCATTTAAAGTTGAGTCAATAACCCACCGTGCTTTCACAGGTTAGAGTTCACTCTCTTACTACCTATGACAACACTTTAGTTTGCAAGTACTAACATGTATATACAAATATAGATATATAACCTGAATATCTAGATAGTAAGCTTTACAACAGTAAATCACTAGTTAAAATTTAAATTTAAAGACAATTAATAATTGACTCACGTCTACAAAGCCATATTCCTTCCTTCTAATGATACACCCACAGCCCTTTTTGCTTTAAACTTCTTTGTACGTTCCATGAAATCGCGCTGAGTCTTGTCCAAACGGCTATATGCCTTTCCTTTCCGTTCACCCTACAGTTATTAAGTCATCCATTAAAAATAAAATTAACGATTATGCTATATGAGAAAAATTAAAATTAAATAACAAACGTAAATTGCATGTGATTACAATATTATAAAAAGCCAATAAAAATGTTATGATAAAATATTAAATGGTTAGTAATATTCGTTTAATTTATTGATAGTAATAATGTATCTTTAAAAACTTACCTTGAACTCTCCTTCAACAAGTGACTTTGGTCGAACAACATAATCCTTTGTAGATGGTTTCGGAACTCGAGCCCTTCCAACGTAGCCTTTATCACCAGGACGCAATTCTTCGGATAATATATGAGTCTTTGATGACACAGCCTCATTACTAGAAATATTTTCAAAAAAAAATATCTTAGAACATTAATTTCAGTTTATATTAATTTATTTTAATAATAAAAACGTTAAAGGACAAATGGAAATCATGGGAATAAAGACCTCATTCTTCTTTTTTTAATTTGTGGCATATGATCAAGATCCCGCTGTACACGTTCTTCACGGGTAACAGAACGAAAATCAGAGTCTAGCTGAGGGAAAAAATATCGTTAAAAAAGGTATTTTAAAGCAAAATTGGTAAAAACAAATCAGCACTTTATAGTATGGCCTCATAAAAAAATAAGTTAAAGGAATTCAACCTGAAATATAGGTCGCGCCCATTCTCTAATTAGTTTAGCAGCCATTTCTTTGTTAGATTTTGTTTCTCGGGGATGCTTGTACAGTAACATTACAGCTTTCCCAAGTCCTGATTGCTTTAAGATACTCTGAATACACGAATTCATATAAATATATAATACAAACGAAACTAGGAAATTTTACGGATAATTCATATTGAATCTTGCCTGTTCCAGTCGGCCAAAACCTTGAAGTATCTTTAGCAATTCAGTTCGTATTTCTAATGCTGGTAGACTCTTATCTGGCAAAGGTGCAAGCCATTCTGACACTGCACTCATCATTCCGCCGTCTATCATTGCTTCTACCATGTCAGCCGAAAATGTTTAAATTATAATATATTGAGAAAGTGAGACAAATTTTAGGAACTACCAAATAGATAACTTACTCTGAGTAGCATAACCTTAACATCAGAAAGCATTCTTCGCTTTTTTAAAGCAGGTTTGCGCTCCATGTTTGAATGACGATCATCCTGTATAGACAGCACTTTTAATGAGTAAAAAATAACATTACTTAGATAAAGAGAACAGAATTTCAGTATATATTTATTATTAATTTATACCAATTTTACCTACTTTAAGAATAAATTAGAATGAATGTTATTTTTATGCATTTCAGTGGGAATTAAATAAAACTCGTCTCTCATATCTCCCATTAATCTTACAACAATTAGTGAAGAAGATTAATGTATACTCTAAATAAAATTTTTATTAGCAGTTATGATATAAAACTGTAATAAAAAGTACCTTGGCAGCAGCTTTCATGGCTTCTACCATCATAGCTATAGTTCCATCGTCATCATTAATAATATCGATTCCTCCATCACGCCGTCTACGCTTTTTCTTTTTTTCCGCTTTTTTATCACGCATCATAACGTCAAAATCCCATTCGAATCCACTAGACAAAGTAGTAAAAAAGTATTTTATAAGTTTACCAAGAAAACTTCATGATATGCGTTAGTAAATTCCAAACGTTATATAGATAGCTCTTCAAAGTTTTTGACTAAATATGAACCAAATGTATACTTTTTAAAAAATTATTCCATGTCAAAAAATTGAAGTAACATCGTTAAATTTAATAATCCTATATGACAAGTTTTCTTAGTTTTTATAAGCCTAGATTAAAAATAATTTTTAAATTAGCATGTATTGTAAATCATCAACATTAGGCTCACATTTTCTGTCAAAAGTGAATTTCAAGTAAAATTAATATGTTGTAATATTTAAGCAAGAAGTATCTAAGTATCACAGCGTTAATTTCTTGGTCTACAAATTTTAAATCTTTCTGGCAGAAAATATGATGGTTCCATAATCTAATTTTATAGTCTACATTAGTTCATATTATATATCGAAACTACCAAAGAAAAATCAAACATAAAGTAGAGCGAAATTAAAGGATAGTATTTGTATAATTAAGATGACATAAGTGAACTTACGGGTCATCTTCTCTGTCATCCCTTTCTCTATAGTTATGCTGATCGGCGTCCTCAGCTCCTTCTGGCCCACCTTCTCTTTCTTCGCCACCATCGTCATCACTGTCATCTCCAAATATGTTCGCCATCAATTCCCCAACCTAAAATATACGTGATCGATTCGGAATAACCTATCTAAAAAAATTTCTTACTTCTTCTTCTCCTCGGGGACGATCTCCATCCTCATCAGAATCAGAAATATCAGATCCAAGGAGCCTTTTGCTGAATTGAGAGAAATTTTCAGCACTTACATTTAAAAATCTTAACTATTTAACCTTCTTGCTTTTTCATCTCTTTCGTCTTCGGGACCACTATCATTATCATCTGAGTCCATTAGTATACGTCGTGGTTTAGAAGGAGAACTATTCCCTTTCTCCTCATCTGAAAAATGGTTTAAAAGAATTTTACATCAAAGACTTTAAAATTATTACTTCAACATCGAAATTACACATTAATAAAAGTGGAAATTTATTTTAAAATAGTGTTGCCTTCATATGTTTTTTAAGTATTTATTTCCACGAAAGATAGTTATCGTTAATTTTAAATTAGCAATATATACTATCCAATCCTATAAGCAATAAATAAATAAGGTCTAAATAACATTTTAAAAATGAGTATTTATTTGATACAAAGTGCATACAGAAAGCATTCATATTTAACTTCAAAAAAGCGCAAAATTACTGGCCTGCAGTTAGAAAAATGTTTAATTAACTGATTTGCCGTAAGCGGATAATACCGTTATCAATCAAATTACAAGTCCTAAAATTTAGACCCTGCCAGAAAATATTTGCTCAACTCCATAGTAAAAATGGGAAGAAAAACTTAATAGGAAACATGAACTAATACTACCCTCAAATAT
Organism: Heterorhabditis bacteriophora; assembly: GCA_964036235.1. Lineage (NCBI taxonomy): Eukaryota > Metazoa > Nematoda > Chromadorea > Rhabditida > Heterorhabditidae > Heterorhabditis > Heterorhabditis bacteriophora. The sequence goes on from OZ038430.1 coordinate 3,224,907, forward strand.
TATTAGTGTTATACGTATCAAGTCATATAAAAACAAAAAATATAACGTAAACGAGCCTTCATCATCAGAATCTTTCCTGACTCTTGTCTTCTTCGGAGTACCATAGTCATCATCAGACTCAATGTCTCTAACATTGCCACTATAACATAAAAAATTAGGAGGATAAGTGGTTTACAATATATAAAATAATGCAAGATTATTTTCAGTTTTTATTTGAAATCGTACGATATATAACACATGAAGGAATTGTCGCTTAAATATTGATCATGATCCCGTCTGATCAAATTGGGTACTAACGCATAAAATCTAGTACTTAATTATTTTTTTGCAATAACCACTACACTTGACTAAACCAACACTAGTTTCTGTTACGACTGTTACTTTTAAAATTCAACAAAGTAGCAATAATTGTTTTAATTTCCAATGAGAATTTTGGCCGTGCATTTGTAACAACCAAAATTTGGGAATGCAACATTTAGAAAAATCATATTAATTACCTCCTATCCGTAGTATCTTCATGCAGCTTAGCAAGGACAGCAGATAGTTTTGCCTCTGAATATTCTGGACTAACAGGACTAACTGGACTAACAGAAGCGATGTGTTCTTCTGACTGGCGTTCTTCGCAATCAGTAGCTTCCATTTCCAAAACTGGAGGAGAAATATGATATACAAAAAAAATTAGGAAAAATAAAATATATGAAGGTATATATATGTAGGGTATAAACGCTATGACCATGAACAAGTAAGATTTTAATTCAAATATATCAGTGAATAACTATATATAAATCAAGTTATTCCACAAATAATTTCTAGGAATAAGAGTAAATAAGTGTTATTCATAATATATTAGTAAAATCACGAATAAGCCTTATTTCACAAATATTACCTTATTCACTGATATCTAGATGAAAGGACCGTAAATTACAGGTACATGAAATATTGAAATATATAAATAAATAAGTAGTATTTTAATATACTTTACTTCCACTGTAAACATTGGCTATCAACAAATAAAATCTCGTTCTCCTGAATTCACGATTAAAACTGCATAACCGCACTTATACTTCCTTTAATCAATGCCACTGCGGCAGGGAAATATTTACTAATTGAAAAGGAAGAACACATAAAAATTTAGCTACACTGATCGTCACGATATTAGAGCGCTGTCGTAGTTTTTCCTAATATTAAACTTAAAACCGTGGTAGATTTACTAACATATCTACAAGTAGTAGTTAATAGTGCTATACCTTTTTTTTATTAGCATCTTAATTAATATAAATGCCATATTATTTTATATTTCAACAGATATATTTAGAAATACCAAAAACTAATATTAGATGAATTGTGTAATATAATAGGAAAAACATCATATTTAGGAACACAGTTTTCTAGGAATTATGAGCTGAAGAATTACACATCATATTATGTTATGAGTATATTTTGTATGTAATTTAATTGTTATACAACTATTTTCAGCATTCGAGAATAATTCCAGCATTTCAGGTTGTCATACTTCAGGCAACAGTTATTGCATTGGAATTTTCATGGTATGTTGTTGTTTGCAATAGCACTTGGTAAATTGTCTACCTAAATATTTTTTATTAGTGGTTTTATATGTTCTGACGACAGTGGATAAAAATCTATGCATACAGGCCGGAGGATTAATTCTGGCTGGTGTTGGACTGGCAGCTATAAGTTTTGGTGCTCGATATATTATTAGAAATCAATCGTTGATCAAAAAAGGAATAGAAGCTATACCAGGAGGCGTGGTAAGAATCCAGATTCTAAGAAAAGTAATAACCAGTTAAATAATTTACATTATAGTTCGATAAATACCACCGTGGTGGTTTCGATGCAAAAATGACTCGTCGAGAAGCATCAATGATTTTGGGAGTTCCAGCTTCAGCCAAGCCTAATAGAATAAAGGAAGCGCATAAACGAATTATGATAGCTAATCACCCTGATCGAGGTAAGAAGCACTTTCGCGAAATTTTGAAGATTTATATTAAATCACTTTCTAAGGAGGATCACCCTATCTTGCTGCGAAGATAAATGAAGCTAAAGATCTGATGGAGTCCAATAAAAGTTAGTATCCTGGATTATACATCTAATTGAATTTTCCTGCTTGTTATAGAAATATATATATATATATATATATATATATATATGTAACATTATAGAATAATTAATTAGTTATTGTTATTTGTTTCGTGTAAATGTTGATGGATAAACTATTAATAATTTTGAGACCACATATATTATGATAATATAAATGTTCCAATAAACTACATGCATTTTTTAAAATGTGTCTGGTTAAATACAGTTCCGTTTATGCGGTGGTGATACATGCAGTGTATGCCTCGTAGTTTGATCGAATAACCTTTTTTTTGTTAAATTATAACTGCCTTTTAATCATTGTTTATCGTATGAATATTTTTTGCCGTCTATCCTGCTCTTGTTTCCACTAGAAGTAATTGTATTTTATCCATAACTTATACTAATTAAGTTAACAGGATATGAGCTGATTTATTTGTTTAATTAATCCATAAATGAGTTACGTATAATATTAGAAACTAACTCAGTCTCATTTGGTGTTTTATGCGTAAACGTATATAGTAGTAACTGCGCAATAATTGGTGAGAAGCAAATTTGGGAGGGTCTATATGTAAATCAAGAGGTCCGCGGGGGAGGGAGACGGCCGGCCTTGAATCGATAAGGTCCAGTGCCCATGTTGCCTCCTCCATGGAACATGCTTCGCTCCACAGTAAGATCCGCGGTATGTCCAATTCATTATGGTTGTCGTAGTGATAGGGTGGTAATTATCAACTCTTGTGTTACTAATTGCAAATGAGCACGGGCTGTGGTAGAGGAAGAAGAATGGAATCGTACTACAGTGATTTTATGCTTTCTGTTGGAGGGTAAAATATGAATGTGGAAGTAATTTTGTTGTTTTCCTAGTAAAACTATCAGTTTAAATAGATTTATCTTATTAGAAAGTATACGGTTTAGAAGGATGTTAGAAACAACGCTGCTATATTTTTATGGTTATAAATTGAAAATAGTTTATCTTCTTATTTTTTTTCTGTTCACAAGTATAAACTAGCTTTATAGGTAGATCACTAATGTCTGTACTTTATACGTTTCTCAGTATTTTAAAGTAACGCGCCATTGCCTAAAAATAGTGTTGCTTTGTCATTTATTTTTAATATAAATTTACCAGACCTAAAAGCTCATTGTTCGTTATTGACACACGTGGAAGATTTAAAAAAAAAACCCATTTTTTCTCATATTTCTTACTGGAAACTTGGTCGTATTTAATATTATATATTTTGATCTCATACTACCTCATCGTGATATTGAATTCAGGCTCCATGGTAACCATTCTCCTGATTTATCCTATTAATTGATGTACACAATTTCAGGCTACATCATCAGTGCAGATACTTGCTACTCATGCTTAAATTTATTTATATTGTAATTAGGTCTTATTTAAGTTATTTTAATTAAGGTGATTGATTTGTATGCTTAATAATGAATGCACTGGGTGCATGTTTTTTCAGTTATTTTTTTTATAGAGTTTGAGAATCGCATCCGTAAATGGAGACAGCTCAAATTCGGTTTTGTTGACGCTACACATTTGATACCGCCTCGACGCTCAACATCATCTGATCCTAAGCAGTTTATTGGTTAATTCATATAAATATTTGTTTTATTTCGTTTATTGATTTTTATTGATTGAAAACCAAATGTCATTTTCATGAAACTGATTGAAGTAAATTCTTTGTTTTATAGGAACCATTCCATCAACAAGTGCTGTTACTCATCGTCCTTCGATTGGAATACCCAGCGGTTGTCGATCTAGTCCGATGGCGAGAAAAGGATGTAATAGAATTATGCCTTCTGATATATACATTTAGTTAAACTCAGTATTTTGACATTTTCAATTTTAAAAATGCATAATTTTAGTTACTCTTGATTTCAACGGTCCAAACCAGGCGCAAAGAGATTTAGAAGAAATTGAAAGACGTTATGCAACAGTTAAAAGTAATTCTGGCCTTTTGCGATTGAATGGTGAGTAATTGCTATACCTATAGATATCAAGTTCTAAGCGAAACTTCGAATGAATTTGTAGTTTAGTATAAGTTTAGAAAGTATGATCGATTTCTTGGTGAGTAAGCTATGCTAATTAGTTTTTATAAAAGACGGTAAGACCAGTTAGATGATGTGTTGTATAAAATTACTTCAGTATTATAGTTTTTTTTCCAAATAGAATAGATAGTTTTAGGTGAATTTGTGAGAGCAAATTTAGTGGATTTGGTACATATCGCTGATATAGGAAATGGAAGTTGTGGCCATGTTTCTAAAATGAGCTATAATGGTACCGTTATGGCTGTGAAGGTGAGATAATTGCTTAAATACCAATGCACCAGTTTCTTTATATTATTACTAAAATTCTTAGTGGGATATATTTAATCCATCTTTTTCTATTATTTAATTGCATTTCTAACTGAAATCACTTTTATAACACCACTGCAATTTACATAACCTTTCACAACTAAAGATTGTTGAAGCAAAAAATACTTTTCAGTAAGCGTTAAATACATTTTAAAGTTTTATCACCTAAATAATGTAATGCCCGAAAATTCTTTATTGTTAATCAATGTACCATTAAATGCTATAATTTTTCACAAATCAGATGATTATTTCATTAGTTTCCATATAGTAATTTTTTGTTTTGTAATTTGCTTTCGCTGAAGGATATGGCTCGTACCGCAAACAAAGAAGATAATAAACGCATTATGATGGACTTGGATGTAGTCTCACGATCTCATACATCACCTCATATTGTTATGTGCTATGGTTATTTTATATCTGAGGTATTCAATTTTATGTTATTGGTTTTACACAGGATATTAGAAACAATAACTTAAAATTAGTATATAAAATTCATATTTATATGAATACCTAGATAGTGGAAACTAGGAGATAAAACTACCTATATTTTAATTTTAGACCAGTGTGAAGGTTTGTATGGAAGTAATGGCGACTTGCTTGGATCGTCTTTTAAAAAGAGCCAATAGTGTTGGAAAGAGAATTGGGGAAGGGTATATTGGCAAGATGACAGTTAGTATTATCAGAGCACTCGATTATCTCAAAGACAGTCATGTAAGTATTTAGGGATTTAAACTTTCATTTGTGTAATTTTCAATAAGTATGTTAACGATTACAAGAGTTATTTGGAAGGATTTTGTACTTTCGAAATAGAAATATTTTATGCATTTTATTACAGAATATTATTCATCGTGATGTGAAACCTTCAAATATTCTCCTCGATTGGAACGGTGTAGTAAAGTTATGTGACTTTGGTATTAGTGGACAGTTAATTGAGTCACGTGCACACACCATTCAGGCGGGATGTCCCCCTTATATGGCTCCAGAGCGTTTCGATCCACAGGTATGCGCTAAAGTTATAATTATACAGTTATTTCATTTTTAGCTATTATCATTATTTGTTTTTTAGGTTATTGGTTAGGAATCTTAATTGTTTAGAAACATTAATTGCAAAATGTTTTCGGTAATTTTTTTTTCAATTTTGACCAGTTATTTTTTAAATTCTAGCATAATTCTGACTATGATATTAGAAGTGATGTTTGGTCAGTTGGAATTACTCTAGTGGAATTAGCAACAGGTCAATATCCATATTCTGGGTCAGAGTTTGAAATACTAGCATCCATTGTTCGAGAACCAGCTCCACAGTTACCAATGGTAAATTATATTTTTCATTTCATTTTATTTTATATTATTTGTCTATCAATAGTGCTTACTGTTATAGGACGAAAACTTTACTGCCGAATTCCGTGATTTTGTAGCACATTGTCTTCAAAAAAATTTCGAACAAAGGCCAAAATACAAATATCTTCTGGTTGGTAATTTACAGTGTATAGTTATATTTTTTATATATTATGTATATTATGTATATTAACTCTGTATTATTTCAAATCACCTAGCAGGATATTCTATGTAGTATTTTTTGTTATAGTTTCATGGTTATATCCTTAGAAATAATTATTGATAGTATTATTCTTTACAATATCTTCAGAGATTGCTCAATTTTTAGCCAGCAAATTCAATACACAAAGTTTTTGATAACTCACAAGAAATTTAAGTAGTCGAAATAACTTCACTAATATTGTAAATCTGGTTTGTACTTTGCAGTTATACTAATGCCAAAAGTTATAACGACTAACGGGTTTTTAAGGCTCATCGATTTGTTCGAAATAGCATTGCTGACAGAAAGCACGTCTTGGAAGTTTTGGTGGATGAAATTTTATCTGTGTCATAGTGTCTAAGCATATTATCCGAGAAACATTTGGCTGCTCGCTTTATCTACTATTATGTCTATTCTCGTATATTTTTGCAAGCTTTCTTAAAGTATGTTTGTACCATGACTTTCATTAATAATGCTAATGTTTGATGTTAATATAATATTTCGACTATTTCCTATACGCGTTATTGGTTCATTCAACGGGATATTCATTTTATGTGATCTTGGTTTTATTTAAATGTTAAATTAAAATATTAAGACCAATAGTTATAAATCTGTGATGTGTATTAATAGCTAGTTTTTAAAGTAAGTTATTCTCTTACAAAGGGAGTGGTTAATTATGCTTACCAATCCTGGTGTTCTGCTCCTCTAATTAGTATTATTTAAACTCAAGTCACTTGTTTCATGTTATTCAGTTAATTGAACTATTGCCTCTTCGTCGAGGTATATAAAATGTAATTCATAAACTTTTCTCGCGCATAAATGTTTTATTACTTGTTTGACGACATACTTTTTCAATAATTTTGATAAGGTCCTAATTATGAATCTGTTCAAAATCCTTTTTGCTCTCCACTTTTTGTGGTTAATTAGATATTTAGTTATGCATTTTTTTGATTTTTGCTTTATTTTTTATTTCCGTATTGTCAGGTAATCTCGACTAGTTCGATTGGTGTTTTGGAGCTCCTTGAAAAATGAGTTAGGATGTAAACCTGTTATTTGCAGCTATATTACTGCAAAGATGAGGTGAGGTGATATGCTTTGTTTCCAGTGCCTATTAGTATACATCGTTTCTCTGCAAATTTCTTCCTCGGCAAAGGTGGAGCTCTGAAGAGATGCTTTGATTGTAAATAACGTGAATGTGAAGTCTGGGTAAGTTTCAGAATGGTCTGCCGTTTTTAAAATATGACAGAAATTAGATGACAACTAACTTTTGGTGTTTTCTGGTAAAGATGTAGGTGGAAACAAATAGCGTAAAGAATTTAAAGGACGAGTCTGTTCCAGGAAAGTTGTTATATATAAAGATAAAAGCGCAATTGAGTATTAGTGTCAAAATAACGGTGCAGTAGAGGGATTAATTTCCAATGTATTGTGAGGAAAGCGTAAGAAAATAACTCGATATTAAGTTTCTGCATTGGAAGGTTTACAAGCAGCAAATATGACACTTCCCTTCTGGGGTAGCTGTGAGGGCTCTTAATTACATTGTTTGCTAATACTTGAATTAAGTTAAAGGTCCAGTATTAATTTCGGTATACGAAATTCTATATTCTCTTGAGTCTGGATATTCATTGGAATTCAAAAAATAATGTTTTTGGTTTAGATATCCGACCAAAAACAAATTTACGTAAATTTCAATTCAATGCTATGCTTAAACTCAGTATTGGGATCTAGAATACCACTGCGGAGATTACATATTATCAGGTAATGTGAACATGATAGATCACATAGGATCCAGGTTATTCAATGAACTACTACTTTTCCTCCTCATCTCTTTAGAGATTTGAGTACACGTTCGTTAGTCTCCGTTAGAGGTCAGAGACAAATATGAATTCCTACGGCGACTGAGCAGAGAATTAAATAAATAACTATAATAAAATCATTTACTGTATTCTAGAGTCTGTAGCTTGTCGATTTCATGCTAAGAACGGTGTTGTTGAATGGAGTTGTTCATGTTGGTAACTTGCGTATGGTTGGCGTTGTTGGCAAAGTTTTCCCTTTTTTTATTATTTGAGCGTAGTGATCTATTTAATTGAAGAGGAAAAACTGCAGTAATCTAGATGCACTGTAAAGGTTATACTTAGTTTTTTGAGGTTAAAGACAGGAAGATTGGAGTGAAAATCTTCCACTCATCACCACCTCAAAAGATTTTTTTTAACAGGCTAGGTTTGAAAATCTTGTTCATTCTGAATTATTTTATATGTTGTGTATATCGGTGCAGTTTTATCTCACTATGATATGAAAACAGTATTTCTAAAATTTAAATATGCAATATACTAAATGCGTGATACAGAATGTGTAATTTTCTGGTAAAATTATGCTGAAATCTTAACTTCATTTTTGTAAATTCTTATTTAAAAAAAGTGAATATGTAAGTAGAGAAATTTCAAGCTAATTCTTTTTCGCTTTTATGTTAACTAATGTACTACCCCGCCTTCTTTTTTTTAATCGAATTATTAAGTGAATGATGAGTATTTCCAACAATAACACAAGTCCCTCTTACTTGATATAATGCCTATTCAAATAGTTTTTATGAAAGCAATGGTATAGAAACTTATAAACGAAATCTTTACATCTGTTTTTCAAGTTATCTCTGAAAATGTTATTCATATTTTAAACACTAAATGATACAGAAACAATACATAACGAAGTAAAAGCCTATGCGGACACCACTAATAATTCCAATTTCGCAAACTAAGCCATACAAATCTACTTTTTTTTGGCATTCATAAGACTATTTACTAACTAGAGCGTAGGTGTTACATTACTTCTATCTACAGTGCATTCCACAATTATAGGGCACTTAGGATATGAGAGCTTTAAAATTAGAATATCATGTGGCAAATATGCCTTTTGTGGATCGGTCTAGAAAAATGAAGTTGGCTTGTGGTTCCCTCTTCAATGATATCGAAAAACGATAAATTCTGGCGTTTTCTGATGTCGAATTGAACCAAAACGGAGATTGCAAGAGAAATCGGGCGTTCTAGAAAAGTTGTCGCCAATTTCCTGAGAGCTCCTGGTGAATATGGAATCAAAAAGAATAGAGGAAGGCCAACCAAGGTGGGAAAACGGGAAAAAAAAAGGATAATGATGATGACATCAAATAAGACGGCTAGTCTAGATGAAATCAGGAGCATCTACTGCTCGACTGTGCCAAAAACAACGGTTTGGAGGACACTGAAGGCAAATCGCAAATCCATTCATCAGGCGGGAAAGAATGAAGAAGTGTCCGACATTAACAACAGATCACAAGAAAGCTAGGATTGATTTTGTTCGTACACACATGTCATGAACTTCGGGATGGACTGAAGTAATTCTCCTTTTCCAATGTACATATGCCCTTTCACTACAAGCTGTATTTTATTTAGATCATCTTCAGTGGCGAAACGAAGTTTGACCTTGATGGTCCGGACGGATTCACCTCCTACTGGAGAGATTTTAGAAAGGAGAGTTTTCTTACATGAAACTTTGGAGGCTGAAGCTTGATGGTATGGGCTGCATTTTCATCGTTTGGTGCTATCGAATTAGCTTTTGTTTCCACTAAAATGAATAGTGTCGACTACCAGCAAATCCTTGAAAATTATCTGCTCCTTTATTACTACAGATTTCCACAGAAGAACTTCATATTTCAACAAGACAACGATGCCATCCATGCGAGTTGCAGCACAAAAGTTTGGTTCCAGCGCAGGAACTTAACTTTCATGGGCTACCCATCGTAATCCCCAAAACAAAATCCTGTGGTGAATCTTTGGGAAATATTAACCCGTCAAGTTTATGCCAACAACAAGCAGTTTTCTTTAAATGAGGAACTAAAGAAGACAGCTTCAGAAGAGTGGAGAAAAATTGACCCAGCCATCCTCAAAAATCTGTCAACGAGTATGACAGAACGCATTTTTCAAGTGATTAGTGGAAGGGATAGTTGTACCGATTATTAGAAGTCATTTGTTATCCGTTACAAATTTTTGTTTTGTTTTTTGTAAGCATTTATCCTAAATACCCTATAATTATGAAACAGTGAAAAAAATGGATTGACAATCAAGAAAAAAAAGTGCAGATAGTTTTGGCGATGTGACAGGGTGTCAGGATAAAAATTTTGTAAAATTTTAAACACTGGGTTCCGAGTTCGAGCGACAAATGGAAAGTGTCCTATAATTATGAAACGCACTGTATATCATTAATCCGCACACTAAGAACCTGAAATTATTAGAATTCTTTACAAGGCTTATCAGAATGCACTTCTTATAACTATTATGAAAATAATTCCATTGTGTGGTTCACAACGTCAAAGAATAGTTCTACCCGTTTTATAACTGGAGACTAAATTAGATGGAAATGAAGTATCTAAAATTCACACGCACCATAAGTTGTTATTTCTACCTTTTTATTTAATATATGAAGCTATAATATTATAGTGAATCATTTACAAGTACATATGAATTGACAGCGTTGTTTGCAGTATACAGTCCACTGTTGTTTGCCTTCTAATTAGCCAATGTTTACCACTCCATGAGGATTTCACGAAAATCAAAAAAACATGTTAATTTGCCCAGGTAAATTGCGAAATTATAATCATCTGGTAAAGGAAAACTCATAAAAGTATATTCCAGAATAATTTTATCCAACGTAAAGGCACAATTGGACATTGGATTAATTTGATATTAATTTGCTGGTAACTTATTTGGATTTCAAAACGTAAAATGAATCACTAGTTAGTGTTTGGATGTCAGAATATTTGACATGAGGGATATTGCTCCCGAATATCACTTCATGAATATATATGCTCAGTCGTATTCTATTTTGGACATTGAAGCCACAAAGCTAACGGTGTTATTGGAAGGTATTAATTTATTATCAATGCCATTTTCTGATTATTCATTTTTCATTATAATATTGAGTGACTTGCACACTGGACTTTTTAAGTGAGATATTTGTGTTGGTTGTAGAAATAGTTCTCTTTATGGATATTTTTTATTTCTTTAATTATGTTGGCGGTCATATAATAGACGGCCGTGCGAAACCCTATAACACGTTACTTAGTAACCTGAAACGCCAGACTCTGACCGTTTACCGTAGGCCTCACTAGTTTTATAAGGTTAAATCCAAAACTTCTTCTATACTTCCTGAGCATTCATTACTTCAGCTAACTGAATACTTCTTAATAGGTCTAATTTATAAGTGGTTAACTTGTTTACCTCTCCTGCACACATAAATGTTTTTCCTGAAGTTCTACGCTTAGGTAACTACATCGACGCAAAATTATGCCTATTAAATAGGCAACGAGCAATTTATCTGGACAGATATGACAAAAGAGGAAAGAAGGGAAATAGTGACGTGAAATAGGTAAAAGAATATGATGAACATAAATGTGCCAATATATAGCGATAACAGTAGGAAAGTTACTTGCAATGCCGTCTTTTTTGGCACTATGCAAAATAAAGTCAGTTTGCCTAGAAAAATCACTATCCGTTATCTATTAATGTTTGTGGCATACGTTCTTATTCGAATAATTCTCTAGTTTTTCGAACTTAAAAAGCCACTAAATAAACTAGTTCCACTTATTTGCTAACACTAGAGAAGATTTAGCGAACTGATGGATTACATGTCTCATATTATTATCTGAAAGACAATAACTTATTTTTACTAGTTTAATATCTGAATTTCAAATTAACTATTATATTATTTTCCATACAAATAAATTTCTAGAGTTTGGACTACGACGTTGATTAACATCACTTACTTTTATGAACTATGCAACCGTTTTGTTTTGATTTTAGTTCATGGTATATTTACGGCTTGAAAAATGACAACATATTAATGAAAGAGCTCCCAGAAGTTAATAAGCTGTCCAAGACATAGATTAACAGGCTACGGAATATTTAAAATATCTATATATGGTTATTAGATTAAATAGTACAATGATAATCGTCAGAACCAGCAGTTCTGTTTATTATTAAATTTAGTTCTGTTTAGTTTATTTATTATTCCATATTTATGTCGATAATAAACTAATCAACACAGTTCATTTGTGGAGGAATTGAGGGCCAAAATCCATTGAAGATAAGTATACTTGTAATCTATTAATAATAAAGTAATAATTTCGGGAACTCTTCCAGAAAATAGGTAATTATGTCCGCTAGTCCTTATTCTATTCTATTCATTATCAGAAGGGTAGTTGATACATCACAATCCGTCCAGTAATCGGAAATAACATTATTATGCAATTATTTCCGTGCACTGCTGTTCTAACACTTAGTACTGTAGATATTTTATAGCTTATCCAAAGTTAATTGTCTTCTCGAATAGTTCACAAAACCAAAGGAAATACTAGAAATTGATGGATCGCATAGGGCAAATGCTTTATTTCCTTAGATACAATACCTTGAAAATGTATTCACATTCTAGGCAATTAGAATTGTTAACTTGAACGCTCAGTCTTTAATTTGTTCATCATTTTCTTCTTTAAATCGATTTATTTATTTATTATACATTTTACATCTAAACTATTTCACTTTATAGAAATTCTTTTCGAAGCTAATCCAAGATGAATGGCCCTCTATGTCTTCCGTCAATATGTTGGCAGTATCGTTTTCGCTAGTAACCGATTTTGTTGCCTTTTACATATGACAACTCTTCACATTTCTATCCATGAGTTCTACATTTTGGCTAATTAGTTATTCATAGATATCAAATTCCCTTCAGTACGCTCTAATAATAAGAAGCAAATTTAGTTGTTGTAGGTCAAATATGTTGGAAAATCAAATATATCCAGAAAACTAACATTGTCTTTTGCTTTTGTCAAGTGATTTCTATATGTAGTCTTAAGCATTTTTCATATTGAGGGAATATTGCTGGTAAAATACAACAATGCATATTTGAGTTAACTTTGTGTACTGTATTTCGCCAATTATTTTTAGCTTATAACCTAATAACATTTTTCTTCATAATGCTTCTTATTAAGTTTTCATTTAATTATTCGCAATATAAAAAGAAAAACTCAACAAAATCTGTGTCAAATATTTCTATTAGGTCTAGTCAAGAGATGTGAATTTCCTTCTTAAATATGTACCCGCCTCTGGGAACAATGAAATAAACAAATGGAGTGCGTTTGAAAATTTATGGCAATCCCTGTGTTAGATTTCAGTATTTCCTAAACAACAGATGGAAAGTTGAGTAGTGTTCATTGAATGTTATATTTGCTAGAGTTGTTCAAATTAAAGCCATTCACTTGTAACGAATATTGTGGACATATAATAGAATCAGCCAATTATCTACTTAAGGATAAATATAGACCCATCTAGCCAAATAGATGCCAGATCACATCATTTACATAGTATCATAAGCATCTTAATAGTGTATGAAATACTAAATAGCATTGCATTTAGCACTAAAAAGTGCTAGTTTCAAGATTATTCAGATATTGTCGAACGGCGTTTTGCTTTTCATAGGCTTACTGGCTGTTCATTACTAGAATTACGAAGAGTAATAAGTGTAATGGCAGTGCATTGCTATAATTTTTCCCATAATCACAATGTCCTCTTAAGCAATAAAGCGAGGCCGAAAAGCTTTTTCGGTTGTCATGGCGGCCGTTTGATAATTGTATCATGACATGGCTTCTGTTGAAATTTATCTGAGCGCTAAGAGCATTTAACGTACATTTATAATTTGAAAGAAATGTTTCTATTAAAAAGACATTGATAGTCAACAAATTGTACATAACCGACATGGGAACAAAAAAGTATGACATAGAAGAGCATTATCACACATAGAATATAATCTACCACATATGTACTGTCTAATAGTATCCATGCATAAATTACTCATAATCGATTATTGATAGAAATTATTTTGAAAATTTTTTGCATATATATTATCACCTAAATGGTCATAAGCTTCCCAGCGCTCTAAGCATGATTCTCGATAGTAGAAGAATTTTAGTATGCTTCAATTTGGTTGGTATAACGCGAATATTATTATTTCTTCCATTTATGATTATTATAATCTATTTTTGTGGTTAATCAGTCATATATTGTCTGTATTTGTTTATTCATCACCGCCACAGCACCGTTATTAGCTGTCTGCTCATCGCGGCTGTGGATTAATCCTAAATAATCAGGACAAACTATCGCAAGGTATTCCTAAATATACCTGTTGATAGTAATCGCGCTTTTCTACGAGTTCCATCATCTCTAATTAGTTCCTTTGTTTCAAATTCTCAGATTTTCTAGTTTTTACTGAAAGTATACATTCATTGGTTACTAATATTTTTACTGTTATTTTAATCGAATCCTATTTTACTGATATGCTTGATTGCAATCAGTTCCCTTATCAACATATGACTTTATCGTCTTGGTTTTTTGATCTCAGAAAATGTTAGGTAACAAACTTGAGTAATTGCAATTATCGTCTCCTTACAAGGAAAGTTGCAAACTTCCAAACAACACTAGGCTTAAAGCATCTATTTTTTCCGATACCCATTTCATTGATAAGTAATAAATCTACCTATATTTTATGAGCTCTGTTATTTTAACTAGATATATTGGTTTATTTATAATGAAATATGTTATCACCGAAAGAGACGAAAGTAGTCTTTAATAAATAGTACAAGCACGGAATAGAATAATCGAGTTTAACGAAGATCAACATTTCTATATGACACGTTCTTAATAAATATGGAAGCAATGTCTTTTATTCTCTGAGGTTGCTGGGTAACAGCCGATTTTGATACAAAAATTGCAAAAAGGATGGCATTTGCTAGCATATTTCTCTTATTTCAAGAGAGCGAAAATATTACCTACTTGATATTTTCTACTTTTATGTTTGCTATGATTTGATAAAAATAAACATGATATATGGAAAAGGAATGCCAACAATAAAGTGAAGATAAGGAAGTGTTCTAATAAAGAGTAGATTATATGTAAGTAAAAAACACTGTTTTTTATTTGCACTCTATCAACTCCCAGGTATTGCAAATTAATCCATTCAAGATCTATGACGCAGTATTTATTTTATCTTCATATTTCCTACCTCATACGATTTAAGGACTATTTTATTAGAGATCATTTGTATGTCTGGTTTGTTTCGCAAGCGATTTTGTTACCTCACATAATCTTATTCTCTTCTTTTAAACTGACATCCGAAAAGAATTTGGTATATAATTAGGCCTTTGGTCTTAACGACTTCTAGTTTAATACTTCTGATCTCAACAATGCTAAACACTTACGAAACATTCAAAGCTACATAATTAGCTAATGGCTACGATGAAGGAATTTTATTCTATTAATTCTAGTAGATGTAGCATGTCATTTTGGATTTTTGCTTATCTATTTCATATTTACAAGATTTTTAACTATGAGATAATTAAGGACCTTTTCAGTACTTCCAAGTGAAAATTATTATAACTTTGTGTTTAAAAGAAATTGCCAGACGATGATAATGTAAAAAGATAATTTAAGTCATATTTTGTAACATTTTAATTAAAAAATAATTTTTCCATAAATTCGTTTATATTTCTCTTAACTATGATTTTATTAATATTATAGAATTATTCGTCTCTATATTCATGTAACTACTTATCCAATAAGCTCAATAAGTGTATATTTGAAGTAATTGCAAAATAGTCATTTTTGTTGATAAATTAAATAAAAAAGTCCATATCCTACTCATTTTCACTTTAATTCATGGAAAAGGACACGGGAAATTTTCCCTTATTGCTTCGTGTGAGAATTCAGACATACCTGTTCTATTGAAGTGTGAGGCGAAATGAGCTGTCTGGATAAAGGATTTTTATTCTAGCAACGTATTTTCCTGTTCGTCTGTTACCCTATATTTCTAGCGAATACTACTCTGCTTAGAGCGAATAATAATGTGACCTTATGCATCTGTGACGAGGCTAGTGATTCGTTTGACCAAAAGCATACATATTAATGGATACTTACTGCAAGGAGACTTAAATTACGAATTTCCAATTAAACACCAGCTTTGCATATACACTTTAGTGGTGCCATCACGAGTTTTGGCTTATATGTACCAGAATGAGAATTCAAGAATTGCAAATCTATTTTTATATCTGTAAAATGCTCACTCTAAGAAAAGTTATGGACGACTGAGGAATCAAATGTTATATTCTACTCTCTTTCGCACCCCATTTCCGTCATGACACCACTCCACTAATACACATGTGTTTACGTGAATATTCGTGTGTAAGCTAAATATATAAATAAGCCAGCACATCTGTTGACTCGGTACAGATCTTTGGAAGCTCTAACTTCATTTAATGAGCGTCTACTTTGTTAAAATCATTAACTTATTCAACAGATTCTACTCAGACATTGCTAAATCGAACTTTACACTTGATGTTCACCTATCATTTCCAGAAAATAATTATAATCTTCATCACTTTCATTAACTAATACACGATTAAAATAAAGCCAAGGAAATTAGAGGAATAATTTTGCAAATTTTAAGTACAATAACTAAATAATCCGCTACATCTAGTTTTCGCCCAACTTCTTCTTCTGTTCTCGATTTACGTCTTAGCATCTTCTTCAAGACAATTTGATATGCTCGTTTTCCTCCAGGAGTCTAGTCAGAATATTTAATTATTAGCACATTTATAGCTTTGGACACATAAAAATGACTAAATTGATGAGGGCTACGAAACCGCTTGGAATAGTTTTCATAACTTAAAAATTTTTTTCTTGAGTTTAATTACACTTCAGGGTTGCTTCGCCCATTTATAGTGATTGGATTTTCTTATCCTTTTTGTTCAACGTTTCCAGATGTTATTTTCGTATGCGAAGCACATTCAACAATGTTCTATAATTTCCGGATGTCATAGAAATAATGAAACAATTAAGTCTCTTATTTGAAAATTGCGAAGAGCATGGAACTACATAGTACCATGTTCTACATCTTATTTATTTTAAAAGTGAAATTCTGACATTTATCATATTTTTAACTAACCTCGCACTTAAAATCAGTGTATTAAAAATAAATAAGACCGAAATCATGACTAGGAGGTAAATGATGATAAAAGTATAAATTCATAGTTAGAGTTACATGAGTAAAAATGTAAGTGCTTGAGGTTTATGGAAGATTTCTCCTCAGATGCTTAGGAGTGAGTTTCAATTTTACCTTGAATTTCGGGGAATTTATTAACATTAATAGTGACTGAACTATAGTAGTAGTGGTCGTTCAAAAGATCTTTCTTATTTACTGCTGCGATTTTTTCAGATTTTCCAACGAACTATTTTCCCATCACTCTGAATTCTTATCACTATAATTAACTTTAAAACGGTTCGCTTGTGTTAGTGTGTAATTTGTAATAGTGATTATTCGCAGAATATGACATTGATAACTCAAGAAAATAAATAGTTAAAAGTATGAGCTAAAAAAAGACCGATTTCGAAAGTATTACAAGCTTTCTTCAAACGTACCAAAAAATTGTTGTTTAGAAACATTTCTGGAAAATGACTTCTCTGGCTCTTCAAATGTTTTGACATACTCATCATATGTTATATGTAAAAACTGCAATTATTGACTTTATGGAGACACTCACCTCTTTGTTTTTCATACGGTTGTGGGAGTGTTTTTCCAGATTATCGCTGCTATAGTAAATGAACGTAGCTTTTGTTCTGTATTGGTAAAAAAGCTTCACACATTATCTTATCTTTTTAATTTTTTAAACGCACTTGTACTTACCCTTATTTTTGTCTATCTTCTGCACATCTTTGTATTGAATTGAATTAATTTTCGTGCAGATTTCTGCCTCATCTCACAAAGCTTAAAAATCATGGAATAACTAACAAAAAGTGGATGGATTCATAACTCTAAGTGAGTATGCATACTTGTCGCTAAGAGACTATGGTAGGATCCATTCTCAACGTTCCTGTATTACAATGTTTGACGACTCAGACAAAATTGGCTTTCTTCATTGTGGGATACATAGTTAAGTAGTTGTCGAAATTTACAGCATAGTGTTAACTGGATTTAGCATTTTGTTTAAATTTTGCTATATATATATATCACTTGATACAATTAATTATGGTTTTCAGGGAGTCAAAACAGATTATATCCTAGGTGGAGACGATCGTATTTTCTAAGTCATCTACTGCGTCATTCTTACCGCTAAGAATTGGTTAAACATTTAAAACAGTCTAAATCTATCTAACTCTAATTTTATTCAGATAACTTTCTATTAGTAGTCTACGTAGAGGAATATAAATCTCATCCCATCTCTGCTTTTAGTATTGCTCCTTGGCCACAAAATCAGGTCATTTCTAGGATTTTTCCCTATAAATTATATCTAGACGGATCCACTAATTTCTTGATGTTAATCACTACTTACTATAACGCCACGCATGTAAATACCAATATTAGAAAAAACAGGTATTTAAATATGTGAAAGAAAATGTTTTAATAGCAGCTGTAACAATTTGTTCTGTTAAATATAGGTCTCACAATTTGCTTCCCTCAATTTCCTCATTCATTCGTGATTAAAATGGGTTGCGTGTGTCACGTAATTCGTGAATATAAATATAAAATTGTCACTTTGATTCAACTGTGTTGTAGGGAAAATAAAGAAGAATGGTGAGTGGGATCAAGAAGATCAGCTTTTATGTATATCGTATTATTCTACTGATTAGTTTCAAAACACCTAACATGTGCAAAAATATCGTCAACTAATGTGGTCTAATGAGATACTAAAAGACCTTCCAAGCAGCGTGCATAGGGAATGTTCCCACGAAACATAACCCGAGGAAGAGTTTCTCTAAACAAAAATATATTCTCTCATCTGTAAATAATTAAATTCTATTAGTTTATCTAATCTGTTTCTCTGGTTTCACTCTATTATTAGTTTGTCGAAATATTTTTTTTGCAATTACCTCTCGCTCTGCTTCCCTTCCTCTCCTGGAAAATCTTCCAATACTCGTATTTTCTGTTTTCCTTCTAACCCACCATTTTCTTCCATATTTGTGTCGTTTCTCCATTAATAATTTATTTTATATCAATATATAGTGCAATTGTATGTATCTAATTCTTGAAGCTTTAGAAGTAATTTTTAAAAATAATTTTAGCTGTTTCCAACATTATTTCATAATTTTAAAAATACAACTATTATATTCAAATACAATACTTTTCTCATGCTCTGCAGAAAATAATTATATATTCATTAGTCATAATTAAGCACTGGCTTCCGTGAAGGATCGTTTCAGCTACCATGGATTGTGAAAATAGGCCTCGAACCAAGAGTGTTTAAATTAATTCTCTACTTCTTAAGATATTTAGAACTTTTTTTGATAGCACATTCTTCATTATTTAATTGCTCCTATTCAAAAACCAAACACTACGTTTGACTATTGTCTGCTCCTCTAGAATTAACTATTTTCTGAAACTTTTCTTTGCATAAAAAGTATTTGGCACGATGCAAGTGCAAAAATCCATTATATGGGAAATGCATAAAACGAGAAGGCTACTATAGGAATAGATTTATGTTGTGACTTATTAATGCCAAATAGCATAAATAAAACTACTCTT
Source organism: Heterorhabditis bacteriophora (assembly GCA_964036235.1). Taxonomy (NCBI): domain Eukaryota; kingdom Metazoa; phylum Nematoda; class Chromadorea; order Rhabditida; family Heterorhabditidae; genus Heterorhabditis; species Heterorhabditis bacteriophora. Next base: position 3,244,483 of record OZ038430.1, read on the forward strand.
GAGCCTACTAGTATAAATAGAAACTTTTTAGAAAAATTTCTAATGCGCTGAATGTCTGTTTAGCCTAATATTGATTGAGAAATTTAATAGAAAAACGGGGGTTACAACTGGGAAATATTTCTAATAGACCACCATGCGGTCGCTGATATTGGGAGAATCAGGACCTAATTTCCTGCCCACATTAAGTTTCAGACGGAACTTTGCTCTGCTTGGAATCATATTTCAAAGCCGTAGCTGCGCCCCCCGGGACACAATAACTCGCCGCTAATCTAATCAGATGTACCGTGGAGTGACGCTCATTTAAATATTTCTAGACTAGAAGTAATTCGGGTCACATGCAATATAGTAATTCTATGCCATTTATAATTTGGCAGGTGACAATAAATTATTTAGCTATGAATTCCAAATAAAACTTCGCTCGTAGGACGGTTTAGTCATTCTAATTGATATATAATCCATTTTTATACTCGTTGGAAGCTTGTTGATGTAGTTAGACTAATTAAAATATGGAGTTATATTTTAGATTCTGATAACTAATAGTAGCCTAATATGCAAAGATAATGTTGTTTATATCTTTTGCTGATATATGAGCAATTTTTTGCGTTAAAGAGAATTGTTATACATAATGTAATGAATACGAAAAGAATTTGTCTGTAAGTTTATAGATCAGAAGGTGTGAAGCTCGTAGAAAAGTGGCGCATTTGTCAATGCATAGCTGAGAGAATGTGGTATTCCGCTTCTGGTAGTTGAAAAGCTATACCTTATTGTTTTCCTAAGTTGCTCAGTATTAGTGAATCTTTTGAGTGAATTAGTATTGGACGATGGGTGAATCCTTTTCGACGTAGTCAATACTCACATGGCGAAATTATTTGAGATGCATTTAAAATCGATCTACAAATCGAGCCTGGGAAACTGGATGCACAATGACATGAATGTACTTAGGAGGGGTTCCCGTTCTTTTGTACTAAGAGAATTTGTGAGCACAGAATTCCTGGACCTATTGGCGTTTGCATTATTTACTACACCGGGGAGATGGCAAGAATCTGATAATCTAATGTTGTATACCCTCTGGCAATGCACTTTATGTTGGTTTTAGTGAGAGATGTTCGGCTGTCTTTAGCATATAATATAATTATTTATTATCGCTTTATGTTTATTCCAGCATTTTCAACACCTCATCATTCATAGGGAGTTTTTTAAATATATATTCACTGCATTAGATGTTTGATTAAGTACAAATTCAAATTGTATTTCTGTATGACATGATACAGAGTTATTTCTCAGTGTTTCCATGTGTGAAGTCTTTAATCAAGTCAAATAGCCCAGGTAATTGAGGCCGAACTCAGATTAAACCATGATTATTCAGCTATCTCTCTTTCTAGGCTCCTCAGATTTTACCGAATTCCTACTATTAATGACTAATTCTTCTCTTTTCACATACAAAATACATTAGCTAGTATTTTCCATCGTGTCAGAGTTTAAAGAAGCCAACTATCACTCTTAACAGAATGTTTTGATATAATGTGGAATAATTTAATTCCAATTAAACAATTTATTTCGAAAACTACTATTTAATGTACAAAATACTCGGCGATAGACTTGATTAGGAATCTCTGCTTGTTAGGATTGGCATTTTGACCACACTGTGAATCGAATTATCCGTATTTGTATGGAACAAAGGGCCTTCTTATGAGTAGCATAAATCAATTCGGCGACATTAGATGTGGCACAATCCTGTATGTTCATATCCTACTAGTTCTCCACTAATTATTATAATAGCACTGATAGTATTAATACCATACTAATTGTAATACGAATAATTGTCATTATTGTTACTACTGTACCTTCTACTGATTAACTGAAAATTTGAAATTAAATAGCCTCATTTAAGGCTTATTACATGTTTCGCTTGCTCAACTGCTATAAATATGTAGCTTAATTAATTTTTAAAAATGGCCTTCATATTTAAAATAAGTAGTAGAACAGTTGATATTTATACCATTACTTTTATTTTATAAGTTGATTAGAATGGAATCCTCGTAACGATTTAGAAACTTCATTCATATTTCATTGTAGCTCAGCGATCGTTTTAAGAGTTGCTTTAAAATTCAGGTAATTAATTGTTTTATAGCCTTTTATATTCACAGTTTCTCAACAATTGTCTGCAGGCTTCGTCTTTCAGCTCGACTGAGATCTCTGCACTTAGAACATCCTGGAAATTTCTAAATAGTTCTCACGTCTGTTTTGCTTCTATAACTGACCGTTGTCACGATATGTATCATATTATATTTTCATCGTGCCATGGTTTAATTAACAATGGTTACATATACGGGAATTTACATAGTATCATCATCTACTATTTCTACTCTACCTTCTCGATGATTTGAAAAATATAATTTATAGCCTATTTTATCTTCTCTCCAATTTTTTATTCAGATAGTTTTTTTTATTTTCACATGCTCACATTTCATTATTACTTGATAGTCCCTCTATTCATCAGAATCCTTTAAGTCCACCCTGCTAATTTACTCCAGGAAACCCCAAAACTATCTTATTAACTACTGGCTTTCATAAGCCTTTCCTCTACTGCCACTCTATTCATAAGATATTATTTACTTTTCTTCTAGATATTATTTCTATTTGTATTAACTACTTTACTTTAGATGGATCGTTCGTTCTGCTCAGTTCAACCCCAATTCTCACTACAAGCACCGGCCATAACTTCGCCAGTTAGACAACGAGCCTCTATAGGTATGCTATTTTTCTCACTTATTCTTTTTCACCTGTTCTAACTTATGATGTCTTTTCCTTTTTTCCTTTAGCTCTTTTCACACTTCCTGTTTCTAATGTCTGATATTTAACAGCATAGTAATTTGTCATTTTAGTCATTATATTGATAAAACTGCTACTCATCTTTTTTTAGCCGGCCAGTCAGTGGACTCAGCTCATTTCCGTAAATTCCTACACGATCGCAGGAAAAGTTACAGAAATAGAAGTCTAGTAAGGACTTTTAAACTTTAGTATATCTATTTCTTACAATAATTAAAGTGTTGCTAGAAGGAATGTTTCAACGTAAGTGAAGTGACACTCTCAGGGTCCGACTATCGCTTCAGCCCCATCGGTTGAACAAGAAGATTACCGAACTCCCAAACCATCGTTTGACAAAAATGGGAAAAGTTTTGATTGTTGTGGAGGACATATGGGATCGCTGGCATCGGACTCGAATGGATTAGTAAAGGTATGATTAGTAACGATGCTAATACAATGCTTGAGCACTGCCATTATTTCACTTCACGTGCCAAGTAGAGGTTGTCAGTCAACTTTTCTTCGAGAAACTTTTAATGGATAAACTGTGCGTCTAACTTCACAAACCATCTAAAGAGATTGTTGTTTATGAGATTTCTGCGTGTGGAGAACTGAGTGTTATTTAATGCCATCCTGAGAACTGGCTAGTGTAGACTACGAATATTCTATTAAATGTCGTCTAGCTGTTCCTTGTTGCTATTATATACCGAAACTAAAGAATTATTAACATTTGCATATTCACTTTGTCTAATTCAACCATTTAGGCTTTATTTAGAGTTGACTAAAATAATACTAGCCTTTTATGGTTTCTGTTGATCTGTTATTATATTCGTCAATGTGTTATTGTTGTAATGAGCATAATGATATAGCCATATGGATTTAGCTATGTTATTTTACAAAATTTCAGATTAGTATAACTGTTTTGATTTTCATTTATTCGAAATGGCAAATTTAAGATTACACGTGGTTTATTGTCTATCCTTTTGCTAAAAGGTTGGCTAATTGAGTTATGCTGCAGTTTTGCTCAAATTAGACATGGAATATTTGTTTTCATTCAAATTTATCAATTTCTTATTGATTATGAAATTTGACAGCTGTAAACGATTAGTGGACACGTAAAAAAACCATTAGTTAAAGAGGGTTTTGCTTTAGTATCAAGCCAGATAATGTTTCCGGAGTTTGCAAGTGATTCACCATGTGCGAAAATCTAATGTGATCATCTCTTTACCAGGCTTGTTTTTAATACTATTACGGAATAATCTTCTTACCTGACGCGGCAGTTATAATAACAAAGTGTCTTAGAATTCATCTATTCCTCTCTTAAATCTTATAATTGCCTAAAAAATAATGTTAGGCAGTGATATCAGCAAAAATTGCGTTCAAGTCATAATTTCAACTGATTCACATCGTCATGAGAAGTTCCTTGTCGTTCTTCTGCTGCATATTCTATTACCTACGAGTTCGCTTTAACATTTAAACGTCGCATTCAACAGCATTTGCATGACTCAGCTTGTTTTTTGCATTTAATTACTTTAATTTCTATTTTATAGGAATTTTTATCACCATCGTCTAGGAACAGGCTTAGATGAAACCTATAGAGAGCACCCCTTTGATTTACACAACGACTCCCGTCTTGCTCACTTCTGTCTTCTCCTAAGAATCCTGATATTCGTCTTTCCTACAGGACTTATCCTTGTAGTTCAACTATTGCCTTTCACAGTTCACAGGATAGATCAGCAGTATTCCCTTGCCTGCACTTTCTTCTGATTCTCCGTTTTTTCTGTTGTCAAGGTAATCTGAAAAATATCACTTCTGAGCATTCACACTTTTTAAAATTGACTTATATGTTTAAAAATGACGAGATATTATGTAGCTCACTTACTTCTACAGCGCATTCTTATTTCAATGTAGGCTTTAAAACCAAAGTCCCGTTAAGAATCATACTAAACTCATATTTGAATTATACACTCTCGATATTAAGTGCTAAAGAGAGATAATGTTCTCAATGTTTGATAACGGAGTTAAATCAGAATGGAGAGCATTTTCTTCCCTCGAGGATTGGCCATTAATTTGTTGGCTTCTGCCTTTCTGCTTTATGCACTGAAGACTAAAACCTTAGTTTTCAATGTTAAATAATTCTAATGAGTTATTAATTTTAAGAGTAAGTGAACTGACGATTAAATAGGATTCCACGTGTATTTTCTATCGGAATTCCTGATCTTAGGTACTGATTATATTTTCAAGCGCTCAATTTATCCATTTGATCGACTTCTTGTCACGTTTTGAGAACTGACGCAGACAAAAGTCCAGACTCTTGTTTTCCTTGCGTACATAATTTTCACCTTTGATTGAACTATTGCATTTGAGACATCAACCACAATAAACTCTTGATATAGTTATCTCCTCCATTCACAACGAATTTATTTTTGTCCTTTATAGATCGGAGAGCTTTTTTCTTATTATAGTCTGCATATATTATTCTGCAACCCTTTCTTATTCTCAATTTTCTTGTGTAATATTTCTCTTTTTAATAGCTAATATTCAATTCCCCTGTGACATCTTAGTTTAATCTACCCTAGCCACTAATGATATCAAATGGTGCCTTTTACGGTTCACCTAATCTGTAAAAGTACAAATTTAAAAGATGAACTATAACGGTAAAAATTCAAAATTATAGGTAATTCGTTAATTTTCATGTATTCTTGCTGTGTCTGTTATTATCGATGACATATAGAATCTCTATCGAATCCGCTTCGCATCTGATTGATTCTCTGAGATCTTTATATGGATTTCCGTATCTCATGCACCGTTCTGTATATCATCGTATCAGTGAGTCTACACACATACAAAATCCCTTAAATTGGACCTGAACACAAATCGAAAACGCTCTTAATCATTGCTATTGAGAATTTCAAACACATTTATTCTTATAAAAATGATATATTGAACTAGAATTTGTCTAAATTTTTTGGTTATTGTTTTCTTCTTCTATCACTATCGTCTAGGAACAGGCTTAGATGAAACCTATAGAGAGCACCCCTTTGATTTACACAACGGCTCCCGTCTTGCTCACTTCTGTCTTCTCCTAAGAATCCTGATATTCGTCTTTCCTACAGGACTTATCCTTGTAGTTCAACTATTGCCTTTCACAGTTCACAGGATAGATCAGCAGTATTCCCTTGCCTGAACTTTCTTCTGCTTCTCCGTTTTTTCTGTTGTCAATGTAATCTGAAATATATCAGATTATTTCTCTAGAATTATGTTCTACAGATGAAAAACTGCATTTGATAGTTTTAAATAGACTATATTATTATGCTTAACATCAGATATTTAGCTACTTGTTCATAAAAAGCTATAGATCTATATCCTATTGTAAAGTATTTCCTATTGCAAGGTTGTTGGAAATAGAGTAACTATAATAAGAACGCTCAATATTTAATATTTTTCTTGTTTTTTCTGCTCTATGATTCTCTATTATTGGGAATAGTGCAGTACGAATTTAAGAACTGTCCATTGGCCTCCTAAAATTAGACGATAGTATAAAAAATTCATCTAGTAATAATAATATCCTGTTTTCACATATATGCACTAATTGATGGATTCCCATTTTAAAGGTTTTCAATCTTTATTTTATATCTATGCGAAATAGAATGAAATTTGATACACTAGAATGCCGTCTTAAACTTGTTTTTTTGCCCACAGTTTCCTTTCCGACGTCAGAATATTCTAGAATTGTGGCCATTACTCTTATGCACCTTTTCATGGCATTATAAATATCACCAAAAATGAAAATCTTTATTGCTAGTTTCTACTGCTAGCATTATTTAACTATAAGAATTTATTGAAATTAAATATCTTTTATTAATGGCAGCCTTCGTATTTATTCTTCATTCAAAACTAGGTTATACGGTGGCATAAAATTTTATGGTAAACTCTGAGTGCTCTTACTCTTAAACTTTATTTGACTCTCTCACAATTACCAGTCTATGCTCAATTTTCCGGCTATTCCGATTCTACTCACCTTAAGCAGCATAATATCAGGAAATCCGATACTTATGACGATTTTTGTTTGTTTTTAGGGAACTAACAAAAAATGTAGGGATAGTGATTAGTATTATTTGTGCCATCATTCATAACCTAATTACTGAGTTTATTGTGATGATTGTATCCAAAAGTACTTTATTTGAAAAAAGCTAATAGTTGACTTTCCCAGATCTTGATCGGAAACTCTTCTAGCTACATTATGAAGAAAACAAGATATGTATATAAAATGTACACATGAAGCAGTGGCCGAACTATAAAAGCCAACTAGAAATTAATTCAATTTAACTCAGAAGTGAAGTTTGCTAGATTACAGTGTTCAGCGCACAAATTTATAGCAATATTGAAAGTGACACAAAGTCTAATCGCATAATCTCGCATGAGCTAGCATTCCAGCAATGGGAAAAGCCGTACCATTTTGATCTCAGCTGCTTAACCCCTTTCCAGTTTTCTACCGAAAACTCTGATCACAAACATGTTTGTACTGCCAACTTCAAAACAATATTAGAGACATTATTACAGGATTGTTTTGATTGATATTTAGAAAAAAAACAAAGTCTTTCTACAATCGCCATTTAGTACCAATTCAAAAATAAATACTGTTAAATAAGAAATAAACGGAAAGTGACGACATAAAATCAAGATTCCCATAAGTCTTTAACCTAATTTAATTTACAAATTGCGATAGTCTTTAATTAGTGTTTATCTCATTAAATATTGGTACTTCCTTGTTCTATGCTTGTTGCATGTTATGGTAAACTGGAAATTTTAATAAGTAGCAAACAGCAGTTTTGATATGGTAGATCAATTATTAAGGCTTCTAATTTATCACGTCCAATTCCATCATCAGATTATTTTTAACAGCATAAAGTCATATTTACCAATATTAATAAGCATTTATCCTGACTTCGACTCTGGTGACTTTTCCTTTTTCCATTCTTTCAATTGCGATATCTCTGAGTCCTTATTAATTTATGGTTTCTTTCAAAGGCTCAAGAAAAATAAGTCTTATTTTCTTCCAATTAATCCTGAGAATTCTACTTAACCTTCATCTTTGCAAAGATGAAAATTTCGCATTGAAACGTCTAATGACATCAACTAGTTGTTGGTACTGCAAATCGGAATAACGAAGAAGTTTAATTTGAGTTCTCACATGCATACCCACATGAATATTTTAAAAATAGAGCAATTTATATCTGTAACTCAAATACAACTACTAATCATTATTTTGAAAAAAATGGAGGTAGCTGTACTTTATTGATGAATGATATGACAAATATTTGGTGATTTTGTTTTTAAATGAACCAACACTGAAACAGCACTTTTCTGTTTTTGATATATACATATTTATTATGCATAATATTTACCGTTTTTATGCATAATGTGCTCAAACGCTATTTATTTGTTATTTATGTGTGACAAATTGAGTCAATCTGTTAATAGCCTAATAATGCTGAAACAACCGGCAACTAATGGGAAAAGGAGAGATTCCAGCATACAAGAGGTGGTTCTTTAAAGGCTATCCTATTATAAAAGGGATAGTTAACTATCACTTTCCTATTTTTTCACAAATAGAAATATTATGTGATTACTTAGAACTTGGATTCGAATTAAAAAATAAACATACTAACGAATGAATAAACTGTGGTCTAGCGTGCATTAAGTTATATCTTGACTGAGTACATCAAAATTAGAATTTATAAATCAGTAACGTAAATTGAATGTTTTATTGTCTTATTAAGGTGTCAGCTGACTTTCTTCGCTTGAATGGCAGTCGGCAGCAGTTCCGGAATCTTCTCTCTACGCGTAAAAAGTTAGGGTCTCTTCCACCGGCTTATACACGTATTGACTACAGCAGAGATTCACTTGATTCAAATTGTACGTTAACCTTCATTTTCTCATTTCGCACTTCTTCTTTTAAGCTCCCGCCATATTTTCCATATAGGATGTCTTGCAATGAAACTATTTGATAATTTATTGAAGTGAATCGTGCTCCTCACCATGGTCCTGTAATTACGGTCGAGGACACTGGTTCACAGCTTCGGATCAACCATGTAAAATCTAGTATAACCGATAGCCTTATTGAATCACAGAAAGGTTCTGTCGATAAATGTGAGTTATAACTGTTTAAAAAAAATCCTGTACAGATATACTAATTTTTAAACATTACTTTCTTGTTATTGTTTCTCCAGTATTATGGGTATTGTTCAGCTGCTGTAGTTTTTTGTGAAAGTAACGGCAGTACTGGATCTCATCCAACGACAGGCCACTTTAAAAGAAATAATAGCCGGTATGTCTTTTCATTTCTTATTTATACCAGTTTTTTAAATGTTTCTTTTCATTTATTTTGTTCACTAAAATATGTGATGCAATTTGTAGTGAGAAAAAGTTCATGATTCTAATTTCACACATTAGGTATGGTGTTCCAATCGACAGCTCAGCTGTAAAGTTGGTCTATCGAGTTCGATCGGAGAGATTAAGTAACAGGTGAATAAGCAAGAAAAGTCAAAATATTAAAATTAATATTTAAAAGTCACACTTTTTCTTTGAGAGTACGTATCACGGATCGGTCTCTTGTTTTGGCCATGATGGGCGTCATTGTGATGATTGTTGATGCTGAAATTACTGGGCAGAAGATGTTTGGCATTGATAAGGTATATCATAGCAACCGAAATCACACTTTAATATCTAACCTTAATGTGCATGTATATTTATAGAAAAATATCAAAAGTATGTAGAGTGTGTCTCTTGGTCATTCTATGAACACTCCTTGTGATTGTTTCTAGAGTCATCCCGTTTCTTTGATGCTTCGTTCCTTCGTGGCTCTGTCCACAGTAGCCCTCCTTGTTCAAGTCGTATTGTTCCATATCAATGATATAGTGGTAAGTTGTCTTATTTACATTGTAGGTTTTTTTACAATTTAATAAAATCTCGAATTTTAGAGGAGTACAAAAAAAACTAAAGAGGCATAAAAGAAATAAAAATTGCAGCTCGATCTAGTTGACTGCGGTGCTGATGACTGGCGAGTTGTTGCTACGACCGAAAAAGTTCTACAATTTTGTACTGAGTTTATATTGTGCGCTATATGTCCGCTACCAGGTAGGGTTTTCATTTTCATTTTATGCATGAATATTTTTGTCTGAAAAGCTATCCTTTATGCGCTTCTTTTATTGTTCAACTGGAATATTTAACAGGTTCTGGGTCTATGAATTGGTCATTCATAGAAACTAGTCGTAATATGCACTCTGGCCAAGGCAGATCATTTCATATAAAAGAGGTTTGTAAGAGAAACATGAAGTAATACGCTTTTTGTGGTAATAATATACGCAATATGTTAGTCAACGATAATCTTTTTTCATTACAGGTGCCGCTAGATGTGCCTCTTTCCCTCCTAATGCTTTCCCGTGTTTACCTCTGTGCTCGTTTCATGGTTCTTCACAGTAAACAATTTCAAGTAAATTTAAAATAACAAGTATCTTAACTGTGTGGGATTAATACTTTTTTATACAGTATGTTTCATGAGAATTATATTCTGAAGTATTATAAAAGATTATAAATGGCTCAAAACAATACAATTTTGAGAATTTTTGAATATACAATTTAAAATATTGTTTCGACTATCAATTATAAATCAAATATGTATTTAAAAGTACAATATTATAAAACATATAATGGGGGATCTTGCAAAATGTATTTAATAGGATGCCTCGACACGCACTTTGGCCGCGCTCAATCGGATTCAGGTCAACTTCTCATTTGTTTTGAAAACGGTACTTGATCAGCAGCCGATTCTTTTTCTCACTTCATTTACCATTATCTTCTGGTTGATAACAACATGGACGTTTGTTCAGTGCGAAAGGTGGTTTTTTTTTTTTGACTATCCCTAATATCTTATTTTAAACCACATAGTTTATTATAATTAAAACAAGATAGATTATCATGCATACAAAATTAAACATTATAAGATGTTTAATGAAAATAATTGAGACCTTAACATTTTAAAAGTACCGAGATTCTAGATTTGGACAGGCAGACCAGGATGTACCTTCAATTATGTACTCAAATGCATTGTGGTTCATTGGTACGTGTAGAGAGCATTTAAAAAATACGATGGGAAAGAGAAAAATTAAAAGGATAAATTAATAAATGGGGAGAGACAAAAATTGAGTGCACTAAGTAATTAGTAAATATAAAAGTGACTGAGAAAAGATACAACAACAGGCTAAGCAACTATATAGAGGAGAAGAATCTAAGATGGGAACAAACACGATTGCAGCTATAACCTTCATGCTAAATGGTTACGGAGACGTTGTTCCTCAAACTCATGCTGGAAGAATTATAGCGATTTTCGTAGGAGTAGTAGTAAGTATTTCCCCAACTTTTACTTTCATTTAATTTATAACTGGCTTCATGAGTAAATATGTTTTAGGGAGCAATAATTTCGTCTATTTTGATTGCGGTCATCTCTCGAAATATTCTTCTTTCACAGGGACAAAGAAATGTTAATAATTTCATGCATGACAGCAAGTTGACCAGGGAACATAAGCATGCAGCGGCCAAGGTTAAATATAATTTCTACTGCTTCTGTTTCCTTCACTGCTAAATATTTGTAACTTTCATGTAATATATTTAGAAATTTAATTAGATATATTCTTTAGTCATATTGCAAGAATATATGAGGGTTATGCGAAATTTGATGGATGATTATTCTTTTTAGGTACTTCAACACACATGGCGTATCCACAAGTGTCTGCAAAGTGGGACGGGATCCGACGGATGTTTGAGAGCCTATCAAAGGAAATTCCTGCGAGCCATCCATGAGTTAGTGCTTGTCTGTATTTAATAATTTATAGACGACTATTATGATTCAAAAATCAGTAATTTATAGAAAGTATTCCTTTGATTTTAAGGTTTCGCTCAATTAAGAATGACATGCGAGTATTTGCTGAAAATAATTCTGCTAACAGCCAACAAGTAACAAGGGTTAGTGATTTATTCATAGCAGAATGAATTGAAGAGAAGACATGCGACAGAAAGTAAGAGAAGATCTTCAATTTAATTTTAGTTAGTGGCCGAGATGCATTGTTCAATGCAAAAGCTAGTTATGGCCCAGGAGGAGATGAGGGCTCAGATCGAGGTCCTCCAACGGGCAGTCAGGAACCATTATTCTCATTCCTACAATATGTCACAACCACGGTAGGTGATTATATTTTAGCAGAGTAGTGAAACCAGAATGCATTCCAATTTTAAACGGTTCTGAAGCTTTATATAATTACTAAAATAATCCCTTGTTTTGCCAATTTATTTAAAAATAACGATTAGCGCCCACCTAGTATAGGTTAGATTTTATAGCATAGGAGCTGTGGCTGTCTTCGGAGTGAATTTTAGATGCGCTCATATATGTACAGAGAAAATCTTGAGACACATCATAATTATTACATAAATGAATAGGAAGTGAACATAAAACATTTTTAAATTGTATTTAGGAAAAAAACTATACCTATTTTTAAATGGCAACGCCATCGTCATCCGATCAGCTGTCACTGATGAATTATGAGCATCTATTCCAGAGATCTTATAATCTTCTTTGTAGTGTTGGCTTCAAATTGAGAATAATTTCGCCTACATAGTTATATCAGTTTGTTATAAGTTCTTGACTTCTATTTTTTTAGATGTTTCAAAAGGGATTATCTTAAATACTCTTCTAGTTAATCTTTCATGACACTGCTATTGGTCTTAGGAACTATCTGGAAAATAGCTGGTAAATTGGTCGCATTCATAGTTAGGTGCGAAATTAATGGTAACGACGTATTTCATATGTGAAAAACGATAAATTTCTGACTTTGAATAAGCCTATTAAATACTAACAAACTCATTCAATGAGCGATTATTGTGTTAGCGATAAGAAGTCGCAAAACAGACTTGTTCTTAAAGCGTAGCTAAATCGAGTCGATGAAAAATCATTATAATAAGACGGTTATTTGATACAAAAGAATCGATGCTAAAACAATGTATGCGCATCTTTTAAAGAAATAAAATGGTAGTACACTAGCCAAGAAAATAAAAATCTATGAAAACGAATAAACACTTAAACTTGCTCTATTAGAGTAGCTGATTAACCCTTAAAGTGCTGTAAAATAGATCTATTTCATATTTATAAAATTCATAACTATCGCTCAGTTTTGCCTTGAAACTGACAAATTAAGTAGAAGAAACATGTAAACTGTAAATCATCTCTTTATTCCATGTTATAATTAGATCAACTCGACTTAGTTATAAATATTAGTGTGACTTCAGTTGTTAGGAGATTAACAGATTCACGCAGGAATCCACCTATGCTTAACAAATAAGTGTTTTCCTGTGAAAAGGCTTCCTATAGTTATGAAATAACGCACAGTATACAAATACGGTAAACTAATGCATACACTATTAAAATAAATTATTTAGTGAAGTTCTATGGGAAGAGATACCCTCGTCTTGTAAATGACAAAAGGTAAACAATCGTCCAAGATCAACTATTCATAAATATCAGCGTGTTTGCATATTATACTAGTTTATAGTACAATTCGATGGCGTTTGATGATATTGGACAGATAGTTTATCTTGGACAATAAAAATTTGGCCTGTGGTGCTTGTGCTTAATTTTTTAGTACTGATGCCGCTTGTTGCCATAGCCTTTTATTATACTATTTTCACTTGATAAGTTTAATTGCATTAAGATAACGCTGTTTTATAAAATAATTGGAATTTTGACTTAGAATTAGTAGATCACTTTTCTTTATATATTATTTCCTAGCTTTATTTCTAAATATTTGTCCTTATCAGCATTACTAAAGGGTATTATGTAAATAGGAGCACGAAAGCATCTGCTTATTTACGTCATATCAAAATAAGCCTATAATGACTGCTAGTCTGCTTTAGAGGAAAGTAGCACTGCTTTCTCAGCTATGGCAAACAACAATATTTAGCAAGTAGATCAATGGTCATAGGTTCTATCTAAACCACTTAGTTCATCGATCACATTCATTGTTAGCCTAATAAATAGTGATTTTTATCAAATTCAACCTATGGTCATTGCTTATAAAAATTACCAACTCAAAAAAAAGTGCATTTCAGAACACCGGTAACTACACCATACAGTAGTGAAGGGAGAAGTCCAACTTAACGTTAGGATGTTCCTATCGGCTTAAGTTACAATTATTTTAATTGTCTATGTTAATCTCTTCTTTATTTCACTGTTTTATTCGACGTAGCTAATATAGATAACATATTTCCCTATCACTAAAGGAACGTTATGTCAAGCTCATTGTTTTTAAAAACACTTGTGTCAAAAGACACTGAGTCATAGCTCATGTTGTGTGTATTTTTTTAATAATGACACATCCTGTATCTTCCACTTGTCTCTCGAAAAGGCAATATCAAGAACAATCTCAGTCTTGTATACGGGTACAGCGTTTATTCGTCGGTCATTACCAACTATTTTTATTGTTTTATGATAAAAATTTTCATTAAGGTGGTTTTAATACTATGAGAATGTCACAAGACAGTAGAAATAAGAAATAAGTCATTATGTGAACGATCACAAGAAATTACTACAAAAAAAAAAAATCTGTACTGTTTTCTCAAATAGCTAAAAGACATTTATAACAGATAAATCAGCGTGGTATGACACCTAGAATTAGGCTAAAGAAAAAATTTAATTTTGTACCTGAATTTTGGTTCAAACATTTATTTTCCTTATTTAGTAATAACTTTTAATACTAAAAGTGTTGTTGAAAATCAGGTGTAGAAATGTAAACACAGGACACAATTTTCCCATGAAAAGGATTGTGTTCCAAATCAGGAATACGCGCCAACCCTGCTAGAATGACGTTTGACGATATATGAGGAGCATGTACAACTATGTTTATGTTAATTAACATAGCGTCTTGCCCTTATCAGGCCTGTATCGTCTTGTGTAGACTTTGATCAATGTCGTAACTTCGATTGAAGCCTCTATCGGATTGATCTATGAGTTTAGTGGTTCAGTAGCTCATAGAATAGCAAATGTTGCTTAACAGTTTTTCATTAAAATTACAGAGTAATTCACAAAAATATAACAGGATTAGCTTGTTCCGCTCCATAGTCCAGAAAACTTACCGGATACCTTCACCAGGAGTCTGCACTGAGCGAGTGACTTAGGAACGTAAACGTAAGAAGTGTTGCTGCTATAAGTCTGGTCTGTGGTCACGACATATTTAAATATTGCACGTCAATTATGGATTACCCGTGGACTTCATCTTTTTTACTCATGAGAAACTCAATATGATGGGGATCAGAACATGCCAAAATTCAATACTTAATGATACCATATCTTTTCTTTGAATTTGTTATAGCAGAAAATCACAATAAAAAACGAGATGGTCGACTGAAGAAAATCAATTTGAAAAAATAGTGAACCTTAGCAAATTTTTTGTTTCCATTTGTATTAATTTGTATGATATTAGATTTTGTTATTAAATGAGTTGTTTTAACTGATAACTCGAAAAGAGAATAGGCTTCGCATGTGATTATTGCTTGTTCATTATTATTGTTGTAACAGCGTAAAGATCTTATACAGCAACACTTTAGTAGTCAGTGAGACAGCACAGAAGGCCTTCAGAATAACAACTAACCGAAGATTAAAGAAATCAGAGACAGTAAAGAGACGTAATTTTCACAAGTGGCGAGGGCTGACATGAAGGGTTTTGTACGATATTTTCCTCAGATAGAGCAATGTACCCATTGTGTGCGTTTGTCCTTGCTCTGGCTTCCTGCCTACAAACTAGGGAACCACTAGAAAGATCGATCAATCCTATGAAGGCCCTAACGGATTAAATGAAATTAATAACATTAATTGATAATTAGCCAAGACAATTTAAACCCGATGAAGACAAAGTAATGGGTAAATTTTTAGCATAGGTCATTAATACCAACCTAGCATGATTAGTGCGCATTTGTGCCAGGTCCTTTACGCCTAAATACATTATAATTATAATTTCATTAATTTACAACTAAATCTCATCATTATAAATTTATGATAGTCTCAAGAAAATGTAGTTCACGTCTAAGCCTTGCTGCGAACTGGTTTGGGTTCCAGTGGCGAATGAGAAAAGCATCAACAATCTGATAATCCTGAAATAAAGAGAAAAGTTGAATTTAAAAAATAAATAAATAACTAAAATAATAATGAGGCAATTTTTTGGATTTTCTGAATGAAATTTTGGTAATATTACCTCGAAATTATGTCTGCTATGGTTGATTAGATTTCACAAATATCTTCTTTAGTAGAAGCAGCCCTATCTGGTTTCTCTCTAATATTGACTTGATAATTTGGAATTATTGGGGGTTATTATAAGAAGAAATCTTCAAAATTTTTGAGATACTTTTAGAATATTTCTTACATCAAGTGAATTTACTCCTCTGTAAATTTTTGAATTAAAAAATCCCACTATCATAATAGTAAATTTGAAGTTCTATAAAAGAAGGAGTAAATTCTGGTACTAAATTTAGTGTTTTCTAATTTAAAATCATGCCGTACTTTTTTGATCTGAACAAAGGGAAAATTCGGAAAATTCGCTGAACTCCAAACTAGTCTTTTTTTTGATAATTCTGCGTACTAATATTAAATTTGCAATAACTATATACAGTGGGGTTGCGTCATCGTGGCTATATATTGCAAATGATGGCACTCGTTGTATTCGAGTGCAAAAGATAGCACTCAACTGATGACAAGCTCGTAATTTTGGTCAGAGTGCGGGTTCTGTAATTTCAACCATATATTTGGAATCGGCGTCAAATTGTCTATCTAGAGCATATAAATGTAACATTTTTCCAGAGATAAGTTTTCATCACTTTTTTTGAGTGAAAGTCATCGTCTATGTTCTTACCTACTACAGCTTTTTTCTCCGATGTCAGATAACAGTCTCCATTATCGACTGCTTATAAATATAGCTGTATCCGCCATCAGTTTTGGTTTCATTTCATTTCAGAGTTGCTCTTGCAGCTTATTTTCGCTTTTTGCTGCTGAGGTATCTCTCATGGATTTTTTCAACTTTAGCAAACTAAACATTGTAATGCTTAGTAGTTTCATACAAGAAAGACTAGGATGTCGAAAAAACCAGTGTCAGTTTCGCCTTAATTATAATTAACTCTAAATTTCCACAGGAGTCAGTTTTATTGAAACTTGCCAATGCTGTAAGCGAGCCATCTTTCGCGCTCGCATAAAGAAAGTTCGGACTTTACTAGATCGCTACGCACGCTCATTTTAAATGTAGCATGAGCTTTTTTATGTATGAACATACACGGGTCTGTTGTTTTGAGTTCACTTTTCATCAATGTTTTTTTTCATTTTTCTTGAATTATATTTGTTCCCAAAATTGGGCCAATTTTTTTGCGATCTGGTACAACAGTTATTTTTCATAATGCCACTAACTATCTAACAGAATAAAGTATACTGCCGTCTTCGTGAGCACAGCAGCTATCCGATGATGTAAATATATTGACGAACTGTGATTCATGTTTTTTCTCATATTTTAGATTTCTCCGCACCATCATCGCCTTAGATCCCCCAGCGCGTATTGCTCTAAACGTGTGACGTCTAATGCGCAACGCAACCAGCGAGTCTGCGGCAAAAATCGAGAAGTATGGATGAAAAGGTAGAAGTGAGAGTTTAAGTGAATTGAATTCTATGCTAACCATATCCTCGGCATAGAATATTTATTACTAAATGAACTAACCAAATTAAAATGTTAACAAAATAATACTAGTTAACAGATTTTCACTACATAAAAGTATTCTCCAGAATGGTCACCATTAACACTTTGAAAAATTTTCATGACTTTCTGTATGTGACCAACGTAGCGGCGACATTGGTTAACGGTCATGAATATTTTCCAGAAGTGACGGATTCCGTCTGTCAGTTCTTCTTTTGTCCTAGGCTTTTATTCGTTCCGTAGATAATGCTTTAGCTGGTGCCAAACCTTCTCGATAGGATTAAGATCTGGACTCTCTAGAGGCCAATCGATACATCTTATGTTCCATTCTGCAAGTCGATCTCTGGTATAATTGCTTGTATATTTTGGATTATTGTCTTGCACAAGTCGGGCGTGGTTATGGTATACGTTTTTAGCAAAAGGGATGTAGAAGTTCTCTTGTATGCGGCAATAGAGTGCGGAATCCATTCGATTCCGAATTTTTCCAAATTATCACTTGAAAAATTAGCTGTGTAAAGATCAAGATGAATAATTAATAATTAATAAACTCGCTTTGCCATCCTTCATACAATCAATGTTGTTCCTCTACATGATATCCCTGCCCATATGTGAACATTGAGTGGGTACTTGGCAACTGATCTCCTTCTAGCAACTGTATTTGAGTGAAGCAGCCAATTCTTTTAAATAATTCTAGAACTTTTGAAGCGTTTAGAGAATAGTATTCTAACTAAGCAGCTGAACAAAGCAAATCCTAGAATTCGAATCAAGCTGGATCGTACTTTCATCTGTGAATATACAGTCCGAAAATGATTCCTACAATGCTGTTGCTGAAACAAATTCTAGCTAGTTTTAAAACGTTATTCACCTTCAATTTTAGCATACGGTTACAAAATTCTAGATGTTTGTCCTTATTTCCAGAGCGAATCAGATGACTAGACTTCGTGCTCTTACAAACTAGTCCAAGTTCTTTTCGAAATACTTTTAGCATTGTGGGTTTAACTTGAAAACCCAAACCTTTTCTGTATCATCTTGATCATCCTTCTAGCTGTGATGCTATTATCGGTGCGATATGCATTGGACATGAAAGTTTTGATTTCGTAAATTTCAGAAGCTATAAATTTTCTTCTACTATATGGTCGGAGAATGTTACCGGCTTTCTGTTGTTTATAAGCTTCTATGATGGTCAACACACGTTTGTAAGATAGAGTTCCAAACGTCTTTTGCAGTTCCCTAGTTATTGCTACTGCTGAATATCCTTCCAATTTTCGAGCAATAATATTCAAACACAGAATAGAGTTGACATCATATGCGGATATAGGAGGCATTGCGAAACAACTAAGCAGAAATAGTGTTTGAATGAACTCAACGTGGATTATCGAATTAAACAAATTAGGAAGCTGCCACGTGTAGGAATTGTGTCGTACCATATAGTAGAGTTGGCATTCAAGTATTTCAATTCAAATTTTCAAATTTTCGATTTGAATTTGAATTTGAATGCCAACCCTAGTAGATATAATTGGTCCCTACTCCAGGCCCAACAAAGTGTATAGGAAAATCCACTGAAAGCGTTGCCCGTCATCACACTTAGAGAAGTTGCTTCTTTGCACGACAATCTGTTGGCATCATGCTTTACTTACGCCTTCCATCAGAAACAGCATCATGTCAGTGGTCGTGAGGAGTAGGAATTTATTCCTCAGAAAATAGGATGCTCTCCAAAAACTAGGCAGCAACTGATGTTTCCCACTATGAGTTGTCATCTTCTCCATTAGCACTTTGGTGAACTCGTGGAAGTACATATTAAGCTTCACAATGCTTCTGATGGGAGATGTTTTAGTATCAGCCTTCTTGAACTTTTGTCCAACCGACGGATGGTCGTGAGATCTGTTCGTACTACAGATGATGCTATTCCAAACAACGTGGATATCGAGAGGTGTTCTCGCCGATTGAGACGTCCATTTTCTTGTTTCTCTAGAAATTACCACATTTTTCCTAGAGGTGATCCTGACACGATGATAGGCATATTACTTTACTTCGGATCAACTGAGGACTGGAAAACATTCTCTTTGATACGACAACTTGCGCGGCTGAAGGTGGAAACTGGTTTCCAATTTCGGTGTTCTTGAAGACGACAAACAGTAGAAGCACAAGTCGATGAAGATCGTCGGAGTTCTTAATAATATGCAGATCTTCCATAAAAACAATCTTCTGTTATTAGAGCAGTGGGGAAAATGAGGCCGAATTCGTGCAAAAAAATACGAAAATCGATAATTACACTTTTCTTTTTTCACATTTGAATTAAAGACATTTAGTAAACCGGATAAATAAGCTTTCATAAATGTTTTTGGACAAAGATTTTGATTAAGTTTGAAGAAACGTACAATGATGTTAAAATCACTGTTTTCTACAAAAATTGCAGATCATTGTTAATTTAGAAACTCTTCTGCTGAATTTGTAGTAATATTAATTTCTGTGTATATTTAACTATTTGAATAAGTCACTTAGTACAACTGCTGGGAACGAGTTCGAATAGATTCATTTCTTATGAGGTCATATGAGAAGAGAGTCTAAAGAAGGATAAGATGGATGTCTTTTTCATAAAAATTCGTATAGACATCGTATTTTATTGACAGCTCTTGAAACATTGAGAGAAACTTAGAAGGCTATTAATCACTCATTTAATTAGTTGTAGACCAACTATAATATATGCAAAAAAGATAATGCACCTATATGTCCTATCACAGGAAAAAGATGGATTACTGTATTCTCTATTTTAGGTTAAGATTATTGTCAAACACAGAACAAAAATATCTTGCCGATAAGGCAACGTAGATTGTTAAATGCATATGGAATAAATCTGATTACTTGTATATAGAGTTCAAACTATAGTTTTATTGATTGTTTACCACTATGTTATTTATTATGTTACCCTGTGTTGCACTAGAAATAAAAAATTCAGATATATAAGGTTATGATTGAAAAAATATTTGCATGTCAGATATCGTAACTGATTTAAAGGACTAGCTATACCAGTCCTGAAAATGGTTCCAAAGAAAGTCTATTATTATTGTTTAACATTTATGGTAGTTCAAGAAATATGATTGTCTCACTATACACAAAAAGTTAGGGTCATAATTGCGGTGAAGACAAGCACTATACTTAGTGAGAGGAAATTTGAAGTTATTAAACAATTTGGAGTGATATTTATACATTTAATGGGATTGATTTATTATATAATTTTATACGCATATCAAAATAAATTTATATTCAATATTTAAGGTTGTGTATGTGATTTATAGGGTTGGCATTCGAGACTAAAATGTCGAGTTACCGGGATTCCGGGTTTTCGTGGTATTTTAATAAGTCGAGTTATCGGGTTTACGGGATTTTGGAAAAGCCCGGTATTTACCGGGATTCGGGGAATCGGGGCTCCCGGGATGTCAACCCTAATGATTTATGTAGGATACTCAGAGTTCCAATATCATTGTATATATACTGCATCCAAATTCCTATTTATTAATTATTACAATATGTGTTTTTATGCAGGTCTTTGACAAAAGCCGCATGTTGCAGCACAGTAGTATTCGGCGGTGATCTTGTCAACTCTTTCGCAATATCCATTTCTTTTAAAGTTCATACAACTGTAACATACAGAATTAAAGATGACAGTAGAACATGCAGCTGTAATTCGGATTTATATGCTTACTATTGTCTATTCTGATCCCGACACGGCCTCTTAGCGACTCCGCACAGTCTGCACGTTTTGCTACATGTATACTTGATGACGTCAATAGAGTTCGTGTATGTGTCAGTACAAAATCCAAGCTGAGCTAATTGTGCACATTGGTAGCTGAAATTATATGGTTTTATACAATTATAATAAGGAATTGGACGTTTTATAACATATTAAGGTATATATAGGAATATTAAAATTATGCTGGTAGTTGCTCACTCATCAATATTATTTCTGCAATCTCCAGTGACGGGTCCTGGGTTTGGTCCTGGGTTTGGTCCTGGTGTAGTTGTTACGGGCGATGGCGGACCTCCACCAGCTGAAAAAGAAGTATATAAATTGTGAAATATTAGTCACGCTAATGTTGACATACCATATCTATATTCAAGGATGTACTCAGTAAGGTGCATCCTATTAAAAGTGAGGACAGGCGTTGGATTCACAGCACTGTCGTATGTGATGTCTTGATATTCGGGACAACAGATTCTGAAACCATTCCTGCTATAAGTTATATTTCTACATTTGTTTAGAGTACTTTTATTGCCTGTAATTTGAAACCGTCTCCTCTCAAAAGACTATAAGGATAATTCAATCTCGAATATTTTACTAAAGAAAACCATTCTTTACTAGGGACTTATGAAAAAAATGGTGATAATTAAAAAAGAGATAACGACAATATTTTCGAAAAACTTACATCGGATTTGTTGCCTTTTGATCTTGTTTGACTTTAAGTTCTACTCCACCCACGGGACATCCAGGATGACAGAGCCAATTATCAAGCGATTTTATTCTAACCTGGATCTTTTTCCCCGTTGGAGCCTAAATGTTAAATGTAATGCTTCAATTCATCCTATAATTATTTACAATCACAGATCGATGCCAATTATCGGACTAATATTTCAATTAATTTGGTAACTCAAACAGATCCCATTTTTTCAGTAATTACCGAAATCCAGTCGGTGCACACGTCAAAATCGTCTCGAGTCTGTTGTGACACACCGAAAGAAATTCTCTTAGATTGCCATTCTGGTGTGGCTTGTAGAGTTTCTCCGCAACCGGAAGGCTTCAAAAGTAATTGATTACAGTAATTCTATAAACGATTATAATGCAGATGTATTTAATCTATTATGTTTTTAGTAAATTAAATTGCGTACTTTTTCATTGCAAAGTGCTCCCGAATAACCACTTGGACAGTTACAAGTAGAACAGCTACGAGGGTTGGGCATACCTCCATTCTGGCAGCGAGCTGCGTTTCCACCAGAACATTTATCTGAAGCCAAGATGAAAGCATATTTCAGAGAGAGTTTAAAACTAAGAACACTCACTATCACATCCATAATAGGCATTGATTCTTGTAATGTCATAAAACGAAACCCTAGTGGATCCAATGGTGTATAAATATTGACGATCTTTAGGTATTAATGAAGGGCGGCCACCTTTAGGTACAAATCTAAAATAATTAGTTACTTCTTTAAGAGGATTCAAACGGATGTCAACAAGTTGCTCTTTCTGTCATTCATCGTTGGAAAACTCACGCATTAAAGTCATAGTGCATGGAACTACCATATTCATAGGGAGTGTAGTTTATCGTGTATCCTTCTGGTACCTTGTTGAAGTTGCCTTGCAATTTTTCCTAATGTTATAAATATTTTAGTAAATAGAATAAGTATTATAGAACACATTTTGAACTAAATTTGCTCATTAATTTTAATAGTAGTACTGTACTTCACCTATTAAATGTTACGAGTAACAGGATAAAAATAAACATGTGGTTCGATTTTTTGAGAGAGTAACTATATTGAAAAGAATTACATACATCAAGATATAGACCAAAGGATGCGAATTAGCACAATTAAAAGTATAACCCATAATTTCATGACAAAACTAACTTCAATGTAAGAGAGATCGACATAGATGTAGTTGTCCCTGTCATCTCTTGATTGCTCGTGATGGATTCCCAAGGCATGCATGAACTCATGCGCAACAATCCCTAACTAAAGTGGATTTTATTGGGAAAAGATTGCTTATCACTGCTCTTGTAATATAGAAACCAAAGCCAGCCTCTTTAAGAGGGAATTTCAGTACCAGCACTTTATGCACATATTAAAGCCATACCAAAATACCCACCACTTGGCAGCCATCGGCCAAACTAAGTGTTTGCTCGGGTTCTTCAGTCATTCCAACTGCGGAAGAGCATCCACCACCATTAGTCACCTAAATCGAACAAAATAGTCCCATCAAACCCAAACTTAATTTATTGAAAAAATGCAGTTTACTTTTATCATCTCCCAAATACAATAAATTTTAAGCTGAGCAAAAATAATATTGGAAATCCACCAAAGAAATCAAAAATAATGGTGTTGAAAATAATCTGTATCACCCTGATTCTTTTGGGAGAATTAGGAGAGTAGATGAAGTCAACACATGTTTTGCTCTGGAGGTAACTGAGGGTTTGTTTGATAAGATTTGCCTTTTTTTGAGCTGAAAGGATTGCTTTCTTAGAAATTTTAAAAAAAAGTTCAACTGAAAATTGGTAGCAACATTAAAGATCCTCACATATACTATAGTCGTTGTAGTAGTAAACCTTTCCATTTGTCCATTGAGCATTCTTTACTGCTTGTCTCTTAGTCCTGGAGCCTCCACCTGACGATTGTTGGCGTTCCAAGTCAGCAAGTTGTCCCCTAATTATCATATTCAGTATCAACACTACTTAATTCCGGGAAAATGGCTACTCACTCCGTGAGAAGAATGTCCCCTTCATAGAGGTACTCCAGCAATCCTTCTTGATTGTTTATACTGATGATGCTAGTATCATTTTCCGAGTGAGAATTAGTCTGCACTAAGTTAGCCTAAAACATTTTCTCAAGAAAATCATTTAATATTGCTACTACTTATAAGGTTCAAGATCGAAAAAGACATGTTTTCATAACCTTCATTCCCACCTGAAGTTGAATTCTATTTCCTCTTATTGGCTGCTGAACATTTTTTCCGAGCTTCTGCAGTCTACTATGGTACTTCTCCAAATCAGCTCCCTTCAGTGCCTAAACTTCAGTTTGAAATTAAGAATAATTTCTAATGGACGAATGAGGCTTAATGTCACTATGAAACAGAAATGAACTAGCCTCCTCCAAGAATTTCCTGCCTTTCTCGGTTAAACGACTCTCAACTTGCTGATCTTCTTCCAGCCGATCTTGTCCTTCATGAGGAATACCGCTTGCACTAAACACCACTAACCCCAAACAAAGGAGTGCTGGTACCAACCCCATTGAACACCTGAAATCAAAGAACTCATTTTCTTCCGTAAATGATCATGATAAGTTTCAATAAAGATCCTCGAATCTCTATTCTTCTTGAAGCCACTTTACATTGACATAAAAGAGAAAATATATCTCATAGTGGTCCTTTAATAGAGATCTAAAGGTCCGTTTGTAGAAAAAAAGAAGAAGTGAAATTCACAGCTACTTCCCATTTCCATAAAGGCATTTTATATGTCTGTAGAGGTACTTTATTGTTAATATAGCTGTGTTTTTATTGAATCGTGCTGTCTTTTAATGAATACACCTTCTTTCGAATTGTACTACGTGGGCTTTATTAGCACAACTGTTTCTGATAATATGTTTACTGTTATTAACTTTTCATTAGCATACTGTTATTAACCAGCTGTCGTACTTATCTGCACTCTACTATGCAACCCGTGACTAGGCAAATAATTCAGAGTACAAGCCTTCTAGGTACATTCTCTAAACTCTTATTCTTTCGACGGCAGCAACTATCCAATGGGCTCGTCTCTTCACCAGATTTTAAACCTATCAGATATATCTCAAATTAAAATCAAAACTCCCAAAATTATATGAAATACTTGAAAAAATTTCTTTAAAGCAAGAAATATCAAAGAACGCCCTATTTAATTTTACATTTCTCACCTCTGACGGGTAAAAACCCCAGAAATTCCAAACATCGATGAAATATATAGTGTAAATCAAGTAGCAATTTAATTTTTTTCCTAGTCCTTTTTAAGATAATCACAAAATCCTCAATTTCTCATTCAAGTTGTCAAGGACAGTATTATCTTATTACATGAGGATGAGAAATTGCTAAGGAATTTAAATTCTTCATAACAACTAATGGGATTCCACGCATTGTACTTAAGTGATGCGCATTTCCCTTATCTATAACTTTATCTTTAATTTACACCTTTCCACTACTTGAAAAATTATCTTTGTTTTACCCCTTCTAAAATCAAGTAAACGTACTGAGCAAGTTTCTTCTCATCGTCCATTGGCACTCACTGCGGGTGACGTGACAGCCTTAGATCGGCTAACTCATATAACAGTTAGACACTTTGAAACTAATAAAATAATTCCAAATCACCAACACGGAGTTTGTTCCGGTACTTTTATTATAACAAATTCTACGCACATCATGTGGTCTGTTGTGTGACGTAAAGGATATTGATGTTGTTTATGCAGGCCTAGATCCTTTTCTTTGGGAGATAGTCTGGAGTAATTAAAAAATGGTTAACTGGTAGAGTTGTTTCAAGAATAAGACGGAGAAAAGCAACAATATTTATTAGTAATGTAGATTTAACAAAAGTTTGAAAATACGGTCTGTCATGCTAAACAGAGACTAGTCTTTACTTTAACTCATGTTTACTTCCTAATATTACAATTAATATTTTTATCGCCATAGTGTAGGCTAGGTGTAAAGTTGTGACTGAAAATCCAAAAATATTAATCGAATTTTAGATAGCATATAAACAAGCAATCAGCACTGGCTACGGTTTCTTCTACCCCGTCCTACAGTTTACTGCGACTATATCCTTTTTTCTCTATTTTCTTGATACATAAATTGAATAAAGTTGGAAGCTATTAACTAGAGTTGGCATTCAAGTATTTCAATTCAAATTTTCAAATCCAGGATTTTTCAAAATTTCCAATTTTCGATTTGAATTTGAATTTGAATGCCAACTCTAGTATATACCGTTTCTAGCTCACCCAGCCGCTCTACCCCTTTTCCAATCGTTTTACCTATTTTCCTAAATTTTCACTATAGAAATGGTCAACTCTAAAACAGTAGGTCTTATAGGATTCATCAATGGGGCGATATTAGGACACACCCAAACTTCCCACTTTCCAATCCCTTTATTTCGCCTCTTTTCCAATAATTTCACCATAAAAATATACAAAATCCTGAAAATATAGCTAGCAATACGCATATTCTAATATAGTTTACTAGCTCAACCATTATCTAAACTTCCCCAACCACATTTTCTTTTTACAGAAATAAAGTAAGTAATTGACAATTCTAAAAGCTTTAATAACACAGAAAAAGTGAGATATGAAAATACATCCAATTTCGTATAATACAATTTTTGTTTAAATAAGATAAACAATTATTTCGTCTAAATATAACAAGTACTAAAACAACAAATAAGTCTACAACAAATAAGTAGATTAAGCGGAAACAATCAAATCGTTTTAAACCTCACATTCAACGTTTGACAGATGGCTTCTAAGAGCCTCAACTGATCCTCCTGGTAGTTACTTCGACGGATAATTACTTCATTTCCGTAATTAAAACTTCAGTGTATATCATGATTTGCTGAAACGTACAAATCTTCTCCTAAAATCCCAACGTCCCTATCGGATATGTTGCTCCCAACTTACTTTTGCACATTGTTTTTAAAAGTCTTGCTGTTTTTGTACATCCATTCATATTTGAATTGTCGACTTGTGCAATAGGACGGGGCGGACGAGAACTTTTGCGATTCTAAGAGTTCTATAGCTCCTGTAACTGACAAGGATTTCTTATTCTGCAGTAATTTCGCGTTCGAGAGAGTCTAAAAATTGAGAAAAAAATGACTTCACAATAAGAATTTCTTCACTTTAATCGTAGGCAAAATTAAAGCAGTAAAGTACTAGAAACTGTTTTGCAATGAATAAACAAATAAGCAAATTACCCGCGGTTGTTTTAAACTAACCAAGTCTATATAACTATTGAAAAGTTATAAAGGTTTTAAAACTGTGCCTTGTATGTAACTTCGAAACTAATAATATTTTTACCTTTTCTATTAAAAATTTAAACTTCTACTCGAAAAAATATTTAATAAACAACTAACCAAATCCTTTTCTAACTCCTTATTCGTCACCATAAGTTCAGCGTGCGGTCTCAGAGTTTGATTCAGCTCTTCATTTGGTGCTTGCAGTCTTTCATTGGCTGCTCGAATTTCTTTCCTGGTCCCACGGAGTTCTTCGTCTTTCTTGAAATACTCCTTCATCCAATCAACACTCTTCCTAAAATGTCCAATATAATCAAACATGGTCAGTAAAATATGCTAGCTAAAATAAAAAAATATGCTTACTCTTCATCTTTGCAGCGACTACATCTCCGCATTCGTTTTCTGTCTGACATCTTGTCAACAATTAAAAAATGGAAAGTAAAGTTTATGGATGAAATCAAAATCCGAGGCTCATATATGGATAAAATACTACTATTACGTAAAAAGCAGCCAAAATATTTAAACATACAATATCACATAAAGTAAGTTCGAAAAACAATTAAAACACCCAAAAAAGAAATACAGTAATTGTTGTGACCCAAAACGTTCTAACTGATTTATATGTGTCCTTTCATGTTATTTTCACAATTCGCATCAATGATCTCCCTTAGGTAGATCATGGCGCGCAAACTGCAATGTCCAAACGAGTTAGTCGTTACAGTAATATTACGAGAATCAACTTAGTAATCATCGTGCCGTTCACATTTGTTTTGAATCTAGCAAAACACTTCTACTCCTGAAAACTTCTCAGTAACTATATTCTAGAGTCTGACCTCAAAAGTAAAACTTCCTTAATTTAGTTCAAGGTCTGAAGTGAAACAGTTCGTTGACCAAATAAAGCAAGCATCATTATAAAGCACCATGATGAAAAAATCTCTATGAATTAGCAAGGATCCACTTATCAATTGAGCCAACATACGAAAATATACCGTATCTCGTGAGGACATTAATTTGTCTACTTTCGATGTTACAATTTCGACTTCATTCTAACAGACATAAAGGACTTGTAAAACAATATAAGAAGGAAATAGAACACAAAAATTAACCGGTAGGTACAGTAGCGAAAAAGATATTGGACTGAGACAATACGCTTTGTCCCGATTAGGTCAAGTTGTACTGGGCTCAGTAGGTATTGCACAATTTCAGCAATTACCAACCACTTTATTCAAACAAAATAATTATAAACCAAAAATAACAAATCCTTTAAATAACTGACTAACTGACTAACTCCTTACTACAAGCTGGTCCTATATATATCTACTTTTGTAGGCGGGGCACAAAATTATAAACAGTTTGGGGAAATGTCAATGAGTACCGAAACTGAGATAAAGGAAAAACATTTGGGGGAATAGAATAGATTACACCAATGGGGTTGACACATAATAAAAGGGGGTTAGTAAGACTGCCAATCGGGACACTCCCACGCCTAAAAAGGTTAAGAAAGACGCAGAGAAAACAAGCAAGAGAAGAGAAGTGGACAGTAAGGATGAATGACCTCTCTGCCTAGGGTAGCCCTGCATATGCTAACGCCTATCGGTGAGAGGGTATCATCACTGGAATTACCCCAAAAATAAGACAGAAGAAGGCGAGGGAATTCTCGATGGCTTAGATAAAGTAAATGCAACAACAACCAAGAACGTAAAAGAACTCAACAAAAAGGGGGAAAAATAAGTAGGGGATGGTGTATCCTGTGGCTAGCGTAGAGTGTGGCGAACTGTTGTCTTCTCCCTATTCCGCTTGATCGCTCGGCGAGTCGAAACTGTTTTGTTGGTGAGATGCAAAGTAATGTGATGTCCTTCTTTGCACGTTTTGCAATTTGCTATACAAGGAATCTCGTGGTTAGTATCCGAATAGGACTTCAAACATCTACTGCACAATTGTTTTTTCACTCAGTATCTGGTATTTTTTAGGGATGCTGAGGAAACATTGCTCGGATGTATGAGAATTCTTGTCGCAAAATACACAATTGGTAAGATTCACTGCAGCTTCTTTCAGTACGTTTTTTAGCGATGATATTTCCTGCTCTAGGTTCCTCACACGTTCGAGAATCTCATTCAATATAGGCATTCTGTCGAAATCTCTTAGAACAGTGACCAGATCTTTAGTTGAATCAATACAGAGTTGTATAATATTCATGCAGGATGGGGATAACATACTGAATTTCTTCTTGGGAATAGGTCCCATGGCTGACGTAATTTTGGACAGAACGTCCTCATCAGGAGAAGTAGGAATTTCGCTCGATTCAGCGCTAGACATAGTACCGTCGTTAGTTGTAAGCTCTGGGAGGGGTTGCTTTTATATTGTACCTCGGACCGCCTTTCTGTTATCTCTTATATCTATAAACTTTGGTATTACTATCTCGTTGAGCTCTTGGTGTCATGTTACGTTAATGTTTTATAACACATTTGAAAATCGAGAAGATTAATTGTATACTCTTCTCTCCAACAAGGATGAATAAATTTGCAAGGAGCAACAAGCTGTATGGGCCCCAAGTATAAGTTGCTAGGACTAATAATCCTGTGCCTATTAGTCTGCATGCTGCTAGTTTCCAATGATTTCTCATTGTGTGCATTAATGGGGTGATATCCGGTATCCTTTTTGCATAATTCCAAAGATTTGATGAATTTAGTGTCACAGTTCCATCTGCACTTTGAGGATGGAACATCAGAATGCCTTCCACCACGTAGGAAAAAATTTTTCCTCCGCAGGATGTATGACATTTTTCTATTACGATTGCTTCATTGTAATAAAAGTGTAGTTCTGATACTTCTTTGGATCCGCATCTTAATGCGAAAGACCTTGAGCTGCAATGCAATTCGATGATGGCAGGGATTTTTGATTGGCACGTGGCTTTTGTTTTTGATCCTTCCAGGCATTTGTAACATCCGGATAGCGGTGAAAAATGTATTGTACACTCTGGATGTTTTACTATCACTGCGCTTTTTATTGTAGATTTGGACCGTACGACTACTGTTAGTTCGTAGGTATTGATCTTTGCTAGTATATCTGTACCAGACCGAATTAAGGTGAGTTCCGGTGTAGTTATAGGGAGGACCGACATGAGTTGATTGTGCTGTTTTTCCAACTGCATTTCTGGGCATTTACAGTTGATATTATTTCCGTTGCTGAGACAGGAACATAATTCTTTTGTCGGACAACGGGAGAAGTTTCCTATGGCTTCTCGTAGCGTAGAACATTCTACTGGTATACCATTAGTATCTGGTATTATGATGGTTGAGTCGGATGAAGATGCGAATGTTGAATCCATTATCGGAGGGTAAGCTACGTTAATTGATGCAACTTGAATGGTGGTGTTCCATTTTCCCTGGGCTTGTTCGTAAGGTTTGATTTGAAATTGCTCTTTTGTGCTGTATTTATTAAAGGTATAAGTAATAGTAAGGTCTATATTTTCGTTCCAGCTCATGCAGGAGAAAACTTCATAGGGACTTTCTGTCAAAGGCACATGTGCGACCTTGTAAAACATGCATCCTGATCCAGGAAGCGCATAACCACAAAACCACCCGGCACAACTTTCAGTACATCTTTCATTCCCAGGATAGATAGTAGCTTTGTGTAGCTCTGGTATGGACTCGTTTATACCTGCCCTAGTGCATATGTCTTCCCGACATGAGCCTGCCAAAGGGCATCGCTTTTCCGAAAACACCTTTGCTGACGTATTTTTTGTAAAAAACTTTGTTCTCTTTCTACAATTTAGGGCATATGAATCAACCTTAATTTCCATGATTCCTACCGATATATTGTTACTTTTCATTTGAAGGCATATAGACCGTTGTAATCGGCTAAATAAGAGGGCTACGTCATACTCCACATAGCAGTGTGATGGATTAGCACTAGAGTTCTCATTACAGATGATATTCAGGGAATCTCTTATGTACCCAAGTTGACAACTATGATTGGGGTGTATGAGTGCTAAAATCAATGCGCACAGAACGACTGCTGTGTTATTCCACCGGAAGTTGCGAATTGTGAATCTATCTTCTCTATCGACTGATGGATTGATTTCCGCATCATTGTTTTCAACTCTATTTCCGTGTGTTTTATCTACTTTTATTTCTGCCTTGACAGCCGTGAGTGCTATTGGAGGCTGCGCGGTTGGCATATTCTTCGGTGCCTCATTCGCCGCTCTGTGAAAGCGACTGGCTATTTTCTTAGTCACTAATCCCAATGTGAGTGCAATAGTGAGTAAGCCATATATGTAAATAAATAAGGATATGATCGCCCCCTCTGGCCAACAAGTAGGATTGGCAATCAATATTGGAGATAATAGCTTTGATATACCGTCACAAAAGTTCCGTGATAAACACGTTATTTTGGTTATTTTCTGGGAACGTTTTTTCAGCTCACGAACTTGGATGGTTATATGCCGTGATATAGGATAGTGAGGAAGCGTAAACTCCATAACTGACGTAATACCATTTACAAGTTTGCACTCGGTGTCTATGCAGAGTTCTGCCGTTCCTTCAATCGGTGCTAACTTAAAGCCTTTAATGGTGCATTCGAGGCTATTTTTATTGGGTTCAACCATGATTGCTGATGCCTGCTTTATGAACGCAGTTAGTAGCAGTGTTGTTATGAGATAAAGGATACAGCTGTGTTGTATGCGAGTTGTGCTGCTTCTCCGTGTCTCATAATTTGTTGTGACTGTAGGTGAAGGAATATTGGTATCTTCACAGTCTTCATACTCTTGTTCAAGGTTAGGATCGCTATGCAAGTTGTCTTTAGGAACTTGCTTGGATAGAGTGGTTGCTCGGATTTCCATCGGGTATAATTTGTTGATAGGTCGATGTAGAAGGCGACCGTTTGAGCATTTTAATTTTGCTGATCTAACTTTTCCATCTGAGCTTTTCACCAATTCTGTTATTATACCGTAAAACCATGTTTTTCGTGGAAATAATTCATTCTCAATTAATACGACCTCACCAATTAGAGGGAGTTGTCGTGCACCGTGTCTTCCTTGGTGGAACCGTATTTTATGGCTGTCTCTTAGTTCGCTGAGATATGTAGATTTCCAGTCGTCCCAAAATTTATTTACCAACAAGTCAACGCTGTGTAACGCCTGCTTGGCTTGGGTAACGGTATTAATGGTTTGGTAGTCATAATCTGGGTCATAATAATTCTCGTTATCTTCCAATGAAAGGGTGAATGTCAATCGTTGACTCAAGAAGTCAATAGGGCGAATGGGACAGACCGATATATCTGCCGGATTTACATGATTAATCGGTCTGTTGTTCAATATCGCTTCTATCATTGTCATAACTGTATGCATTACTGCCAATGATAGTTTTCTTCTCCCAATCATTTTGTTGTATGCTCGTTTCACACTTTGTACTAATCTTTCCCATACTCCTCCCATCCAGGGGGAGTTTGGAGGGTTGAAAATCCACTTTATTCGTTGATTGGACATGTATGAATTGATTGAAATCCCTGTTTGGTCTTCTGGTTCATTGCTCAGTGATAATATCCGTTCCGCAAGGCAAAAATTTCTGCCTTGATCACTGCGAATTGTTTTCGGGACTCCTCTGCGAGCAACAAAGCGTTGCAGACAATTTAAGAAAGCCCCTGCCGATAGATCCTCTACACACTCTAGGTGAACAGCTCGTGTTGTTAAGCATGTGAACAAGCAAACGTAAACTTTATCTTTTTCTTTACATTCAAAGGGTCCCAAAAAATCAATACCGCTATGTTCAAAAGGATTTGCTCTTATGACCCTTTCTCTAGGTAATGGACCCATCGAAGGATAACCGAACGGTAAAGCGTTTATTCTTCTGCATATTATACAATGTCGTAAGATATTGTCTACTTGACGACTGATATTTGGGATCCAATACTTTTGACTGGTGGTCGCGATGAGCTGTTGTTTACCACAATGTCCATTTGTGATATGGATTTCTTCAACAATTAGCCGACTGACCTTAGATATTTTTGGGACAAATATAGGATTTTTCGCGTCGTATCCCAAATCTGATCTTAGCATTCGACTTTGATATCTAATTAGACCATGACTGTCTTGGAAGATGTACCTATCCTTGAATCTGCCTTTTAATTCATCCAGCGAAATGTGGGCAACCTCACTTCTGATTATGAGTATTTCCGCCATATTCATTTCATCTGCTGTAATTGAATTTGAATCGTTGCAATATATTGCATTTTTGAAATTCAGCGTGACCCCTTTTCTTTGGAGTTTCCGAGTGCATGTACTAATGAATAGCAATACATAAGCTCCAATTCTTACTAGTTTGCTGAATCTTCCTACTTTCTCCGTAGGGAATATTGTCGTCGCTTTCATTTCAATTGCATGGGTCAGCTGTTTATGCACCACTTGACTTAAGTTGAGTGGACAAGATTCAACTTCTATCATTTCCTGTGAAACGGTGTCTAGGCTTGTTATCGGCCAACTTTTACTATCCGAACTACACCATGCCGGACCGTTAACCCATAAAGAGCTCGAAAGTTCACATCCTTTACACCCTCGAGTGCCTATGTCCGAAGGGTTAAGTTCCGACGGTATATAATGAAAAGTAACACTTTTAGTTAGTTTTAATAATTCCTCGCGAATTTTCATAATCCGTTTGACCTGATTTCGCACAAATACTGGGAGTGATCGAGATGATATCAACCATGACAGGGCAACCTTGCTGTCGCCCACAATGTGTATTTGACTTATCTCCTTCTTTAATGAGGTGATAACGGAATGTGCCAATCGTATCCCTAGGAGAAGAGCAATAAGCTCTAGTCGAGGGATGGTGACGTTTCTTTTTATGGGTGTTAGTTTTACCTTTCCGCTTACTAGCTTGGAGGTTTCTGATAATCCATGTGATAAATATGCACAACAAGCGTATGCTTTAGCCGAGGCATCCACAAAGACCCATAGGGTTGTGGGAGTGATTGGAGTGAGTGGTCCAATTTTTCTTGGGATTGTTATTATTGTACTGTGTATATTTTCGCTAATGATGTTCCATTCTTTTACAAGTTCCTCATTTAGTGGCTCGTCCCATTTTAGGGATTTGCAAAAGAGTTCTCGTAGGAAAAGTTTGTGATTAACAAGCAGAGGGGCGACTGTTCCAATGGGATCATATACGCCATGTATTTGGCTAATAACAGAACGTTTAGTTAATGCAGTTTGCCTTGGAAATTGCACTTCTACCTTAAACATATCCGTTTTATTGTTATAGTTTATTCCCAATACCTTCAAGTCTCCTCCTTTTGCTTTATCATGTTCGGGGATTTTGTCATTGAACTCTTTGTCGTTAGATATGAAATCTCTCAAATTCATTCGTATCTCTTGGAAATACCGTTTTGATTCGACGTACTTTTGGAAGGCCGTTTCTGGCTCATCAGCTTCTAATATAACATTATCAACGTACAGTTTGCTCAATATCTCAACTGCTAGTAGCGTCCCAATATCTATCATTCTTTTACTGATAGTCATATTAAGAATGCTGGGGCTAGCGTTGATTCCGAATGGTACCCGAGTGAATCTGAAGATTTGCACATTTGACCGATCTAAGGGTTTTTCTATGTTTTTTACCCACAGGAAACGTGTTAAATCTTTGTGTTCCTCTGGGAGTTGAATTTGGACAAAGGCTGCCTGTATATCAGCTGTTATCATTATTTTTCCCCATCTTGCTGCAATTAATATCTCATGAATCTTATTTATGAAGCTTAAGCCTTCATATATGCAGTCATTGAGAGATGGGGATGATCTGCTTCTTTGTGAGGCGTCAAATACAATCCTTAAAGGAGTAGCTTTCTCTGGCTTCCAAACTCCTCTATGTGGTAAATAGAATGTACCTGCTCTTTGGGGAATGTTTTCGTCAGCTAACTCTATTATTCCCTCATCGGCATATGCACTTAGTATCTTGTGATACCAATGAACTTGTTCGGGCTTGTCCTTAAGACTGTCTATAAGGTTTGCAAGCCTTCTATATGCTATATTAAAATTATCTTTGAGATTTGCAATAGACTCTTTGAGAGGAAAAGGAGCAACTACTCCTTCTTTTGTGTATTTTATTTCCTTGGAATATTTTTCCATATACTCAAAAGTCTCATCTTCTTGGTTTGTTGGATCGTCCGAAATTCCTAAGCCTTCCAGACTGTATATTCTATTCAGTTCTTTACGGATGACTGAGCCTTCTTCTTTTATGACGGTCAGGCTGTGTATGTGTTCGACTTTTCCATTGTCAGCTTGTGGCATTTCACCACACCCATGAATGGCATGGCCGAAGATGGTGGGTTGAAGTACCAGGCCTGATGGCATTATTGTACTTGCATTGGTTACTTTAATAAACTCCACCCATAGATCCACTCCTATTAGGATAACAGGTTGGATCATTTCTCCTGATGTTCTAGGATTGCTCAGTGCAATATTTAGTTTTTCCAAAAATTGTGAATCATGTTTGGAAATAGTAGCTGATTCAAATTCATTGGATATTAGAGGTTTAGTTGATAATTGCACCTCCAATATTTGACCAGTGATGGTTCTGAACCTGGTTGAGGCTGTCTTAGAGTTAAAACGTTCTGTGCAACCTCCTAAACCGGACAGGGTAATTTGAGTGTCACCTGATGTTTTTAGGTTTAAATGCTTTGCATGACTTTCTTGTATGAAGCTTAAGTGTGAGCCACTGTCAAATAATATCATTGATCGTTCATACTGCTGTGTATTATGATTCCATACTTCAGCGTCGGCAGTCATTAGAATTCGTTGACGGTGTAATAGGTTACTCTGCGTAGTATCCTTATGACCGATCGAATTGTTTATTATACTGTTGTTTTGACTTGCTGACATCCGCCTTTGTTCGTTTATTGGCCTTGCTTGGGCTGATATATTGTTCCGATTGCTATTCGGGTGAGCATTGACCGAATTGTCCCTCAGGCACAGTAAGCGGTGATGATCTCTACCACATTGCGGACAGTCTGCTCGCGAGCATTGCCTACTTGTATGGTTGCTGGAAAGGCATTTCCAGCATATTGTTCTATTCCTTAAACTGTTTCTTCTCTCGACTGGGGTGGAATACGTGCTACATTCTGCATCCCTGTGCCCTTGGCGTAGGCAGAACCGGCATAGTATACCTTGCGGAATGTTGTTGCGTACTGTACCGCGATCAGTACGGTTAATTCTATTTGTATATCTCGGCTCTGATGCAAATGATCGTATTTCATCTTCCTCATACATCTCTGTAGACGATATTAAATTGTCAATGTTATTTAACATCTGATTAACCGTCCAGCTAATGCTACTCTTTTCCTATAAGAGTTGGGCCTCTGTTTCTGTTTGTTATTATTCCTGCCACGCGGGTCTTGATGGTGGAGAGGCAACTCTTAGCTTGTTTGTGGTGTGATAACCTCAAACTTGAGTAATTAAACCTTTATTACGCAATACACACAGCGATAATAAAACAATCAGTATTAAACAATTATAACAACTATATAAAATATAACATTTACTAAATGGAAGAAATATAAGGTGAAAAGCCGAGCACCGTTAGTAAAGTTAAGAATGTTTAGCTAGGCGGCTGGCTGCTTATAAAGGGTCAGCGCATAAAGAAGGGGCGTGGCTGACCCTTGTGTGCTTCACTTCTATAGTGAAACTTACAAAGATGCATTGAATGGAATCGCAGATGTGCAACATGCTTAGTCTCAAAATGGTTATTTTTAACATGATGATTCATATTAAATTTGAAAAATGTTAATCAGAAGAGAGAGTTCCTTCAATTATTTACTCTTAGTAAAGAAAAGGTAGTGGTGATCCACTACACTCCCGGGGCAAGCAGGACTCATCGTGGGGTATTCTTCTGAGCCGTTCTGTCTTGATTCTCTTCTGTTGTCGGTGCATGAGTTCCATCTCGATCTTCTCAATCTCTTTCTTTGTCTGCCTTATCTTCCACTTAATCGTCTCCATTTCTTCTGGTAGTGGACACTGCGCACTATGACGCTTGTCTGTTATCCGTTTATTGGACACTTGGCAGTAGAAACAGTCTCTATACTTCGTGCACTCCTTCTCGTGGTGCCTGAGAAGACATGAGGCACATCGTTCCTGTCCCTCAATTATTCTTCTCCTATCTTCCGTCCTTCGAATAGACGGACAGGCGTCCGAGTAATGTTCTCCAATCGTTCCACAGAAAACGCATTCCATTGACAAGTCTTGCGGTCTTTTCATCTTTGTGCCGAACTTCCTTACTGAAACTTTCCTCTGTCTCAGTAGCTTGTCTTCTTGTTGCAAAGAGTGCTCCAGATTTCTAAGTGTATCTTCGAGGTCGCATCTTGAATCCTTATTTGGAGACTTGCGTTTACGTGGTTCTTCGGGTCTTTCGTTCGTCGATGATCTTTCTTCTTCTCCGAGGGAAATCGATCCTATATCGTCCTCTTGTATTCCGTAATATTCTACGGGGTTCACTTGCGTTGATGCGTCTTTAGTTTCTATCGTCACCACCTGAGTTGATGCTGATATAGTTTTCTTAACACAAGATTTGGCGTTCTTGTATGCCAAAGTCATGGCTTTGTCGATGTTATCGTTAACTCTTGATGTTTGCTTGCGGATCGAGTCACGTATTGCTTCGATTTTCATAGCATTATTATCCATTCCTTCTTTGAGTTGTGTCGTCGCTATTTTTATCTGGTCTATCTTTTCGTCCCTGCTCGTGTGTAGAATCTCTTGAATCCTCATAGCCTTCCTTAGTTCTCCTATTGCGAACATAATTGACTTTAGGTCTTCCGATTGTGATTTTGCTTCCGGTTCCTGTTTTGTCTGCAAAAGGGAGTGTGCTATTTCCCTCACCTCATGCAGAACCTTCTTTATTTCTTTGTTATCTTCTTCGATGGCCTTTTGTTCCTTGAGGATCTGCCTTTTCTGGGCTTCTACCTCCTCTTCTTCTCTTTCAAGCAATTCCATAAACATCATCTGGTTCAGTTTGAACATCTCGTTCACCTCTATCCTTTCGTAGTGGGAGTTAACCACTCCGCTGGGTACGTCTTCGGGATTTCGGTGTGCTAATTCCGCAATCAAACACACCCGTTCTAGTTCATCACGAATTCCTCCCGCTACCAGGATTTCGGAGATATCGAGGGCGTTGTTGAACCTCGTGGCATCGTCGTGTCGTTTCAAGAACATATTCCTGTGTTTAGACGAACGCATTGATGTTTCAACGAAAAGCTTTTGGGCTCCGCCCGTTGTAGACAAAGTCGTCCTTGCTGTTAGCATCAAATTCTCGTACTCGATGAAAGCGTTTCGATAGTCATCAGCTATGAGATAACATCTGTCACCATACTGGATGATAACTTCCAGTATATGTTCTGTCGTTGGCAATTTTGATGTATTCTGTGCGGCTATAAATTTCGTTCTCAGTTCTTGTTGTAATCTCTCTTCGAGATATGTGCTGCTGTTTTCTGAGTTCATTCTGGAAAAATAACTATAAGTAATGTTCAGTTGTAGGTGTGGTGCAAGATGTACAACGTGACGGTGAATAATATGTGCAATTATCATGAAAAGTAATAAATATGTAGTACATGCATTGTTACCGATACTAGAGATTTTTTGTGTTCTTCTGATTGCTGTGTGATTTTGAATGTAGTGGATCACCACTACCTTTTCTTTACTAAGAGTAAATAATTGAAGGAACTCTCTCTTCTGATTAACATTTTTCAAATTTAATATGAATCATCATGTTAAAAATAACCATTTTGAGACTAAGCATGTTGCACATCTGCGATTCCATTCAATGCATCTTTGTAAGTTTCACTATAGAAGTGAAGCACACAAGGGTCAGCCACGCCCCTTCTTTATGCGCTGACCCTTTATAAGCAGCCAGCCGCCTAGCTAAACATTCTTAACTTTACTAACGGTGCTCGGCTTTTCACCTTATATTTCTTCCATTTAGTAAATGTTATATTTTATATAGTTGTTATAATTGTTTAATACTGATTGTTTTATTATCGCTGTGTGTATTGCGTAATAAAGGTTTAATTACTCAAGTTTGAGGTTATCACACCACAAACAAGCTAAGAGTTGCCTCTCCACCATCAAGACCCGCGTGGCAGGAATAACAACAAACAGAAACAGAGGCCCAACTCTTATAGCTTGTAACCGGCGTGTGATGTGGACAAGTATGGTCTTAACAAATTATCCACTTTAAGTGAGAGTCGTTAACTAACTACAGTGCGAACCTCTTTTGCTCTCAAATCAAACGAGTGCTATCCTTTGATATTTATAGCCGTGAAGACACGACCTCACTGTATAAATTTGTCTTTGTTTCTCATTTCACTTATACCCTACCAGATATGCACTAGTAGAAGAAAGGACGATTTGACCTTTGATAATAATTTGTTTAAAAATCATAGGGGCTAAGTAGTTTAGATTAAGTCACCACCTATCACTAAGTACCGATACTAAGGAAAAATGCTTTTTAATTACTTTTTCACTTTGTTCTCGAAAGACACTATGACAAAATGTAGCTCCAATTTTCCAAATGAGAAGAATGAAATTGTTTTGTTCTCTACTAGCTATAACATGTCTAGATTCTCTTAATACGTCTACAACGTTTATTCATGAAATGTACATGAGAATTTTGATAAAACATTAGTCACTGGTGACGAATATTTCGAATTCGATGTAACACATTGTTCCTGTGTGTGATTCGTTTTTGTCGCCTTCTGAGAAAAGTACTTAAAACGCGAATGAAATGTAAAAAAATGAAAAGAGTACCTCACGGCTACATCAGACCAATTAATTATGCACGCCTCGTCGTAATTCTAAACATTATGAGCATTAAAGGAGGATCAACAATAAGTTGGTAGTGATTTAACTTACTAGCACGTATACAAAAGACCCGTTAAATTCCCTTCTTCTAAGCGACGGGTTTGAAGTATATACAATTCCAAGATTTCTCAATTTTTTAGGGTAGCATTGGCATCATAGTGGCGCTCATGTAGGAAGTCAAAAATTTCCGATACTAGATGAAATTTGCATTACACAAATTTTCAACCACTATATAAATAACGTACCTCTATAAACTTCTTTTAAAAATCCATTGATTCCCAAAAATGTACCAACCTTCATTTCCATTCAAATTGATAAAAATTAAACTTTCTTACTGGCTACCTTAGCTTCTTTTCCCTAAGATCCATAATAGTAAAACATTTTAACAGCCTATAAAGTTGAAAGCAAACATGGATTATTTATAAAAGAAACAACACACTATGACATAAAATATAGTAGAAGGAAGCCTAATTTCGATTAAAATTAAAGAAAAAGGAGACTAAAGGAAGATTAAAAAGCATAGTATACGACATATATGTTAACTTAACGGTGTAATTCAGATCTGTCACTTCTTTGTTTTCAATAGGTCTCATTCACCTATTAGATTGCCTACGGTAGGACATTTTAGGTCCGCAAGGAAATGATGTGCACCATTTCATCTCCCTAGGTACGAAAAATGTTTTTTCCCTTCGTTTTTAACCATGTCCATTCGTGCTATTTTTGTGATTATTTTTCGTAGTGTTGCTTTGATTGGTGATTGATCAACTAGAAATAATAATTGTGTTCTGTTATGCTAGTGTATTTTCAAGTTGGCTAAATCGAAATTTGGCCACCTGTGTAAGGGAGAATATTTCAGACGTCATGTGAACTGGATTCCCGCTACGATGGCTTGCGGCACGGAGATTCAGGTGCTTATCACAAGGTAGGTAGTGTTCATTTTGCCTGGAGTAGGTGTACTCTGTCGGGTGAGTGGTTTGTTTCGCTTATTATGCTTGCATATCTTCACATACAAGCATGCGCTGGTGACAACCGGACGAAATAACGTTTTATTGTTCTGAACGTGGAATTAGTGCTTCATACAGAGGTATACTATCTTTTGATAGCTGAAATATGCATATATTTAGATGAACGATGGACGAGCATTTCGTTTAGTCTAATGTTTGTTATATATTGTAGGTGGTATCGGTAGTGGATGATGTGGTGAGAGTGCAAATCCAAACAGTCAGCTACACGATGCTGATTGGAGTAGGGAAATCCTGAAGCCTATTCAACGGAGATGTTCTCATATTAACATGCTGGTGTTAGCAAATGAGATCAGTAACTATTAGTACATATTATTTAGTTGTCTTCCTTGAAATTAAAAATTAGGACATTTGTATTTTAAACCATTTATAATTATCCTTAAATTTTGTTTCGAATAATTTACCATGTTGTATCAGTAGAGGTGTTTAGAAGTTGGAAGCACCAGTTGTATTGTTCGTTTTAGGTTGACATCGAGTAGTGGTTTGATGTTAATCAAGTAGCGTTAAAAGGCAGACGTTGTCCACGACGTGTTTTCCAGTTCAAGGATGCTCCATATCCTACAGGTATTCCATATGCTAAATTTCAGAAACGCACAGTAGTTCAATCAGTCTCATTGCTCATTGCGAAAAATGATGGTGACATCATTTCCATAGCAAGAACTGCTTCTTAAAAGACCTTAACCGATAGCGTGTCATTAACTAAATGGGAATATTTGTCCTGGTAGAAAAAAAAGATTTTTACATGTCATATTATCTAGCGTCATCCACACACAAAAGAAGCGACCCCATGCTCGCTATAACGGTCCATCTGTCCTTGTGCTTTTAACCACCCGTGAATGTGCACAGCAAGTCCAGTAAGTAAATATTATTAATTTATTTTAGTTTGAAATTTTTTTCAAATCATAGAGTTTGTCTACAACCTTATGGGCTAGCACAGTTGTTTAAATTGTGGA
Source organism: Heterorhabditis bacteriophora (assembly GCA_964036235.1). Taxonomy (NCBI): domain Eukaryota; kingdom Metazoa; phylum Nematoda; class Chromadorea; order Rhabditida; family Heterorhabditidae; genus Heterorhabditis; species Heterorhabditis bacteriophora. The sequence goes on from OZ038430.1 coordinate 3,286,597, forward strand.
CATATTAATGCACTCCGGTATGACCGTACAAGAGATAATTGAACGCCTTTCAACTAGAAATGGATCTTTTAGTGGTGAGTAGTTAATTTCTGTTTTGTTAGAAATTTTTTGAATCGTAATCTAGTACTTTTAAGGGAGAACCATCTGTGGTGTTCTTGGGCTTTTTTTTTAATCAATGAGCAATATTACGTACTGAACAACCTAGTTCGTGAGGGCGTGTTGAGGCCCGCGTCGGAGAATCCTAGGTACCTTTAGTATAATCCTATTTGTCACCACTTTTTCCTTATAGGCTGTCGTTTTCAGTATGCAACTTCAACAATAAGGAGAAACTGATTACCATCGACAGACTTCTGAGGACAACAGAAGCAACTAGTCTAAACATATTCGGCTATTTAGATAGGACGAACCGCTTTAACAAGGCGTTCTTTTGAATACCGTCGGTTAGAAAAGTATATCATTGCCTAAATCTCGATTTCTTCCCTATTCCTCTGGTTACATAGCTTCTATAATGTCATGGGAACATTCCAGTTAAAGGAGCTGAGTATGCATGCTCAATGTCGTTTACGCGATGCCGACCTATCAGCAGGCAACTACAGAAAACTGTTTCTCAGAAAATGCCCTTATCGGAACACAGTCTTCGGAGAATTCTTGAGGTAACTCTAGGTTCCGTTTGCATCTCTTGCTTTTTTTCTAACGAAATTCCTAAATCGAAATGAAGAGTTGTGTGATTTAGGAAGTATTGGACTGTAGACGTGAAATTGTCTCGTACCTATTCAAAATTCGAAAGGGGATTGACGTCGATCGTCTTCTTGATGGTCTACCGAATATTCAGAGAATTGATGAGCACCGCTGGAATTTGCAGAATAGTAGAGACCAAATCATGGAAATCCGTATAGTGAAATGTTTGTTTCGTTGTCAAGCTAGGACAATCTAGGTATTGTACATGTCTTTGTAATATTTTATTTGTGTTAAATGTTTGTTTATTTGCTGAATATGTTGTACAATTCACTTGTTGAATATTCAATGTTAATAGATGAATGAAATAGTTCATTCCGATAATTGATGTGTCACATGGTAGGTGTAGTCCTGGAAAATTGTCATATTTCTGCTAGTGTTTAATTAACTAAAGTGAGGACCATACTTTCCTCTTCTAGAATAATGGTGGTATTATTGCTCTGAATTCTGGATGAATTTAGTGTGGGAAAGAGTTCCATTCTCCTTGACCAGGAGAAACGAGACTACTACGACTTTTCGACTTCCGTCTGTATGGAGAATAAAAGTACTGTTTTTTGGGAAAGCCGAATATGGCAAAGGTACTGAAATGGGTCTGATCTTCTTGAAGGTTTGTTTTGAGACCAAGCTTCCAATCAATCCCTTCGTTGTGTTCCTTGTCCTGGGTACTGTAGTACCAGTAGTGATTTCATTCACTACACCCTCGCTACGGAATATTTAATGGATAAAAATACGCAGTTGTCTAAGCCTTTGCAAATAAGATGTATAGAACACGATATTTTGTGCTGATTCAAATTCGTTTTCAAATTTGGAATATTCCAACTCTGAAGGAGTTGATGTCTCGTGCGATCTGGCGCGCCAGGGCGCATTATGACTCCTTCGATCCGCAGCGCTACTGTATTCATTGTCTTCCATTTTTTCAAGATCTGGTGTAGGTAATGTTAGAAAAGCTGTTGTTCCAACTTTTTCGTTACACTGATTTGTTTTGTTACGGTTGAGGAAAATTAATAAAGGTTATTCAACGCCATCCAATTAGACATTCTATTGGATGGATTCCAGGTGAAAAGTAACTAGGCGTTGGTCGATAACTAAAGATGAAATTTGTATTCCCTTCGATAGTTTTCTCCCTTTTAAGAATTGCTGTTTCGAATGTGTCTGCTTGACCATGTGAATAGGTCAAATGTATGCTATTCCATTTTCTCAAAAGAAATGTGCAATGTGAATTAAAGAAAAAGGTAAAGCTATACACGTACTTTCAGCATCCCATGTTGACAAACAAACCGAAGCATGTATAGCCATTATGTGGTTAATGTTTGATTTATGACCATTCGAAGTACATGTCAACAACTACAGAGGAAAACGTTTCAGCGAGTCCATGGCACGTGGAAAAAGTCGTGAGGACTTTGAATCACCACTTGTGACGAATATTCGCAGTAAGCCTACAGATGTCTTGAACAATATTTATGACTACGTTGGAGAAAGTGACGATTGAAATAATTCCTAGTGTGAAGGCAACATGCTGAGGGCGAAAACTTGCTTTTTCGGATTTCTCCACTCGTCTAAATGCACAGGGTAGTCGTCCTTAGCATTTAGCGTACTGTTTAGAATTTGGAGATTCCCAAAAGGTTCCTAGTGCTTTTAGTAGGGAGGAAAGTTCGTATACAAATTATTTCAGAGGAGCTGGAAACGTGTATTTTCAGAGCTCCAGCGAATGAGACATAGAATACCTGAAGCATCAAGTCGTGACACCTGTGCCCGAGGATATCGCCGTTTCTCGTAGCCAGATACCAAAGAATATTGAACAGGCAAGGGAATTCTTCGGAAGCATGTTATTCTAATAGGATAAAATTATCATTGTGTTGTTTTAGAAAATTTGTTCCTGTGATAAAACACTTATAGATGTGTCTAATTGTAGGAGTACATGTATTATTCGCTAAACAACAATGATCGTCATTAATAATTCCCATGTGGAACTGATATTCCTGCTTCCAAAATATACCTCATTCTGTTCATTGTACTCTTTATAAAAAAAATGGGCCGAACCATGCTCAAGATACATTAAGCGGATATATTATCCGCAAATATTTGAAATATAAAAAACGTAGTACTAGACAATTTTAAATAAGCTGCTTTCCTAGAAATTTTTCTGGGTTCTTATTATGGTGTGGGTTGGATGCAAAATAGCCATACACTTTATAAACATCACATTATGGAATCTACTAGACGTGGTGATAACAAATATATCACTTAACAGAATTGAATTTCTAAAGAATTCCCAATTAATATCACATAGATGTCTATGATAGACTGAATACATGCAAGAGAGCACTATTTCGAAAGGCTTGCAGAATATTGGACTACACTAAACCTATTTTTACAGTTGCCCTATAAATTTAGAGGAGACCATCGATGAGTTCAGTCACGGGATCGATAGTAATATCAAAGAAGCAAGGACGAGTGCTCAGACCCTGCATGGAGGTCATCTCACCTACTAGAGGACAAATGAAGCCAGCACCGACCGATGCACGCACATCACGGATGGGCAAAGTAAAACCTATAACAGATTTAAGCTTAAAATGTAAACAAGCCTAATAAAGGCAAAGTGGAAGCCGAGTAAAGCAAATTACGCAAAAAGTGCCAGTTGGGGCTCCTTTCCTTGAAGCATCATGAGACAGAGAGAAGTGAGTCTTAGCCATACATATTGGAAGTTGTGCGAATCCTTGACGAGTATAACAATTCAATTTCTGTAAATCCAGGAATAAGTTGTAAGACTGTATTTAGTATATTGAAGAGTTAATCTTATATAACGTTTATGAGTCTATGGAATAGTTTCGTGCATGGAAATACTAATTAAGGTATGCGAAAATTCCAAAGAGAAAATACCTCGCGAGCTTGGTCTGGGAGTTGTGTGCCGTCAGCTCCACATATTTCACGTGCAATAGTGTTTAATTTCTCTTCTAAGGACATCTCCAAAGAATATAGAAATCTAACATAGTTATTAGAGTAAAATGGATAATTTTATGAAGTATAATGAAAGTGAAATAGTATACTTTAAGTCGTTTGTTGGTGCAGAAGTAGCTCCAATAAGGGCCTCAGCGAGAACAACAGCCCCTGCACCTCCCTGCGCCCAGTGACTGGACACAACGGCTCGTTGTGCACCGTAATGCAGGGCCTGATATATTGTTAGTCAACCGAAGCTGTCAATAAAAAGCTGGAGGAACTTTATAAACAATTAGTACCTTCTCAATAGCCAAGTCAAGTTCCTTTTCAGTATCTGTGGCAAATCTGTTCACACAAACTACTACAGGAACTCCGAATTTAGAAGCATTTTCTATCTAAAATAGTCTTTAGAGTATGTGGATTCAGTATTGTCGAATGTATTAGGTTGGTGCAAAAATAATGGCGAATTTGGTTGTTTCAAACTTTGGCGCTTATTTCGTTTCAAATTTTTATTTCACTATGTTCATGTGGTAAACCATTTTAAAGCGCGAAAGTCGCTCTACTGATTTATGTTATTGGTTTTGTTTTCACTGCGTTTGTATTTTAATTTAGGCTAGCAAATTAAAATTGGGGAAAGAAACGAATTCAAGAGATTCTATTGTATAAGTTCAAAATGGAACATAAATAGCGGAAACTGCTCGCAATATTAACCAAGCATTTGGCGGGGAAGCCGTCAAGGAAAGTACGGCTCGACATTGGTTTCGAAAATTTCGTAACGGAGACGAAAGCCTTGAAGATGAGGACGATCGCAGATGTCCTTTAGTGATTGACGACAGCCAACTGAGGGTCATTGTTGAAGCGGGGTCACGCAAAACAACTCGAGAGACTGCAGAAGAACTAGACGTTGATCAATCAACAGTTGTTCGACATTTGCACCAAATTGGAAAATCAGAAAAACTCGACAAATGGGTGCGACACGAGCTGAACAAAAATTTTAAAAAGTCCCGGAGCAAAATCTGTTCTACATTTCTTTTGCATAACAAAAACGATCAATTTCTTGATCACATTGTAGCATGTGACGAAAAATAGATTCCATACGATAACCGACGGCGTCCCGCCCAGTGGCTCGACCAAGCTCCAAGATACTTCCCGAAACTGAATTTGTACAGAAAGATGGTTGTGGCCACCGTTTGATGGTCAGCAAGTAGAATGATCCACTACAATTCCTTGAATCCTAGAGAAACCATCACAGCGGAGAAGTACTGCTACGAAATCGACAAAATGCACCAGGGACTGCAACGGTTATGTCCAGCACTGGCCAATCGAAAAGAACCAATTCTTCTCTACGACAAGGCCCAGTCGTATGTCTCGCGAATGACTCTGCAGAAAATGAATGAACTGGCCTACGAGACTCTACCTTACCCAGCTTATTCACCAGACCTCTCTCCCACCGACTACCACTTTTTCAAGCATCTCGACAATTTCCTGCAAGAGAAGGTATTCAGCAACCAAGTAGCAGCTCAAAATCCTTTCGAAGAATTCACCGGTCTTGGACTCCAAAATTCTGTTGTCAAAATAAATAAACTTGTTTTTTGGTGGAAAAAAATGCGTAGATTCTAATGGCTTCTATTTCGATTAATAAATGTTATTCTAAGCTGAGGTATACTAATTTAAAATTGAATTTTAAGATACGCCACTGTTTGTGCACCAACCTAGTATTGTCGAGGTAAAACAAATATTCGAATATGCTAATTCGGCCTTTTTGACTACCTGTTTTCTTAAGTTACTGCTGCACGCAGCTTCTACCAGCACTGTGTTCTCATCAAGATACTCGTGCGTCAAAGAAATAACTACCGCGCCTATGTGTTTGTAGTAGAACCAAAAGCGTAAGAAGAATTATGTCAATTTTAGAGTTTGTTAATATTTTCTTGGGCAATATTTGTATCTTTTCCTTGACTGTTTAAAGCAATAAATTCGGTTTTCTTTGGATTTTTTTAAAACATACTTTTAATACATACTTGAACTTAATTAATGTTCCTTTATCGATCATCGCATTTCACAAACTATTGAAACTTCACCCCTTTTTAAACTGTTTATGTTTGTTAGTGCCATCCAGAATAAATTATGAGTAAAAAATAGTCGTACTACTGTACTTATTGAGTTGAATACGTAACAGATTTGGATATAAATGTATTAATTAAATGAATTTATCATATAAATATATCACGTGGAGTTGAGATATATGAAAAATTCGGCTAATGATTTGAACCAATAATTGAAATTCTACTTTAATTACATAATATTTCTAACAAAACGCGAAGACTCAATACCACTAGTTTATTATGTAAGAATAAATTTGTCTTCTTGCAAAATGTTTGTTCAGAAACACATTTCATAAAGAATTCATGCTACTTAAACTAGCTTATTTTCCATTAAGAATGAATGAGAGAATAGTTACTCTCATCGTTTACACCTTTTAGGTATATTCTGTTGAATATAGTAAAATTATTTATAAATGATAAATGGTCATAGTTTGCATGTTGGGACAAAAGTGTATACAAATTCAAGACATTTTGCTCCGTTTGGTTTTATCTCTGGTTTGCTGTTTAAGCAAAGTATAATAATAGGAACTTGATAAAGATTCCATTTCGCTAGAACCACTTATCGACGTTAGCTGATTTTAAGCAGTTTTATTATGTAATCACGCTTAAATTATCCTCAAATCGTCGACATTTATTTACAGATAATTAGTATTACATGTGCATTGGTTTGCCTTCAGTATAGTTCTGCAAACATAAGCGATTAATTTACCAAACTTCTCCAAATGTGTTATTCGAATTGGTGAACTAAACAACACGAGTCGTCCGGTTCACTTGATTGCTGGTGCTCGGCCACCTACTTAAGACGACCCTTGTAAGAATGCCATGACCTAATCTAAATCGATTAAGTAAAATTCATATTCATTAATATGCCATTTAATAGAAGGAGTTGTCGTTAGTGATTTATTCTTTTAATTTGTCGTCTTCCAACAATTCATACATCCATTTCAAGTTATCTATCTATATAAATATTTGTCGTTTTCATAGTCTAGCCTAAAATTCATAGTTTCGAGAGTATGAAGTGCAACAATTAAGAGTAGTTAAGCACTTAATTTCAATATTTTGTACATTTAAATGTTATGTGTACTTTAAAACGCTCAATGTATGTGATGACGCCCCTCAAAGATTGGCGGTTAATAAATAATACCTTTATCTTATGTTGTTTTGGTGAAGTTCACTCAAGAAACTTAAGCGAATATGATCCAGTTATGTTAATAAGCAAATAACAACTATTTTAAGCAAATTAACTGAACAGTTTTTTTTAATATTAACATTATTTTGTTTCAAATTAATTATTTTCAACGAAGCATCGTTTTAAAGGATTAAATCAGACACAAATGAGGTGTGGACACTGGATTCCATGTGAAGACGAGAAATTGATGGCGCTTAATTGGATAAAAATGCTAATAATCACGTTATATTAAATTACATTATTAGACTTTCTTTTCTTCAAAAAAGGGGTAATTTTCTTGTTAGAATATCTTGCTCATAAAATATGCAAACTTTTGTTTATCATTCATTCCATCTCTATTTTCTCGACTTATATTTTTCAGTTCCCAGTGAGTATTCTAAAGAATTTGATATTTCCTCTCCACCTGCTGTTCGTAGGCATGTATTAATTTCTATTCTGTAAGAAAATAGACATCTAATTGGTTTTAGGCTTAGATGTTAAGTGTTTTTTTATTTTATAAACACTCATTTTCAGAAAATATTAAATTCAATGAAAGTTATGTGCCTCCTCTCGGAGAAAGACTAGGGGCGGGAATCTCTTACTTCCTATTGTCTCTAATGGGCACAATTGCAAATATATTAGTTACATACGCGATGTGAAGACATAAAAGAGTGAGTTCTTAAAATTTATTTAATTTTACATTTAAAGTGCACTTTGTATTCGTAGTGAATGTATTTAGTATAATAAATGCTACCTTTTGTAGGTTAGCAGTTGGCGACAATTCAACTTTAAGCCGATGGAAATCAACTTATTCAACTATTTTTACTTGTTTCAGTTTTTTTTATGATATCCATTCTATGTTTTCACTTGTCATCTTATACTGGGCTCACTTGGGATTTTGCTTGGCCAATTCGTCGTTACAATTCCACTCTCCCTCTCAGGACGACCTTTGTACGGAAATGGGGCTCTAATGGTTACACTGGCCAGGTAAATAAAGTTTTAGAGTATGAATTTGTAAAAAAATTTGTTAACACCACCATAAAAGCAATAAACATTATTTCAGTTGTGATACATTCTTTTTCCTCGCTATTTTTTTATTTCGTTTCTCATTTCTGCTAACAGATTCTGTTTTCTGTTCAGTAGTCGTCTACACAGAATATTATTTGAAAACTATAGGCTACATATTACGTGGTTAATTTTAAGGCTACCAATTATTGCAAAATACATTGTCTTTTGTATATGTTATTTATATAATTTGCAATTTAGAGTGGTTAATCTATTACAAATTGTACTTACATCTTCTCAGTCTGATTCCTTGGATACTTTGGAACTTTCTGTACTCTCATCGGTTGCCCAAAGGTGTTCAGACATGACATGTTTTACTACACATATCGTTGTCCTGAACGCTCTACGTCTGTATACCGGGACATTTTCATGAGTATCACATCTCATCTGGGATATATTGGTGTGCTGTCCCCAAACATATCTCAACTAGTCTATTTCACTAGTGCAGAACTCGGCGATAAACAATTGCTTGTAAAATTAATAATTTAAAAATTGCTGTATTTCGAGGTCCAGCGATAATGATGATTTTTTATATTGGCGTCATAATCTACGTTCGTAGTAATGCTTCTTGCTCTTATATATCGGAACTAAATGTATTTATTCAGGTAAGGTTCCTGTTTCTATTTTGTATGTTACGAGAATAACTTTTTGATTGTTTAGGCCCTCTTGATATGCACTGCCTTCGAGGTGGGGACATTACTCTTTACATTCTTACCCAGTTTTACTGTAGACTGGGGAATATATTGGGTATCTCTCTTGTTAGATTATGCCCTTATATTCAATGCATCTATCAATCCAATAATCATGATAGCTTTGAACCCAAAGATTAAAGCTACTATTTCAAGTTTAATTAATAAAACAGCAAACTCTGAACAAGGCATAACAAATTTGAAGATCTACGAGGTATCAACCATGGATATGAAAAGGATTTATTCTGCAAACGATATATCTGATTTTAGAAGTACACAGTGTTTACCGATTGTAATAACTTCAATAGGCCACTCTCAATATATTTATTTAAAACTCACAAAGGATAATTATATATTTTAATGTTTCATTATTAGAAGAGATCGAAATTATTTGCTTAAGTGTTTGCAAATAATAAGAATTATTTTGTACTTTTTAAGGAAAATAAAAATAATTACTATTTACAATGTTTTGTACTCGAATACAACGAGTGCTATTATTCGCCATATATAGCCGCGATGACGCCACCCCACTGTATGTCAAGTAAACTATTTGAAAAAAGTGATCTAATCAATAATTTGGAGCCTAGAAATGCAAATATTTTGTGTATATGCTTAATGATGATCTCGACTGAATCACACTAAATGCTTTTACTCGTCACTATCTGTGAAAATAAGACTAATGTCTATGCTTTGCATGGCAGTGTATAAAATATTAATTTACAATACTTTTCGATATTAAAGGCTAATCCCAAAAGTTTTTTCTTAGTCTTTGTTCTAAGAAACAACATTCTATTAATAAGACGTCACGATATCCTACAAAATCATCAACCAAGAAATAACAACTTCCAAATAAGGCTAGAACTGTTAGTCGAAAAAATCTTTTATAAGGAACGCTTATTAATGGAAACTAGGATACATATTTATAATTGAAGACAGCTGGAATGACTCTTATGGAAAATGGCGTATACTACCACCACCGTCTAACGTAGAGGATCTGGAAACGTCAAAAACCTAGATAAATGTCACCTGTGTCTCTTTCGGGAAGGCATTCCTTTGTATTTCTTGTCCGTAATATTATATGTCGTCACTGTTGCTGAGTTCACCGATTTAAAATAAAAAATTCCGAATAAATCTGTGCTTATCTGACTAATATGGCATTCTTCAATTTCAAATAAATTAGTAAACTTTATCTTAAATTATGAATAAAAATTAGATCGTCTCCTAACTTCTGGTCGCAGCGATACATGCTAATATAAGGATAGCAACACCTAATTTTAATAAATCCAGAGTTATTGGATACGTGGTGGATCAAAACGAAATTAACTCATAGTGTAATGGATTCCCACTACCATTTCTAGCCCTCTCCTTATCCCACTTGGTGAATTGCATTTTGTCTTACCTGTAACCCACAATATTTTAATCAGTTGAAGATCTGCCACGAATGTCTATACTATTTCGAATGTACGGCACCTATATTATGAGAACGGCAGAAGAATGCCCACGGCCCCTATTCGCTGCGCCGCAACCGTTTTGAACGGAGTTTATTTTCTCTAATTCATATTCCCTTTATACTTCTTACATTGTTCTTATACTGTTTCATTAACTATTGTTAACCCATTTGTTGTACATTGTTTGTCCATTGTTAATAAGGTTTAATTACCCAAGTTTTAGGTTATCACACAACAAATAAGCTAAGAACGAGCCTCTACAACACAAAGACCCGCGTGGCAGTCACAATACATCAACACAGAGATTTAGCTCTTACATATAAATACAGTGGCGCTGCGGATCGAAGGAGTCATAATGCGCCCTGGCGCGCCAGATTGCACGAGGCACCAACTCCTTTCAGAGTGGGAATATTCCAAATTTGAAAACGAAATGGAATCAGCACACAATATCGTGTTCTATACATCTTAATTGCAAAGGCTTCGACAATTGCGCACTTCTACGCATTAAATATTCCGTAGCGAGGGTGTAATGAATGACATCATTACTGGTATTACAGTACCCAGGACACGGAATACAACGAAGGGATTGATTGGAAGCTTGCTCTCAAAACAAACCTTCGAGAAGACCAGAGCCATTGAAGTAGCTCTGCCATATTCGGTTTTCTCAAAAAACGGCTTTTCTCCATACAGATGGAAGCCGAAAAGTCGTAGGAGTAGCGCTTCTCCTGCTCAAGGAGAATGGAACTTTTTCCCACACTTAATTCATCCGCAATTTAGAGCAATAGTCCCACCACTGTTCTAACAGAGGAAAGTATGTGTCTCCACTGTAGTTAATTAAAAACTCTCGTAAAAAGATGACAATTTTCCAGGACCACACCTACCATGTGACACATCAGTACTCAGAATGAATTATTTCATTTACCCATTAACATCGAATATTCAACAAATACATTGTACAACATATTCAGCAAATAAACAAACATTAAACACAAATCAAATATTACAAAGCCATGTACAATACCTAGATTGTTGTCGTATAACAAAAGAAAGCATTATTTTTAATATACAGCTTCATGATTTCATCTCTACTATTCCGCAAATTCCAGCGGTGCTCATCAATTCTCTCAATATTCGGCAGACCATCTAGTAGACGATCGACGTCAATCACCTTTTGAAGTATGAAGTCATACGAGACAATTTCACGTCTACAGTCCAATACTTCCTAAATCACACAACTCTTCATTTCGATTCAGGAATTTCGTTAGAAAAAAGGCAAGAGACGCAAACGGAAGGAAGAGTTACCTCAAGAATTCTCCGAAGACCGTGTTCCGTTAAGAGACATTTGCTGAGAAACAGTGCTCTGTAGTTGCCTGCTGATAGGTCGTGATCGCGGAAGCGACATTGACCATGCATTCTCAGCTTCTTTAACTGGAATGTTCCCATGACAGTATAGAAGCTAAGTAACCAGAGGCATAGGGAAGAAATCGAGACTTAGGCAATTACATACTTTTCTAACTGACGACATCCAAAAGAACGCCTTGTTAAATCGGTTCATCTTATTAAAATAGCCGGCTATGTATAGACAACTTGCTTCTGTTGTCCTCAGAAGTCTGTCGATGATAATCACTTTCTCTTTGTTGTTGAAGTTACAGTGTAGCAATGCCAAATTTCCAACGGTTATTTTATTCTCGCGAAAAAAGCTGTGCATTTGATCACAGAAATCGAATGTTATATTTAACTGGAAAAAATTTCATAACTGACAATTAGAGATATACAGTACTGGAATTTGAAAATACAAAAAAAAACTTACTGTGTGCAATTGCAAATACAAAATATGACAATGTGCAAAAACTCGAGAAAAATGTTCCAAGCTGATGTTCTCCCAATAGCAGCTATTTACTTCAGCAACCTTGAATGATCCAGGCGCAATCTGAATTTTCAGCTGAACAGATTTTTTGAACGTCAGAATGCTAATTATGCAAATAGTTCGCCTCACCTCCGCAATACGACATCTTGTCAACTCTTGCTTTGTCAGATGTCGTCCGCCTCTCTCAATCAGATATTTCATATCTTTAGAAACCAGTTTCAAGCAACGGATTTCCGACGAGGTCATCTGGGTCTGCAAAGTATTAAATAATTAATTTGGCGCAAAATAATGTGACTTCCAGGAGAGCTTCACCTCAGTTAAGATTCTAATTTGAACATTCGGAGGAAGAATATAAAATGCTGGTGTCCAGTTCTTCTCAATCAGACGTTTTAGGTCCTTTGAAACCGCCTTCAATTCTCGTATCTCAGCAGCACTTATCTGTAAATAACTGTTTTCTGGTTATTTTCTAATATTTATGCAGTTATGCTTCAAAATGTGTATAAGTGTAGTAGGAACCTGTCTAAGAATATGGCATTGCAGTTCAAAACGAAGGTCGAGGAATGAAGTGTCCAGGAATTGGCTATCATCGCTCTTCTTCGTCAAGTCCGTGACATCTGCTTGTTGCCTGACTCCAGCTTCGACGTCACATTCAGCTACATTCACAGGAGCCATTTAAAACATGTTTAGATGGAATAAATGCAAACACTGAATGAAATACATTAAATCAAGAACAGTGAGTAATATGTGTCAGGGAAATATTGGGTCACGCAGAAGAAGACTGATAGATGCCGAAAAATTATGAAATTTGCTGATCACCTGTCCTGGTTCGGACTGTTAATTGGTCGGATTCCAAGATTGTTTATTCACTCAACCAAAAGATTAACAAGTTATAGTCTGGATGGCTTAAATACTGTCTGTCAAACCCCGCCCTATCCCATGACAAGGGATCGAGGCTGGGCTAGCAGAGTCTAAACAAGGGAATTGATTGATAACATAGTCTTGCAAGATTATGGCCAATGGTTAGAGGTGGAGGTAATAGGCGATTAAGTTAGTGGTAAACAATGAATAGCTGTCTAGACAAGACCAAATGGTCGTCTTTTCGACGACATCACCTGTTTAAAACATAAATTGTTCTCAACGGCTACACTACATGGAGAACCGATTGAGGACAAACGTGCAACTAACACATTTGATGTAACTCAAAGTAGCCAGTTGCTGACCTCTCAGGGGAAAACAGCACCTTTGGTGACTGCTCTCCTGAGGCATCCTTTCAACTAGACGAGCATCAATCCCAAAAGAGAAAAACACCCCAGGTGATAAAATACCAAACCAATCTCTGAAAAAAACATGTCCGAAGATTACAATGAGAATATTTTGATGACTGTTATGTTATTTACGGAAGATGAAATCTGACTGGTTTTTGAATCAAGTTGATAAATTTGAGATGCTTAAACCCTTTTTACAGTGATGGTTGTAAAGTGAAATGTTAACTTCGTCACTGCTGTGGGCGATATTTCCCCTTCTGATCTGAGTACCTGAGATGGTTAGCAGTGCACTTTCTCCATACAGAGTGAATTTTATACTTAGGTGTTTCGTGGCTAAGCCATTGGGTGAACGTCTGTCGTCATGTCTGGTCGTGGAACGAGAGGAAAATAACTCGGAAAAGGAGGAACCAAACGCCATCGTAAGGTTCTCTGCGACAACATCCAGGACATCGCCAAGCCTGCTGTTCGTCGTCTAACCATTAAAGGTGGAGTAAAGCGCATCTCATGACTAATATATGAGGAAACTCGCGGTATACTGAAGGTGTTTCTCGAAAACATGATTCGTGACGTTATCACCTATTGCGAACTCGATAAAGGCGAGACTGTAACTGCGATGGATGCCGTCTACGTTCTGAAGCATCAAGGACGTACCCTGTATGGATTCGGTGGATAAAATTGTTCCACTGGCTCAATGAGCAACACATATAACCTAACGGCCTCTTTAGGACCATAAATGTCTATGGATATCCCAATTTAGTGTTGATGACCAATGGAATAAATTGTGCATATTTTGAGACCAGCGCGACTTACCTCGCTCATAGTTTCGTGTTGTCGAATGTTCGTTTCATTTCACACATTGCCATCCGATGGCTACGTCCAGTCTAGTCGCTATTCATTTTCACAAGTTAACAGAACATAGAGCTTAGCGTCTATCAATCTACTGCTGCTAATATTTTACATCATTTCCTTTTAAATTTGAACCGATCGTCGTGGTTTCCCGCCAAAATTGCGTAATTGATAACGCCTTCCCAAGCATAGCACTATGTTGCGGCTAGATGTTCACGCTCAGTAAAACAGGTGTGCCAAATCTCACTTGTTTACGACTACTAACAGTTTTCGCCATGTTTCAATACAAACAACAAAATCTTCAATCTATTACACATAATATAATCCGTCTTTATTCGTTAAAAAGATCACAACAAAACACAGGATGTATTTATACACATATGTGGCCCTAAAGAGGGCCGTTGTGTTAGATTATGCACTATTTAAGCAGATTTGCTTGCTCGAAGACATCGTTAACGAACTAGTTCACAATAGACATTGCTTTTGATGATACATCGGTATCCGGTTGAACCTGCTTCAGAACATAAGAGATGTAGACGGAATAGCTCTCCTTACTGTGCTTCTTCTTCTTCTTTTCCGCTCGGCTGACCTTCTGGCTCTTAGCAACTTTATTGAATCATTTAGCGAATGATTTTAGTGGCACTACAATGTCCGGTGGATGAACACGGATGTTGCTCGTCTTCTGAAATAAAAGAGATAATTGATTTTTAACGAAAATTCAATAATATTAGCATATAAGGAAAAAGTGGTGACAAATAGGATTATACTAACCGTACCTAGAATTCTCCGATGTGGGCCTCAACACGCCCTCACGAACTAGGCTGTTCAGTACGTAATATTGCTCATTGATTAAAAAAAAAGCCCAAGAACACCACAGATGGTTCTCCCTTAAAAGTACTAGATTACGATTCAAAAAATTTCTAACAAAACAGAAATTAACTATTCACCACTAAAAGATCCATTTCTAGTTGGAAGGCGTTCAATTATCTCTTGTACGGTCATACCGGACTGCATTAATATGTCCACAATTTAAACAACTGTGCTAGCCCATAAGGTTGTATACAAACTCTATGATTTGAAAAAAATTTCAAACTAAAATAAATTAATAATACTTACTTACTGGACTTGCTGTGCACATTCACGGGTGGTTAAAAGTACAAGGACAGATGGACCGTCATAGCGAGCATGGGATCGCTTCTTTTGTGTGTGGATGACGCTAGATAATATGACATGTAAAAATCTTTTTTTTCTACCAGGACAAATATTCCCATTTAGTTAATGACACGCTATCGGTTAAGGTCTTTTAAGAAGCAGTTCTTGCTATGGAAATGATGTCACCATCATTTTTCGCAATGAGCAATGAGACTGATTGAACTACTGTGCGTTTCTGAAATTTAGCATATGGAATACCTGTAGGATATGGAGCATCCTTGAACTGGAAAACACGTCGTGGACAACGTCTGCCTTTTAACGCTACTTGATTAACATCAAACCACTACTCGATGTCAACCTAAAACGAACAATACAACTGGTGCTTCCAACTTCTAAACACCTCTACTGATACAACATGGTAAATTATTCGAAACAAAATTTAAGGATAATTATAAATGGTTTAAAATACAAATGTCCTAATTTTTAATTTCAAGGAAGACAACTAAATAATATGTACTAATAGTTACTGATCTCATTTGCTAACACCAGCATGTTAATATGAGAACATCTCCGTTGAATAGGCTTCAGGATTTCCCTACTCCAATCAGCATCGTGTAGCTGACTGTTTGGATTTGCACTCTCACCACATCATCCACTACCGATACCACCTACAATATATAACAAACATTAGACTAAACGAAATGCTCGTCCATCGTTCATCTAAATATATGCATATTTCAGCTATCAAAAGATAGTATACCTCTGTATGAAGCACTAATTCCACGTTCAGAACAATAAAACGTTATTTCGTCCGGTTGTCACCAGCGCATGCTTGTATGTGAAGATATGCAAGCATAATAAGCGAAACAAACCACTCACCCGACAGAGTACACCTACTCCAGGCAAAATGAACACTACCTACCTTGTGATAAGCACCTGAATCTCCGTGCCGCAAGCCATCGTAGCGGGAATCCAGTTCACATGACGTCTGAAATATTCTCCCTTACACAGGTGGCCAAATTTCGATTTAGCCAACTTGAAAATACACTAGCATAACAGAACACAATTATTATTTCTAGTTGATCAATCACCAATCAAAGCAACACTACGAAAAATAATCACAAAAATAGCACGAATGGACATGGTTAAAAACGAAGGGAAAAAACATTTTTCGTACCTAGGGAGATGAAATGGTGCACATCATTTCCTTGCGGACCTAAAATGTCCTACCGTAGGCAATCTAATAGGTGAATGAGACCTATTGAAAACAAAGAAGTGACAGATCTGAATTACACCGTTAAGTTAACATATATGTCGTATACTATGCTTTTTAATCTTCCTTTAGTCTCCTTTTTCTTTAATTTTAATCGAAATTAGGCTTCCTTCTACTATATTTTATGTCATAGTGTGTTGTTTCTTTTATAAATAATCCATGTTTGCTTTCAACTTTATAGGCTGTTAAAATGTTTTACTATTATGGATCTTAGGGAAAAGAAGCTAAGGTAGCCAGTAAGAAAGTTTAATTTTTATCAATTTGAATGGAAATGAAGGTTGGTACATTTTTGGGAATCAATGGATTTTTAAAAGAAGTTTATAGAGGTACGTTATTTATATAGTGGTTGAAAATTTGTGTAATGCAAATTTCATCTAGTATCGGAAATTTTTGACTTCCTACATGAGCGCCACTATGATGCCAATGCTACCCTAAAAAATTGAGAAATCTTGGAATTGTATATACTTCAAACCCGTCGCTTAGAAGAAGGGAATTTAACGGGTCTTTTGTATACGTGCTAGTAAGTTAAATCACTACCAACTTATTGTTGATCCTCCTTTAATGCTCATAATGTTTAGAATTACGACGAGGCGTGCATAATTAATTGGTCTGATGTAGCCGTGAGGTACTCTTTTCATTTTTTTACATTTCATTCGCGTTTTAAGTACTTTTCTCAGAAGGCGACAAAAACGAATCACACACAGGAACAATGTGTTACATCGAATTCGAAATATTCGTCACCAGTGACTAATGTTTTATCAAAATTCTCATGTACATTTCATGAATAAACGTTGTAGACGTATTAAGAGAATCTAGACATGTTATAGCTAGTAGAGAACAAAACAATTTCATTCTTCTCATTTGGAAAATTGGAGCTACATTTTGTCATAGTGTCTTTCGAGAACAAAGTGAAAAAGTAATTAAAAAGCATTTTTCCTTAGTATCGGTACTTAGTGATAGGTGGTGACTTAATCTAAACTACTTAGCCCCTATGATTTTTAAACAAATTATTATCAAAGGTCAAATCGTCCTTTCTTCTACTAGTGCATATCTGGTAGGGTATAAGTGAAATGAGAAACAAAGACAAATTTATACAGTGAGGTCGTGTCTTCACGGCTATAAATATCAAAGGATAGCACTCGTTTGATTTGAGAGCAAAAGAGGTTCGCACTGTAGTTAGTTAACGACTCTCACTTAAAGTGGATAATTTGTTAAGACCATACTTGTCCACATCACACGCCGGTTACAAGCTATAAGAGTTGGGCCTCTGTTTCTGTTTGTTGTTATTCCTGCCACGCGGGTCTTGATGGTGGAGAGGCAACTCTTAGCTTGTTTGTGGTGTGATAACCTCAAACTTGAGTAATTAAACCTTTATTACGCAATACACACAGCGATAATAAAACAATCAGTATTAAACAATTATAACAACTATATAAAATATAACATTTACTAAATGGAAGAAATATAAGGTGAAAAGCCGAGCACCGTTAGTAAAGTTAAGAATGTTTAGCTAGGCGGCTGGCTGCTTATAAAGGGTCAGCGCATAAAGAAGGGGCGTGGCTGACCCTTGTGTGCTTCACTTCTATAGTGAAACTTACAAAGATGCATTGAATGGAATCGCAGATGTGCAACATGCTTAGTCTCAAAATGGTTATTTTTAACATGATGATTCATATTAAATTTGAAAAATGTTAATCAGAAGAGAGAGTTCCTTCAATTATTTACTCTTAGTAAAGAAAAGGTAGTGGTGATCCACTACATTCAAAATCACACAGCAATCAGAAGAACACAAAAAATCTCTAGTATCGGTAACAATGCATGTACTACATATTTATTACTTTTCATGATAATTGCACATATTATTCACCGTCACGTTGTACATCTTGCACCACACCTACAACTGAACATTACTTATAGTTATTTTTCCAGAATGAACTCAGAAAACAGCAGCACATATCTCGAAGAGAGATTACAACAAGAACTGAGAACGAAATTTATAGCCGCACAGAATACATCAAAATTGCCAACGACAGAACATATACTGGAAGTTATCATCCAGTATGGTGACAGATGTTATCTCATAGCTGATGACTATCGAAACGCTTTCATCGAGTACGAGAATTTGATGCTAACAGCAAGGACGACTTTGTCTACAACGGGCGGAGCCCAAAAGCTTTTCGTTGAAACATCAATGCGTTCGTCTAAACACAGGAATATGTTCTTGAAACGACACGACGATGCCACGAGGTTCAACAACGCCCTCGATATCTCCGAAATCCTGGTAGCGGGAGGAATTCGTGATGAACTAGAACGGGTGTGTTTGATTGCGGAATTAGCACACCGAAATCCCGAAGACGTACCCAGCGGAGTGGTTAACTCCCACTACGAAAGGATAGAGGTGAACGAGATGTTCAAACTGAACCAGATGATGTTTATGGAATTGCTTGAAAGAGAAGAAGAGGAGGTAGAAGCCCAGAAAAGGCAGATCCTCAAGGAACAAAAGGCCATCGAAGAAGATAACAAAGAAATAAAGAAGGTTCTGCATGAGGTGAGGGAAATAGCACACTCCCTTTTGCAGACAAAACAGGAACCGGAAGCAAAATCACAATCGGAAGACCTAAAGTCAATTATGTTCGCAATAGGAGAACTAAGGAAGGCTATGAGGATTCAAGAGATTCTACACACGAGCAGGGACGAAAAGATAGACCAGATAAAAATAGCGACGACACAACTCAAAGAAGGAATGGATAATAATGCTATGAAAATCGAAGCAATACGTGACTCGATCCGCAAGCAAACATCAAGAGTTAACGATAACATCGACAAAGCCATGACTTTGGCATACAAGAACGCCAAATCTTGTGTTAAGAAAACTATATCAGCATCAACTCAGGTGGTGACGATAGAAACTAAAGACGCATCAACGCAAGTGAACCCCGTAGAATATTACGGAATACAAGAGGACGATATAGGATCGATTTCCCTCGGAGAAGAAGAAAGATCATCGACGAACGAAAGACCCGAAGAACCACGTAAACGCAAGTCTCCAAATAAGGATTCAAGATGCGACCTCGAAGATACACTTAGAAATCTGGAGCACTCTTTGCAACAAGAAGACAAGCTACTGAGACAGAGGAAAGTTTCAGTAAGGAAGTTCGGCACAAAGATGAAAAGACCGCAAGACTTGTCAATGGAATGCGTTTTCTGTGGAACGATTGGAGAACATTACTCGGACGCCTGTCCGTCTATTCGAAGGACGGAAGATAGGAGAAGAATAATTGAGGGACAGGAACGATGTGCCTCATGTCTTCTCAGGCACCACGAGAAGGAGTGCACGAAGTATAGAGACTGTTTCTACTGCCAAGTGTCCAATAAACGGATAACAGACAAGCGTCATAGTGCGCAGTGTCCACTACCAGAAGAAATGGAGACGATTAAGTGGAAGATAAGGCAGACAAAGAAAGAGATTGAGAAGATCGAGATGGAACTCATGCACCGACAACAGAAGAGAATCAAGACAGAACGGCTCAGAAGAATACCCCACGATGAGTCCTGCTTGCCCCGGGAGTGTAGTGGATCACCACTACCTTTTCTTTACTAAGAGTAAATAATTGAAGGAACTCTCTCTTCTGATTAACATTTTTCAAATTTAATATGAATCATCATGTTAAAAATAACCATTTTGAGACTAAGCATGTTGCACATCTGCGATTCCATTCAATGCATCTTTGTAAGTTTCACTATAGAAGTGAAGCACACAAGGGTCAGCCACGCCCCTTCTTTATGCGCTGACCCTTTATAAGCAGCCAGCCGCCTAGCTAAACATTCTTAACTTTACTAACGGTGCTCGGCTTTTCACCTTATATTTCTTCCATTTAGTAAATGTTATATTTTATATAGTTGTTATAATTGTTTAATACTGATTGTTTTATTATCGCTGTGTGTATTGCGTAATAAAGGTTTAATTACTCAAGTTTGAGGTTATCACACCACAAACAAGCTAAGAGTTGCCTCTCCACCATCAAGACCCGCGTGGCAGGAATAACAACAAACAGAAACAGAGGCCCAACTCTTATAGGAAAAGAGTAGCATTAGCTGGACGGTTAATCAGATGTTAAATAACATTGACAATTTAATATCGTCTACAGAGATGTATGAGGAAGATGAAATACGATCATTTGCATCAGAGCCGAGATATACAAATAGAATTAACCGTACTGATCGCGGTACAGTACGCAACAACATTCCGCAAGGTATACTATGCCGGTTCTGCCTACGCCAAGGGCACAGGGATGCAGAATGTAGCACGTATTCCACCCCAGTCGAGAGAAGAAACAGTTTAAGGAATAGAACAATATGCTGGAAATGCCTTTCCAGCAACCATACAAGTAGGCAATGCTCGCGAGCAGACTGTCCGCAATGTGGTAGAGATCATCACCGCTTACTGTGCCTGAGGGACAATTCGGTCAATGCTCACCCGAATAGCAATCGGAACAATATATCAGCCCAAGCAAGGCCAATAAACGAACAAAGGCGGATGTCAGCAAGTCAAAACAACAGTATAATAAACAATTCGATCGGTCATAAGGATACTACGCAGAGTAACCTATTACACCGTCAACGAATTCTAATGACTGCCGACGCTGAAGTATGGAATCATAATACACAGCAGTATGAACGATCAATGATATTATTTGACAGTGGCTCACACTTAAGCTTCATACAAGAAAGTCATGCAAAGCATTTAAACCTAAAAACATCAGGTGACACTCAAATTACCCTGTCCGGTTTAGGAGGTTGCACAGAACGTTTTAACTCTAAGACAGCCTCAACCAGGTTCAGAACCATCACTGGTCAAATATTGGAGGTGCAATTATCAACTAAACCTCTAATATCCAATGAATTTGAATCAGCTACTATTTCCAAACATGATTCACAATTTTTGGAAAAACTAAATATTGCACTGAGCAATCCTAGAACATCAGGAGAAATGATCCAACCTGTTATCCTAATAGGAGTGGATCTATGGGTGGAGTTTATTAAAGTAACCAATGCAAGTACAATAATGCCATCAGGCCTGGTACTTCAACCCACCATCTTCGGCCATGCCATTCATGGGTGTGGTGAAATGCCACAAGCTGACAATGGAAAAGTCGAACACATACACAGCCTGACCGTCATAAAAGAAGAAGGCTCAGTCATCCGTAAAGAACTGAATAGAATATACAGTCTGGAAGGCTTAGGAATTTCGGACGATCCAACAAACCAAGAAGATGAGACTTTTGAGTATATGGAAAAATATTCCAAGGAAATAAAATACACAAAAGAAGGAGTAGTTGCTCCTTTTCCTCTCAAAGAGTCTATTGCAAATCTCAAAGATAATTTTAATATAGCATATAGAAGGCTTGCAAACCTTATAGACAGTCTTAAGGACAAGCCCGAACAAGTTCATTGGTATCACAAGATACTAAGTGCATATGCCGATGAGGGAATAATAGAGTTAGCTGACGAAAACATTCCCCAAAGAGCAGGTACATTCTATTTACCACATAGAGGAGTTTGGAAGCCAGAGAAAGCTACTCCTTTAAGGATTGTATTTGACGCCTCACAAAGAAGCAGATCATCCCCATCTCTCAATGACTGCATATATGAAGGCTTAAGCTTCATAAATAAGATTCATGAGATATTAATTGCAGCAAGATGGGGAAAAATAATGATAACAGCTGATATACAGGCAGCCTTTGTCCAAATTCAACTCCCAGAGGAACACAAAGATTTAACACGTTTCCTGTGGGTAAAAAACATAGAAAAACCCTTAGATCGGTCAAATGTGCAAATCTTCAGATTCACTCGGGTACCATTCGGAATCAACGCTAGCCCCAGCATTCTTAATATGACTATCAGTAAAAGAATGATAGATATTGGGACGCTACTAGCAGTTGAGATATTGAGCAAACTGTACGTTGATAATGTTATATTAGAAGCTGATGAGCCAGAAACGGCCTTCCAAAAGTACGTCGAATCAAAACGGTATTTCCAAGAGATACGAATGAATTTGAGAGATTTCATATCTAACGACAAAGAGTTCAATGACAAAATCCCCGAACATGATAAAGCAAAAGGAGGAGACTTGAAGGTATTGGGAATAAACTATAACAATAAAACGGATATGTTTAAGGTAGAAGTGCAATTTCCAAGGCAAACTGCATTAACTAAACGTTCTGTTATTAGCCAAATACATGGCGTATATGATCCCATTGGAACAGTCGCCCCTCTGCTTGTTAATCACAAACTTTTCCTACGAGAACTCTTTTGCAAATCCCTAAAATGGGACGAGCCACTAAATGAGGAACTTGTAAAAGAATGGAACATCATTAGCGAAAATATACACAGTACAATAATAACAATCCCAAGAAAAATTGGACCACTCACTCCAATCACTCCCACAACCCTATGGGTCTTTGTGGATGCCTCGGCTAAAGCATACGCTTGTTGTGCATATTTATCACATGGATTATCAGAAACCTCCAAGCTAGTAAGCGGAAAGGTAAAACTAACACCCATAAAAAGAAACGTCACCATCCCTCGACTAGAGCTTATTGCTCTTCTCCTAGGGATACGATTGGCACATTCCGTTATCACCTCATTAAAGAAGGAGATAAGTCAAATACACATTGTGGGCGACAGCAAGGTTGCCCTGTCATGGTTGATATCATCTCGATCACTCCCAGTATTTGTGCGAAATCAGGTCAAACGGATTATGAAAATTCGCGAGGAATTATTAAAACTAACTAAAAGTGTTACTTTTCATTATATACCGTCGGAACTTAACCCTTCGGACATAGGCACTCGAGGGTGTAAAGGATGTGAACTTTCGAGCTCTTTATGGGTTAACGGTCCGGCATGGTGTAGTTCGGATAGTAAAAGTTGGCCGATAACAAGCCTAGACACCGTTTCACAGGAAATGATAGAAGTTGAATCTTGTCCACTCAACTTAAGTCAAGTGGTGCATAAACAGCTGACCCATGCAATTGAAATGAAAGCGACGACAATATTCCCTACGGAGAAAGTAGGAAGATTCAGCAAACTAGTAAGAATTGGAGCTTATGTATTGCTATTCATTAGTACATGCACTCGGAAACTCCAAAGAAAAGGGGTCACGCTGAATTTCAAAAATGCAATATATTGCAACGATTCAAATTCAATTACAGCAGATGAAATGAATATGGCGGAAATACTCATAATCAGAAGTGAGGTTGCCCACATTTCGCTGGATGAATTAAAAGGCAGATTCAAGGATAGGTACATCTTCCAAGACAGTCATGGTCTAATTAGATATCAAAGTCGAATGCTAAGATCAGATTTGGGATACGACGCGAAAAATCCTATATTTGTCCCAAAAATATCTAAGGTCAGTCGGCTAATTGTTGAAGAAATCCATATCACAAATGGACATTGTGGTAAACAACAGCTCATCGCGACCACCAGTCAAAAGTATTGGATCCCAAATATCAGTCGTCAAGTAGACAATATCTTACGACATTGTATAATATGCAGAAGAATAAACGCTTTACCGTTCGGTTATCCTTCGATGGGTCCATTACCTAGAGAAAGGGTCATAAGAGCAAATCCTTTTGAACATAGCGGTATTGATTTTTTGGGACCCTTTGAATGTAAAGAAAAAGATAAAGTTTACGTTTGCTTGTTCACATGCTTAACAACACGAGCTGTTCACCTAGAGTGTGTAGAGGATCTATCGGCAGGGGCTTTCTTAAATTGTCTGCAACGCTTTGTTGCTCGCAGAGGAGTCCCGAAAACAATTCGCAGTGATCAAGGCAGAAATTTTTGCCTTGCGGAACGGATATTATCACTGAGCAATGAACCAGAAGACCAAACAGGGATTTCAATCAATTCATACATGTCCAATCAACGAATAAAGTGGATTTTCAACCCTCCAAACTCCCCCTGGATGGGAGGAGTATGGGA
Organism: Heterorhabditis bacteriophora; assembly: GCA_964036235.1. Lineage (NCBI taxonomy): Eukaryota > Metazoa > Nematoda > Chromadorea > Rhabditida > Heterorhabditidae > Heterorhabditis > Heterorhabditis bacteriophora. The sequence continues at coordinate 3,311,130 of OZ038430.1, forward strand.
AAGATTAGTACAAAGTGTGAAACGAGCATACAACAAAATGATTGGGAGAAGAAAACTATCATTGGCAGTAATGCATACAGTTATGACAATGATAGAAGCGATATTGAACAACAGACCGATTAATCATGTAAATCCGGCAGATATATCGGTCTGTCCCATTCGCCCTATTGACTTCTTGAGTCAACGATTGACATTCACCCTTTCATTGGAAGATAACGAGAATTATTATGACCCAGATTATGACTACCAAACCATTAATACCGTTACCCAAGCCAAGCAGGCGTTACACAGCGTTGACTTGTTGGTAAATAAATTTTGGGACGACTGGAAATCTACATATCTCAGCGAACTAAGAGACAGCCATAAAATACGGTTCCACCAAGGAAGACACGGTGCACGACAACTCCCTCTAATTGGTGAGGTCGTATTAATTGAGAATGAATTATTTCCACGAAAAACATGGTTTTACGGTATAATAACAGAATTGGTGAAAAGCTCAGATGGAAAAGTTAGATCAGCAAAATTAAAATGCTCAAACGGTCGCCTTCTACATCGACCTATCAACAAATTATACCCGATGGAAATCCGAGCAACCACTCTATCCAAGCAAGTTCCTAAAGACAACTTGCATAGCGATCCTAACCTTGAACAAGAGTATGAAGACTGTGAAGATACCAATATTCCTTCACCTACAGTCACAACAAATTATGAGACACGGAGAAGCAGCACAACTCGCATACAACACAGCTGTATCCTTTATCTCATAACAACACTGCTACTAACTGCGTTCATAAAGCAGGCATCAGCAATCATGGTTGAACCCAATAAAAATAGCCTCGAATGCACCATTAAAGGCTTTAAGTTAGCACCGATTGAAGGAACGGCAGAACTCTGCATAGACACCGAGTGCAAACTTGTAAATGGTATTACGTCAGTTATGGAGTTTACGCTTCCTCACTATCCTATATCACGGCATATAACCATCCAAGTTCGTGAGCTGAAAAAACGTTCCCAGAAAATAACCAAAATAACGTGTTTATCACGGAACTTTTGTGACGGTATATCAAAGCTATTATCTCCAATATTGATTGCCAATCCTACTTGTTGGCCAGAGGGGGCGATCATATCCTTATTTATTTACATATATGGCTTACTCACTATTGCACTCACATTGGGATTAGTGACTAAGAAAATAGCCAGTCGCTTTCACAGAGCGGCGAATGAGGCACCGAAGAATATGCCAACCGCGCAGCCTCCAATAGCACTCACGGCTGTCAAGGCAGAAATAAAAGTAGATAAAACACACGGAAATAGAGTTGAAAACAATGATGCGGAAATCAATCCATCAGTCGATAGAGAAGATAGATTCACAATTCGCAACTTCCGGTGGAATAACACAGCAGTCGTTCTGTGCGCATTGATTTTAGCACTCATACACCCCAATCATAGTTGTCAACTTGGGTACATAAGAGATTCCCTGAATATCATCTGTAATGAGAACTCTAGTGCTAATCCATCACACTGCTATGTGGAGTATGACGTAGCCCTCTTATTTAGCCGATTACAACGGTCTATATGCCTTCAAATGAAAAGTAACAATATATCGGTAGGAATCATGGAAATTAAGGTTGATTCATATGCCCTAAATTGTAGAAAGAGAACAAAGTTTTTTACAAAAAATACGTCAGCAAAGGTGTTTTCGGAAAAGCGATGCCCTTTGGCAGGCTCATGTCGGGAAGACATATGCACTAGGGCAGGTATAAACGAGTCCATACCAGAGCTACACAAAGCTACTATCTATCCTGGGAATGAAAGATGTACTGAAAGTTGTGCCGGGTGGTTTTGTGGTTATGCGCTTCCTGGATCAGGATGCATGTTTTACAAGGTCGCACATGTGCCTTTGACAGAAAGTCCCTATGAAGTTTTCTCCTGCATGAGCTGGAACGAAAATATAGACCTTACTATTACTTATACCTTTAATAAATACAGCACAAAAGAGCAATTTCAAATCAAACCTTACGAACAAGCCCAGGGAAAATGGAACACCACCATTCAAGTTGCATCAATTAACGTAGCTTACCCTCCGATAATGGATTCAACATTCGCATCTTCATCCGACTCAACCATCATAATACCAGATACTAATGGTATACCAGTAGAATGTTCTACGCTACGAGAAGCCATAGGAAACTTCTCCCGTTGTCCGACAAAAGAATTATGTTCCTGTCTCAGCAACGGAAATAATATCAACTGTAAATGCCCAGAAATGCAGTTGGAAAAACAGCACAATCAACTCATGTCGGTCCTCCCTATAACTACACCGGAACTCACCTTAATTCGGTCTGGTACAGATATACTAGCAAAGATCAATACCTACGAACTAACAGTAGTCGTACGGTCCAAATCTACAATAAAAAGCGCAGTGATAGTAAAACATCCAGAGTGTACAATACATTTTTCACCGCTATCCGGATGTTACAAATGCCTGGAAGGATCAAAAACAAAAGCCACGTGCCAATCAAAAATCCCTGCCATCATCGAATTGCATTGCAGCTCAAGGTCTTTCGCATTAAGATGCGGATCCAAAGAAGTATCAGAACTACACTTTTATTACAATGAAGCAATCGTAATAGAAAAATGTCATACATCCTGCGGAGGAAAAATTTTTTCCTACGTGGTGGAAGGCATTCTGATGTTCCATCCTCAAAGTGCAGATGGAACTGTGACACTAAATTCATCAAATCTTTGGAATTATGCAAAAAGGATACCGGATATCACCCCATTAATGCACACAATGAGAAATCATTGGAAACTAGCAGCATGCAGACTAATAGGCACAGGATTATTAGTCCTAGCAACTTATACTTGGGGCCCATACAGCTTGTTGCTCCTTGCAAATTTATTCATCCTTGTTGGAGAGAAGAGTATACAATTAATCTTCTCGATTTTCAAATGTGTTATAAAACATTAACGTAACATGACACCAAGAGCTCAACGAGATAGTAATACCAAAGTTTATAGATATAAGAGATAACAGAAAGGCGGTCCGAGGTACAATATAAAAGCAACCCCTCCCAGAGCTTACAACTAACGACGGTACTATGTCTAGCGCTGAATCGAGCGAAATTCCTACTTCTCCTGATGAGGACGTTCTGTCCAAAATTACGTCAGCCATGGGACCTATTCCCAAGAAGAAATTCAGTATGTTATCCCCATCCTGCATGAATATTATACAACTCTGTATTGATTCAACTAAAGATCTGGTCACTGTTCTAAGAGATTTCGACAGAATGCCTATATTGAATGAGATTCTCGAACGTGTGAGGAACCTAGAGCAGGAAATATCATCGCTAAAAAACGTACTGAAAGAAGCTGCAGTGAATCTTACCAATTGTGTATTTTGCGACAAGAATTCTCATACATCCGAGCAATGTTTCCTCAGCATCCCTAAAAAATACCAGATACTGAGTGAAAAAACAATTGTGCAGTAGATGTTTGAAGTCCTATTCGGATACTAACCACGAGATTCCTTGTATAGCAAATTGCAAAACGTGCAAAGAAGGACATCACATTACTTTGCATCTCACCAACAAAACAGTTTCGACTCGCCGAGCGATCAAGCGGAATAGGGAGAAGACAACAGTTCGCCACACTCTACGCTAGCCACAGGATACACCATCCCCTACTTATTTTTCCCCCTTTTTGTTGAGTTCTTTTACGTTCTTGGTTGTTGTTGCATTTACTTTATCTAAGCCATCGAGAATTCCCTCGCCTTCTTCTGTCTTATTTTTGGGGTAATTCCAGTGATGATACCCTCTCACCGATAGGCGTTAGCATATGCAGGGCTACCCTAGGCAGAGAGGTCATTCATCCTTACTGTCCACTTCTCTTCTCTTGCTTGTTTTCTCTGCGTCTTTCTTAACCTTTTTAGGCGTGGGAGTGTCCCGATTGGCAGTCTTACTAACCCCCTTTTATTATGTGTCAACCCCATTGGTGTAATCTATTCTATTCCCCCAAATGTTTTTCCTTTATCTCAGTTTCGGTACTCATTGACATTTCCCCAAACTGTTTATAATTTTGTGCCCCGCCTACAAAAGTAGATATATATAGGACCAGCTTGTAGTAAGGAGTTAGTCAGTTAGTCAGTTATTTAAAGGATTTGTTATTTTTGGTTTATAATTATTTTGTTTGAATAAAGTGGTTGGTAATTGCTGAAATTGTGCAATACCTACTGAGCCCAGTACAACTTGACCTAATCGGGACAAAGCGTATTGTCTCAGTCCAATATCTTTTTCGCTACTGTACCTACCGGTTAATTTTTGTGTTCTATTTCCTTCTTATATTGTTTTACAAGTCCTTTATGTCTGTTAGAATGAAGTCGAAATTGTAACATCGAAAGTAGACAAATTAATGTCCTCACGAGATACGGTATATTTTCGTATGTTGGCTCAATTGATAAGTGGATCCTTGCTAATTCATAGAGATTTTTTCATCATGGTGCTTTATAATGATGCTTGCTTTATTTGGTCAACGAACTGTTTCACTTCAGACCTTGAACTAAATTAAGGAAGTTTTACTTTTGAGGTCAGACTCTAGAATATAGTTACTGAGAAGTTTTCAGGAGTAGAAGTGTTTTGCTAGATTCAAAACAAATGTGAACGGCACGATGATTACTAAGTTGATTCTCGTAATATTACTGTAACGACTAACTCGTTTGGACATTGCAGTTTGCGCGCCATGATCTACCTAAGGGAGATCATTGATGCGAATTGTGAAAATAACATGAAAGGACACATATAAATCAGTTAGAACGTTTTGGGTCACAACAATTACTGTATTTCTTTTTTGGGTGTTTTAATTGTTTTTCGAACTTACTTTATGTGATATTGTATGTTTAAATATTTTGGCTGCTTTTTACGTAATAGTAGTATTTTATCCATATATGAGCCTCGGATTTTGATTTCATCCATAAACTTTACTTTCCATTTTTTAATTGTTGACAAGATGTCAGACAGAAAACGAATGCGGAGATGTAGTCGCTGCAAAGATGAAGAGTAAGCATATTTTTTTATTTTAGCTAGCATATTTTACTGACCATGTTTGATTATATTGGACATTTTAGGAAGAGTGTTGATTGGATGAAGGAGTATTTCAAGAAAGACGAAGAACTCCGTGGGACCAGGAAAGAAATTCGAGCAGCCAATGAAAGACTGCAAGCACCAAATGAAGAGCTGAATCAAACTCTGAGACCGCACGCTGAACTTATGGTGACGAATAAGGAGTTAGAAAAGGATTTGGTTAGTTGTTTATTAAATATTTTTTCGAGTAGAAGTTTAAATTTTTAATAGAAAAGGTAAAAATATTATTAGTTTCGAAGTTACATACAAGGCACAGTTTTAAAACCTTTATAACTTTTCAATAGTTATATAGACTTGGTTAGTTTAAAACAACCGCGGGTAATTTGCTTATTTGTTTATTCATTGCAAAACAGTTTCTAGTACTTTACTGCTTTAATTTTGCCTACGATTAAAGTGAAGAAATTCTTATTGTGAAGTCATTTTTTTCTCAATTTTTAGACTCTCTCGAACGCGAAATTACTGCAGAATAAGAAATCCTTGTCAGTTACAGGAGCTATAGAACTCTTAGAATCGCAAAAGTTCTCGTCCGCCCCGTCCTATTGCACAAGTCGACAATTCAAATATGAATGGATGTACAAAAACAGCAAGACTTTTAAAAACAATGTGCAAAAGTAAGTTGGGAGCAACATATCCGATAGGGACGTTGGGATTTTAGGAGAAGATTTGTACGTTTCAGCAAATCATGATATACACTGAAGTTTTAATTACGGAAATGAAGTAATTATCCGTCGAAGTAACTACCAGGAGGATCAGTTGAGGCTCTTAGAAGCCATCTGTCAAACGTTGAATGTGAGGTTTAAAACGATTTGATTGTTTCCGCTTAATCTACTTATTTGTTGTAGACTTATTTGTTGTTTTAGTACTTGTTATATTTAGACGAAATAATTGTTTATCTTATTTAAACAAAAATTGTATTATACGAAATTGGATGTATTTTCATATCTCACTTTTTCTGTGTTATTAAAGCTTTTAGAATTGTCAATTACTTACTTTATTTCTGTAAAAAGAAAATGTGGTTGGGGAAGTTTAGATAATGGTTGAGCTAGTAAACTATATTAGAATATGCGTATTGCTAGCTATATTTTCAGGATTTTGTATATTTTTATGGTGAAATTATTGGAAAAGAGGCGAAATAAAGGGATTGGAAAGTGGGAAGTTTGGGTGTGTCCTAATATCGCCCCATTGATGAATCCTATAAGACCTACTGTTTTAGAGTTGACCATTTCTATAGTGAAAATTTAGGAAAATAGGTAAAACGATTGGAAAAGGGGTAGAGCGGCTGGGTGAGCTAGAAACGGTATATACTAGAGTTGGCATTCAAATTCAAATTCAAATCGAAAATTGGAAATTTTGAAAAATCCTGGATTTGAAAATTTGAATTGAAATACTTGAATGCCAACTCTAGTTAATAGCTTCCAACTTTATTCAATTTATGTATCAAGAAAATAGAGAAAAAAGGATATAGTCGCAGTAAACTGTAGGACGGGGTAGAAGAAACCGTAGCCAGTGCTGATTGCTTGTTTATATGCTATCTAAAATTCGATTAATATTTTTGGATTTTCAGTCACAACTTTACACCTAGCCTACACTATGGCGATAAAAATATTAATTGTAATATTAGGAAGTAAACATGAGTTAAAGTAAAGACTAGTCTCTGTTTAGCATGACAGACCGTATTTTCAAACTTTTGTTAAATCTACATTACTAATAAATATTGTTGCTTTTCTCCGTCTTATTCTTGAAACAACTCTACCAGTTAACCATTTTTTAATTACTCCAGACTATCTCCCAAAGAAAAGGATCTAGGCCTGCATAAACAACATCAATATCCTTTACGTCACACAACAGACCACATGATGTGCGTAGAATTTGTTATAATAAAAGTACCGGAACAAACTCCGTGTTGGTGATTTGGAATTATTTTATTAGTTTCAAAGTGTCTAACTGTTATATGAGTTAGCCGATCTAAGGCTGTCACGTCACCCGCAGTGAGTGCCAATGGACGATGAGAAGAAACTTGCTCAGTACGTTTACTTGATTTTAGAAGGGGTAAAACAAAGATAATTTTTCAAGTAGTGGAAAGGTGTAAATTAAAGATAAAGTTATAGATAAGGGAAATGCGCATCACTTAAGTACAATGCGTGGAATCCCATTAGTTGTTATGAAGAATTTAAATTCCTTAGCAATTTCTCATCCTCATGTAATAAGATAATACTGTCCTTGACAACTTGAATGAGAAATTGAGGATTTTGTGATTATCTTAAAAAGGACTAGGAAAAAAATTAAATTGCTACTTGATTTACACTATATATTTCATCGATGTTTGGAATTTCTGGGGTTTTTACCCGTCAGAGGTGAGAAATGTAAAATTAAATAGGGCGTTCTTTGATATTTCTTGCTTTAAAGAAATTTTTTCAAGTATTTCATATAATTTTGGGAGTTTTGATTTTAATTTGAGATATATCTGATAGGTTTAAAATCTGGTGAAGAGACGAGCCCATTGGATAGTTGCTGCCGTCGAAAGAATAAGAGTTTAGAGAATGTACCTAGAAGGCTTGTACTCTGAATTATTTGCCTAGTCACGGGTTGCATAGTAGAGTGCAGATAAGTACGACAGCTGGTTAATAACAGTATGCTAATGAAAAGTTAATAACAGTAAACATATTATCAGAAACAGTTGTGCTAATAAAGCCCACGTAGTACAATTCGAAAGAAGGTGTATTCATTAAAAGACAGCACGATTCAATAAAAACACAGCTATATTAACAATAAAGTACCTCTACAGACATATAAAATGCCTTTATGGAAATGGGAAGTAGCTGTGAATTTCACTTCTTCTTTTTTTCTACAAACGGACCTTTAGATCTCTATTAAAGGACCACTATGAGATATATTTTCTCTTTTATGTCAATGTAAAGTGGCTTCAAGAAGAATAGAGATTCGAGGATCTTTATTGAAACTTATCATGATCATTTACGGAAGAAAATGAGTTCTTTGATTTCAGGTGTTCAATGGGGTTGGTACCAGCACTCCTTTGTTTGGGGTTAGTGGTGTTTAGTGCAAGCGGTATTCCTCATGAAGGACAAGATCGGCTGGAAGAAGATCAGCAAGTTGAGAGTCGTTTAACCGAGAAAGGCAGGAAATTCTTGGAGGAGGCTAGTTCATTTCTGTTTCATAGTGACATTAAGCCTCATTCGTCCATTAGAAATTATTCTTAATTTCAAACTGAAGTTTAGGCACTGAAGGGAGCTGATTTGGAGAAGTACCATAGTAGACTGCAGAAGCTCGGAAAAAATGTTCAGCAGCCAATAAGAGGAAATAGAATTCAACTTCAGGTGGGAATGAAGGTTATGAAAACATGTCTTTTTCGATCTTGAACCTTATAAGTAGTAGCAATATTAAATGATTTTCTTGAGAAAATGTTTTAGGCTAACTTAGTGCAGACTAATTCTCACTCGGAAAATGATACTAGCATCATCAGTATAAACAATCAAGAAGGATTGCTGGAGTACCTCTATGAAGGGGACATTCTTCTCACGGAGTGAGTAGCCATTTTCCCGGAATTAAGTAGTGTTGATACTGAATATGATAATTAGGGGACAACTTGCTGACTTGGAACGCCAACAATCGTCAGGTGGAGGCTCCAGGACTAAGAGACAAGCAGTAAAGAATGCTCAATGGACAAATGGAAAGGTTTACTACTACAACGACTATAGTATATGTGAGGATCTTTAATGTTGCTACCAATTTTCAGTTGAACTTTTTTTTAAAATTTCTAAGAAAGCAATCCTTTCAGCTCAAAAAAAGGCAAATCTTATCAAACAAACCCTCAGTTACCTCCAGAGCAAAACATGTGTTGACTTCATCTACTCTCCTAATTCTCCCAAAAGAATCAGGGTGATACAGATTATTTTCAACACCATTATTTTTGATTTCTTTGGTGGATTTCCAATATTATTTTTGCTCAGCTTAAAATTTATTGTATTTGGGAGATGATAAAAGTAAACTGCATTTTTTCAATAAATTAAGTTTGGGTTTGATGGGACTATTTTGTTCGATTTAGGTGACTAATGGTGGTGGATGCTCTTCCGCAGTTGGAATGACTGAAGAACCCGAGCAAACACTTAGTTTGGCCGATGGCTGCCAAGTGGTGGGTATTTTGGTATGGCTTTAATATGTGCATAAAGTGCTGGTACTGAAATTCCCTCTTAAAGAGGCTGGCTTTGGTTTCTATATTACAAGAGCAGTGATAAGCAATCTTTTCCCAATAAAATCCACTTTAGTTAGGGATTGTTGCGCATGAGTTCATGCATGCCTTGGGAATCCATCACGAGCAATCAAGAGATGACAGGGACAACTACATCTATGTCGATCTCTCTTACATTGAAGTTAGTTTTGTCATGAAATTATGGGTTATACTTTTAATTGTGCTAATTCGCATCCTTTGGTCTATATCTTGATGTATGTAATTCTTTTCAATATAGTTACTCTCTCAAAAAATCGAACCACATGTTTATTTTTATCCTGTTACTCGTAACATTTAATAGGTGAAGTACAGTACTACTATTAAAATTAATGAGCAAATTTAGTTCAAAATGTGTTCTATAATACTTATTCTATTTACTAAAATATTTATAACATTAGGAAAAATTGCAAGGCAACTTCAACAAGGTACCAGAAGGATACACGATAAACTACACTCCCTATGAATATGGTAGTTCCATGCACTATGACTTTAATGCGTGAGTTTTCCAACGATGAATGACAGAAAGAGCAACTTGTTGACATCCGTTTGAATCCTCTTAAAGAAGTAACTAATTATTTTAGATTTGTACCTAAAGGTGGCCGCCCTTCATTAATACCTAAAGATCGTCAATATTTATACACCATTGGATCCACTAGGGTTTCGTTTTATGACATTACAAGAATCAATGCCTATTATGGATGTGATAGTGAGTGTTCTTAGTTTTAAACTCTCTCTGAAATATGCTTTCATCTTGGCTTCAGATAAATGTTCTGGTGGAAACGCAGCTCGCTGCCAGAATGGAGGTATGCCCAACCCTCGTAGCTGTTCTACTTGTAACTGTCCAAGTGGTTATTCGGGAGCACTTTGCAATGAAAAAGTACGCAATTTAATTTACTAAAAACATAATAGATTAAATACATCTGCATTATAATCGTTTATAGAATTACTGTAATCAATTACTTTTGAAGCCTTCCGGTTGCGGAGAAACTCTACAAGCCACACCAGAATGGCAATCTAAGAGAATTTCTTTCGGTGTGTCACAACAGACTCGAGACGATTTTGACGTGTGCACCGACTGGATTTCGGTAATTACTGAAAAAATGGGATCTGTTTGAGTTACCAAATTAATTGAAATATTAGTCCGATAATTGGCATCGATCTGTGATTGTAAATAATTATAGGATGAATTGAAGCATTACATTTAACATTTAGGCTCCAACGGGGAAAAAGATCCAGGTTAGAATAAAATCGCTTGATAATTGGCTCTGTCATCCTGGATGTCCCGTGGGTGGAGTAGAACTTAAAGTCAAACAAGATCAAAAGGCAACAAATCCGATGTAAGTTTTTCGAAAATATTGTCGTTATCTCTTTTTTAATTATCACCATTTTTTTCATAAGTCCCTAGTAAAGAATGGTTTTCTTTAGTAAAATATTCGAGATTGAATTATCCTTATAGTCTTTTGAGAGGAGACGGTTTCAAATTACAGGCAATAAAAGTACTCTAAACAAATGTAGAAATATAACTTATAGCAGGAATGGTTTCAGAATCTGTTGTCCCGAATATCAAGACATCACATACGACAGTGCTGTGAATCCAACGCCTGTCCTCACTTTTAATAGGATGCACCTTACTGAGTACATCCTTGAATATAGATATGGTATGTCAACATTAGCGTGACTAATATTTCACAATTTATATACTTCTTTTTCAGCTGGTGGAGGTCCGCCATCGCCCGTAACAACTACACCAGGACCAAACCCAGGACCAAACCCAGGACCCGTCACTGGAGATTGCAGAAATAATATTGATGAGTGAGCAACTACCAGCATAATTTTAATATTCCTATATATACCTTAATATGTTATAAAACGTCCAATTCCTTATTATAATTGTATAAAACCATATAATTTCAGCTACCAATGTGCACAATTAGCTCAGCTTGGATTTTGTACTGACACATACACGAACTCTATTGACGTCATCAAGTATACATGTAGCAAAACGTGCAGACTGTGCGGAGTCGCTAAGAGGCCGTGTCGGGATCAGAATAGACAATAGTAAGCATATAAATCCGAATTACAGCTGCATGTTCTACTGTCATCTTTAATTCTGTATGTTACAGTTGTATGAACTTTAAAAGAAATGGATATTGCGAAAGAGTTGACAAGATCACCGCCGAATACTACTGTGCTGCAACATGCGGCTTTTGTCAAAGACCTGCATAAAAACACATATTGTAATAATTAATAAATAGGAATTTGGATGCAGTATATATACAATGATATTGGAACTCTGAGTATCCTACATAAATCATTAGGGTTGACATCCCGGGAGCCCCGATTCCCCGAATCCCGGTAAATACCGGGCTTTTCCAAAATCCCGTAAACCCGATAACTCGACTTATTAAAATACCACGAAAACCCGGAATCCCGGTAACTCGACATTTTAGTCTCGAATGCCAACCCTATAAATCACATACACAACCTTAAATATTGAATATAAATTTATTTTGATATGCGTATAAAATTATATAATAAATCAATCCCATTAAATGTATAAATATCACTCCAAATTGTTTAATAACTTCAAATTTCCTCTCACTAAGTATAGTGCTTGTCTTCACCGCAATTATGACCCTAACTTTTTGTGTATAGTGAGACAATCATATTTCTTGAACTACCATAAATGTTAAACAATAATAATAGACTTTCTTTGGAACCATTTTCAGGACTGGTATAGCTAGTCCTTTAAATCAGTTACGATATCTGACATGCAAATATTTTTTCAATCATAACCTTATATATCTGAATTTTTTATTTCTAGTGCAACACAGGGTAACATAATAAATAACATAGTGGTAAACAATCAATAAAACTATAGTTTGAACTCTATATACAAGTAATCAGATTTATTCCATATGCATTTAACAATCTACGTTGCCTTATCGGCAAGATATTTTTGTTCTGTGTTTGACAATAATCTTAACCTAAAATAGAGAATACAGTAATCCATCTTTTTCCTGTGATAGGACATATAGGTGCATTATCTTTTTTGCATATATTATAGTTGGTCTACAACTAATTAAATGAGTGATTAATAGCCTTCTAAGTTTCTCTCAATGTTTCAAGAGCTGTCAATAAAATACGATGTCTATACGAATTTTTATGAAAAAGACATCCATCTTATCCTTCTTTAGACTCTCTTCTCATATGACCTCATAAGAAATGAATCTATTCGAACTCGTTCCCAGCAGTTGTACTAAGTGACTTATTCAAATAGTTAAATATACACAGAAATTAATATTACTACAAATTCAGCAGAAGAGTTTCTAAATTAACAATGATCTGCAATTTTTGTAGAAAACAGTGATTTTAACATCATTGTACGTTTCTTCAAACTTAATCAAAATCTTTGTCCAAAAACATTTATGAAAGCTTATTTATCCGGTTTACTAAATGTCTTTAATTCAAATGTGAAAAAAGAAAAGTGTAATTATCGATTTTCGTATTTTTTTGCACGAATTCGGCCTCATTTTCCCCACTGCTCTAATAACAGAAGATTGTTTTTATGGAAGATCTGCATATTATTAAGAACTCCGACGATCTTCATCGACTTGTGCTTCTACTGTTTGTCGTCTTCAAGAACACCGAAATTGGAAACCAGTTTCCACCTTCAGCCGCGCAAGTTGTCGTATCAAAGAGAATGTTTTCCAGTCCTCAGTTGATCCGAAGTAAAGTAATATGCCTATCATCGTGTCAGGATCACCTCTAGGAAAAATGTGGTAATTTCTAGAGAAACAAGAAAATGGACGTCTCAATCGGCGAGAACACCTCTCGATATCCACGTTGTTTGGAATAGCATCATCTGTAGTACGAACAGATCTCACGACCATCCGTCGGTTGGACAAAAGTTCAAGAAGGCTGATACTAAAACATCTGTCCTGCACAGCAGACACTTTTTATTTTCTTCTTTTGTTTAATCCAATATTATTCTGCCTAATAGAACCTAACATCTGCTATAGTTTATATGTAATACAATCGCTTTGTAGTTATTGTAAGAGAGGGCGGAGTCTCCCGACCTCTCTCTCGCCAGTCAGTTCGAATAAAGGCATCTAAGCAACATGTTGTGCCGCATTTTAGAACTCAAGTAAAATTAGCCTGACCGCGTAATACCCCAAAAGAGGGTTGCGTAAGGTTTTAAGAAAGGGAATTCCCCTATTTGCCCCTAAGTGGGACAACATCTCCCATCAGAAGCATTGTGAAGCTTAATATGTACTTCCACGAGTTCACCAAAGTGCTAATGGAGAAGATGACAACTCATAGTGGGAAACATCAGTTGCTGCCTAGTTTTTGGAGAGCATCCTATTTTCTGAGGAATAAATTCCTACTCCTCACGACCACTGACATGATGCTGTTTCTGATGGAAGGCGTAAGTAAAGCATGATGCCAACAGATTGTCGTGCAAAGAAGCAACTTCTCTAAGTGTGATGACGGGCAACGCTTTCAGTGGATTTTCCTATACACTTTGCTAGGCCTGGAGTAGGGACCAATTATATCTACTATGTCACTATTCTCCTCAAGACCTATCTACTACCAATGCAATTTCTAGTATCTAACCAAATCCTTTTTTTAAACAGGTTTCATAACGTATGCGACGAGTAGAACCCGAAATGTGCAAAAAATGCTCAAAAGTGAAGAAAAGAATTCAAACGGCTGTTACGGAGAAAGACAATTGCAATATAAAATTTGAATTTAGAATAGTAAGATATTATATGGTTTCTTACTGAGAAATAGAAAACCCATTTTCATTTATTAGAGAAAACCGAGCTAAATGAAGTTGAATATGCATGAAAAAACACGACAAATGGTCTCTTCAAAAGTGCTAATGCGAGTAGCTCCCTAATACCAATGAAGTAAAGATATTCGAAAAGCCAAAGAAAGTCTTCCGAAATGTCCTTAGACAACAATTTTTTTCAAGTTTAAGAAGAGTTATATAGTTTTGAAATTAACTCTTTACTCATTTTATCGCAGAGTTGAAAATGCAAATTTCAAGCTAAATACTACAGATATATTAATAATAACCAAAAATAAGGAGTTTCATTTAATTGACGTGAAAAGTAGAATTATAACTATAGTTACTGATTAATATTCATTGTATAACTGAATATCTTAATATTGGTGCAACTAGGATTTAAAGATCTTTTATCCAATTACAAGTACTAAGTGTTTTTGGTCCTATGTTTTATTAGAACTTCAACACAATTCTTTGGTCTATTATAGGTGATGATTGATTTCGATATTTATCCAAATGCATGAATTTAATTTTTAATATATACAATGTTCGGAAATGTAGTACTCCAAAACTGAGACATATATTTCTAAAAACCGTGAAATAAACAAAAGTAATCAGCTTTATTAGTCTAATATTTAAAAAAAAATTAGTTTCCCAGATGACATTCATGATTTACATTACACGTCGAATTAATCGTGGCTATAAAGTACAATAAACGCAACCAATTGCGATTTGTAGCCGCACCGCGATCTGAAGAGCCGCACCGCATAATATCATTTGAATGTGGTGTGAACACTTTTTTATGAAACTTTGGATTTAGGCGGGGATTTTTATTGCTATCATATAGGTAATATTTATAACAGGGCTTAAGAAAATTCTATTTTGTTCTATCACTTATAATTTTTCTTAAGCATTATTCCAAATAATTGTACACTAGGACATTTCACTTAAGCAGTATAATGTATCATTCAATTTAATATAGCAGTGGTAGAATATTTATTTTTGGAGTTATTTGGAGTTAATAGTATTATTTAGGATTTGTATTATTATGTCCATATATAGATAACATCTTCTGAAATTTGTGGGAAAAATTATGTAATTGCAACATATCTAATAATTTCACTGACGTTATTTATTATTTATATATCTAATGCTAATTGCTTTTATAAATTTTTTATTTTCCATTTACAGGTATTGATGTTTAGAGTATAGTTGTGTTCGTCCAACGGTTTTATAGCTTGTATGGAATGGCTAAACGTACAAACGGAATTTCTTATGCTGCTGCTGCTCGTGGGCTAGGCCGTAGTGCACCAGAACATGTTCAAGAAGTGGAAAGTGAGGAGATAATTCATCCACCGAACCATAATACTACTGATAATCTCCAAGAGCAAGAGAATAATGACCCACTAAATCAGGAAATGCTTTGTATATCACAGGTAGAGTTGAACTTGCGTTCTACATTAAACCTAGCAATTTTTAGTATTTTTTTTTTTACAAATTTAGTATATCTTCAGGAAAATGTTGTCCATGCTCTGCAGGACACTAGCAGCTGTAATGCTACGCCTTCAGCTACTACGGAAGAAAAACCTTATCATCAGCATGAGGTAATGCGGTTATCAATAGAATATAAAGAATATATACAGAGTAAGTTAAAAAACTAAATTGGATTGTATATGATGATTTATAAAGTATATTTTCAGGAAAATCAGCAAACGCGTGATGAAACACCATGGTCTTCCTTCTCTAATCCATCGTTGCCATCAGACGTAAATTGTTTTTTAAACTAATAGGGTGAAAACAGCATATTCGTATGAATGTATATAGTATAGTGGGAGAATCGGTTATTACTATTTATTTAGATATATGTTTCTCCCCATCAATCTCCTCAAAACGTAATGGTGATGTCTCATCCTATATATGATGTTAATTCAACGTACTACTCTCATGGTCCAGCCGTGCCTTATCAAGGGACCAATTATCAGGTTAGTTTTTCTTACTTAGAGGTTTTACTTATATTTGGAAAAGGTTTACTGTAATTCTTTCTACAGATGTAACAGCTTTTAGGGAACTGTTTATTTCTCACAACCTGTGCAACCTGTGAATCCTCTATCCGTAGGACAAACACAGATGTACGAGCCTTGTCAACTGATCCAGTATTCTCAGAGTTATGCAGTAAATTCTCCTGTTTACAACGGCTATCAACCACCTGCTTATGTATATTCTGGACAATCTGCTGTAGCACAACCTACCATTTATCCTGTGCATTCCTGTTCTACTTATTCCTTGCAAGGATCAGAATATTCTACTCAGCCACAATCATCCTCTAATTATCAGAACATATCATCGACTCCAGTGTACCAGGCACAATCTGCCGAGTACCAATCTCCATCTTCTTCATTTTTTCTACCCCTTGATCCAATCTATCCATCAACTCCATTATCTAAGATTCAACGTTCACCTGTGTTTCAAACACCTCCTCATTTGGGTATTCCTGTATCTTATTTTCATTCTTCGCAATCAACGCCAGGATCAGGATATGCTGGTGTTACAGTAAATGTACCACCTGGACCTCGTAGTTCAGGTAACTGTCTACAAATCTGGTAATTTAATTGTTCTATAGTTTAGAGTTGATTTGATCAAAAAATCAGTGGTGATAATTAAGATTCTAATATGGTTGTGCCATCAGCTACTGGGCATATGGATGGCTGGAATAGCGCTATTGAGAAACTTGATAGAGAATATCAGATAAGAGACAAAATCGATCTTATTATTAATGGAAGGTATATAGGGTTTTTTTTGTTTGTTTTATGAACAATATATATTTCGTAATTTTCTAAAAATTTACTGGTTTATATTCATATTTTATCAAGAAATGTCCATATAATTTATTTTTATGAAGTAACTTAGAAATGCCATTAGAGGCTGTATACATTTTTATATATAATTTAAAAAATTGATATTATGATGTTTAATTTTGGAGTAGAAAATATATTGGTTTTAATAGTCTAAGAAATAGTTGTTTTTGTATGCTTTTGGAGGATTTGAACTAATAATTTTTTTTTATAGGTGGCAAGTTATGACAAAGATCAATGTTGGTAGTTATGGAGCAATCTATGACGCTTTTGATCTACAGGATCCTCAAGTCCATGTTGCTGTTAAATTTGAGACCTGTTAGTTTTTTTTAAAGGTTTGCACTTCTGCATTCAATTTTTGTTCTAATTATTATACTCTTGATTTGTCTTCACATTTTTAAACCAATTATTTTTGTCCAGCTGCTGTTGAAGATTCTCACATTCGGTATGAGCATGAAGTATACAAGGTGTGTAGTAATGGACCGCGTTCAATGAAGGAGAAGCCATTGGGTTTTCCCCAGGTTTACTGGGTAGGAGAGGAATACGGCTATAAGTAGGTGCATATTTCTATAATTTATTTCAGTAGAAATAATATTTAAAAACAGTTAAATATTTGAGTGTATTTATTCTTAGTGTAGTGGATTATAAATAATTAGTATTACTGTCAAAATGTTCAGATTAAAACATTGAAATTTTATAGTAAAATTAATAGTTGAGTACCTATATTTGTCGCGTGATAATATTTATTCCCATTATCCTCATAACATATTTAGTTGGTACATCCAGTAATTTAATGTTTTTGCTATGATATTTTATTTTATTGTTGCCTTCATATCTATTTTAGAATAATGGTCATGGAGATATTAGGCCCATCACTGGAAAATATATTTACATATTGCAGCAATCAGTTTCGTCATGAGGTTAGTTAATATTTATTTTAGCTCTATTTCTCTGAAATATGTAGATGTTTATCATTTATTATGATTCATTACAGTCTATTTACCAATTGGGAACACAGATGTTAGATCGCGTAGAACATCTTCACAGTCGCGGCTTCATACATCGAGATCTAAAACCAGAAAACTTCCTTATGGGTGTTGGTGCAAACGAATCGATTTGCTATCTTATTGACTTTGGCCTGGCTAGGCGCTATCGGTATTGATTTTATAAAATATTTCTAAATTCTTAGATCCATTAATGATATTAATTTATTTAAAGAACTTTTGCTTAGATACCGTGATGGTGAGTCTCTAACTCATGTACCCTATCGGAAGGGTAAAAATCTAGTTGGTACAGCAAAATATGCCAGTCTCAATAGTCATAATGGAATTGAACTATCCCGGCGTGATGATCTGGAATCATTGGCTTATATTCTGTTAGAGTTTATTACTGGGGATCTGCCCTGGAAGGTAAGCCAGCATATTATAATATAGGCAGTAATCAATTATGACTTCTGAAACTTAACAGGAACCACGAAATCGTGCTAGATTTCGTACAAAACAACAAAGCTACAATAGAATACGAGCAATGAAGGAACAAATGGATTGGGATAAGGTTTGTCCAGCACTATCACAATGGGTAGCTGATGTGAGAGCTCTGGAATTTGCTGATAAGGTATGGGGTTGGAAAATTGACAAATATATTAGATAATATTGAAACTGCCTGAAAGGTTACGAATTAAATCACTAGTCGTAAGTACCTCCTATTGGTTTGTTAACTCACAGTTTGCAGCCCGACTACGACAAATTCCGAGGTTATTTGAAAGATTATCTGAAATCTGATAAAAATATGGTCATGAATATCACATCAAGATTGCGAGGTGTGCGGTTACGAGATCGTAACGGTGACGGGTGTGTGATAACTGGTCATTGTTTGAAATCTACTATTTTTACCTGGACAAAATTCCGTATGTTTTTAGTATATTTTATATTCGCTTTACTTATACTTTCAGACAGAATAGACGAACCTGTACTGAAAATGCTCATGATTCCGATGAAACATCAAATTCAGCAAATGCTATCATGTCAGAGGCGCAATATGTGCCAAGAAAGTTTGAATGGTTAGAGAGAAGGGATAGTTCTCCAAGCGAGAAATATACATTTGAATCGCTGTATAGGTATGTTTTTTTCGCTATACATAAGATATAAAACAACCATTGTTTGGTGCTCGATGACAAGGATGTACTTATATTTAGATGGACATTGCCACCTGGCGTTGAACCTGTTTTACCGGATAATCACAAGAAATCTATGAGCTTTGGCTATGGTTTTGGCGAGGGAGGATTTGCGTGATTTTTAAAATTTCTCAATTAAACTGAAAAGTGGTTTTCTTTCTTTTTTTCTTTCCTTTCTTTCTTTCTCTTTCTCTCTTTCTTTCTATCCTTGTTTCTTCCTATAGTTTTTCATGTACCTTGTTTTCATTCTTTTATTACCTCGTTGACATCCCCCAATTTCGGTGCGTGAATATTCTAATCGTGTTTTGTTGTATTCCCTCGTTAGCATATTTTGCCTATAACTTGAGTTTATCATTTTCTCAGTTCTAATTATGGGTACATCGATTACGGCTAAAAATTACTCTCGTTAGTGAAGTATCATGTTTAGATTTGCCTCTGGACGTTATTACGAATTTCTTACATTATGCTGTTATGACTTCCTTGTTAGCTTTTGAATGTTTAACCTGCGAGAATTTCTATTAATTTTAATTATAGAAAAATAATCGGAATTTACGTAATGTGCGGAAAGGAATAATTGCGTACTTCCTGATAGTACTTTGGTTAGATATTGATATTTAGTCAATATTTGATGTTCATAGTAAGTCATCGCATATTACTTAATGTTCGAGAACTTCCAGTAGGGTATATTCACTGTGATGTTTCCCTTTCGTTCTGCATGCAGTGTTTTAAATATGAATATGTAGAGCACGTGTTCTAAAAAATCGAGGTAATCACGTCACATATTGACCAGTTACGAATTGTATGCACTGTACAATGACACTGCTGTTTATACGAAGGTTGTATTATTGCCTTTTTATATTGAGTTTAGTTGTGTTTTATTCCAAATTTTTTGTTGAAGATCGTTTGACACTTAAATGGGTATGTTGTCAATGAATATATTAGAAACAAAGCTGCTTTTATCAATTGATCATTATAATTTCTGTAATTTTAACATCATTGTTGGAGGCTTTTCTTGAAGCTGATCTGACGCATAATCATGATATCGGTGTGTTCCATATCCATCAGGTTTAGCGAGAGGGAATTCTTTACTGTAAATCCTGTTTTACTTTCTCATTAAATTCTAGAATTTCCATCAATATTTGTAAGATGATTTTGCTTAAACCTAATTGTTGAGGAGGTATCTGGAGTTTCCGCTGCAGCTTCTCCAGGTGGTGGCACATATTGGTTAAATTTTTGACTATGAGTGGGGAACACTTCAGCAAGTATATTCTGTACTCCGCAGTCAGAGGGACAATAGGAGGCCGGCATTCCTGAAAATTTCTCCTATATACAGTATAATTTTTCATTAGAAAATAAGGTACTTTAGCAAACGTTTACTGGCTTTATACGTGATTTTCAGAACTAACCAGGATCTCCAGGTGGTCCAAATGGACCATCCATTCCATATGGTCCGTGTTTCCCTGTCTGTCCTATGGGTCCGGCTGGTCCAGGTGCTCCAGGATTTCCCGGATTATTTGAACTCTTGCCTTTATCAAATTTTTTGTTTTCACCCATCCACTGGTTTTAGGCTAATTATATTATGGTTGTTGCACAACTTCCGCTAATAAGATTATTCTGATGATATTGGAATTTGAATTTACTAGAATTGAATCTACCAGGTTATTTATTGGAAACCTTATTTCGGTAATAGAAATATTACATATTGATACTAATTTTCTTGGACTTGCTTACCAACCTGGTGGTCCTGGTCGTCCCTTCATTCCCTGTGGTCCAGGTGGCCCTTGTGGCCCTTTAATCCCGATTCCGGCCACTGCCGTATCACCTTCAGGTCCTTTAGAACCTAATGGGCCCTTTAATAATAATTTTTTTAATTATAAGAGAAATGTCAATGGTGTATTCAAATACAATTATTTACCTGCTCTCCAGGCAGTCCTTCCGGTCCAGGAAGACCATGTGGACCGTCTTTTCCACTTAATCCATCTGGCCCGGGAATGCCTGGAATTCCTGGATGTCCAGGAAGACCACGTTCACCTTGAGCTCCTCTATATAGGTAATTGATTGCAAAATTTATTATTAAAATATCATGTATTGCCATAATAATTATAGGGCTATAAATACTAATAATTATAAGATTGTGTATTACATTCTTGAATTTCCAACTTTTGAATATGTCATAGAAGATATTTGTTTCAATAAACTATTCCTAATTAACAATGTTATACAACACTGTTTCATATTTGTGCTATTTTTACTCGATGCTTTGTGAAAGTATCCCTTTGGATTGTTTAATATAAGCATATAGTGCATACCTCATTCCTGGTGGTCCAGCCGGACAAACCACACAGGGCATTTCCGGTTCACTCTCTAGTTGAACATCATATCCATCTTCACCAGATTTTCCTTGTGCTCCTGCTTCTCCGGGACTTCCGTCGGGACCTGGAAGCCCAGGAGGACCAGGAGGCCCCATAGCACATGTTAAGGTAAAACACCCTGCAGTAGTTTTCTAGGAAACTGGATGATCCTGGTTTTAAGAATTTTAATTTCTTTATAAAGGACAAACCTTTACAGAACGCATTTCCTATCCATGTATCTTTCTTTGTTCTTGAGAAAAATTGGATAGATGATAAACTTCGTCCTACTTTCAACTCCATAAGTTCACGCCAAAGATAATCTGATGCTTCCTACAAATATCCCTATAGAAGCAGAGGAGAAAGTTATAGAAATAGGAAGTGAAAGTGCATGAATGTATATATAGAGGTAAATTATTTGATAATAGTGTTTAGACTGAATTTCATATCCGTAGAACGAACCTTAAAATTGAGCGCATTTTCTGTGATTTGATTGTGTTGAGTCTCACTCTTCACGTAAATAGTAGGGACACTAACGGCCAGAATCGCAAGTGACAGAGCAGAAAAAGAGATTGAACCGATCGCTAATCGATAGTAAAATTTGTGGGAATCCATGCTAATCTGAAATTAGTATAAATATATAATTAGCTTGCGGTCTATTTCGACTTCTGTTATAATACAAAAGCAATAAAGACACTGAGTGTTCCAACCAGATTTGAGTGGGTTCACATGTATTTGCAGATTGAGATAAAAGAGGAAAGTTTTTTCAAGATGGGTGTATAGTTGCTATCTGTTATCTGTTTTATATCGATAATTAGGGTCAAGGATTTTTGAAGCAAAATCGTACTTCTGGGACGTTTTATTCGGAATTGGGGTTAGTGTTAACCACTATTTAGGTCAAAAGGAATAATATGAGACGGTTTACGGTAAGATGAAAGTAAAACCAAACTGGCGTAGAAAACAGTTTTCATTGAAACCAAAATAACTAGTCAAAGAAGCAATGCAATACACCGGAACACGTATATTATGCTTTATTATTTTTGGCTATACAGCAAATAAACTTTCCTACTTATCTGAATGGCATTAAAATATCAATCATTTTAAGGAAAGTTTTTGTTTTTACTATATATGATAACTGTTTGGAATTTAATAGTGGCTCTTATTTCTTCTACTAACAAATATGAAGAAAATACAATAGAATAGATATGATAACCGATTATTCTTGAATTGGAGAAGTGTATTGCGATGACATTTGTTAAATTAAAAAGTAAAATCTTCCAATATTCATTTTAGTGATTTCATATTAATACAAACAATTTAACATCTCTCCCTACTTACGCTTAGTTAAATCCTAAACTACTTTTTCACTGTGTGGAAGTGGCGAGTTTATGAAGAGTATTTTATCATTATAATTAGCGGATGTTTTTACATTCTAACGGAAAATGCTGTGATAGTACTTTCCTTTCCATCGACAAAAATAACCCATGCAGTCAGTTTCACTGCGAATTATTTCATTATATTAATATTCTTTAATTAAAGAATACTAACTTCTCAAATCCACCTTATTTCAAATTTATCGTCGGCAAATTTATACCCTACTGAGGTTCTTTGAAAAGCTCCATTGTTCGAAGTGTTCAACGTACCAATTTTAAAGAATATTGAATTTTAAAACAATTACACAAACTCAGAAGTGAAGAAGAGGAGATAGTCTTCAACGGTTTCTGTATAGTTTGGCATTCAGATTAGAAATATGGGATGTTTCGCATAAAATTGTTAACATAAATATTGTGATATCGTGGTATAATTTTAATGAACTAGAGTATTTGTAGAGGGAAAGGATAATACTTTTAAATGTTAATTAATTGCCTTCTTACAAAAGATCTATTAATATATGCTCATAGGTTTACTTGGGTATACTTTATTTTTCTTGTAAGTTAGAGTATACAAATCTAATGTATAGCGTCATAATTCTGTTTGTTCGGTTTTTCTTTTCTGAAAAAGTCGTCTAAATCATGGTACTTGAGATATGCTAGCTGTTCAAGATAAGCTAGATCACTGTAAAATTGATATGCTATTTCTTCACTATTGGATCCATCACATCTAAAATGTAGTATAACATTAAATTCAATTTTAATAAATTCACTCGAAAATAATTTAAGAAAATATTTCCGCTGGTATTTATATGTTAAAATGACTAAAATACTTTGGAGATATATCTAGCTGATAATTAAGGACTAAGCTACGTTTATTTTATTTATACAGGACGTCAACCGACGTATTTATTTAATTCTTATCTATTATGTAACTTTTCAGCAATTTTTAGAGCAAGCTTATTCGTTTATATGTATATTCTATATATAAATGTATTTTTTTTTAACTATCAGTGTGCTTTATATTATGCATATTATGAGAATAGTACTAGGGAACATTGATTATTATTTCGTTAAAATATAGAAAGTAGATTTAATAAAATATATTTCGAAATAACCAAAGAATTGTTATAGTGAGATAACTAGAGTTACGGAAAATTCACCTTTTATAGTAGCAGGTAGAAACTCCTTGTATAGCTTCCATTTTTAATACGCTGCATATTCCTTCATTTGATTCGATTCTTTGGGAAGCCTAAAAATATTTAACTACTTTCATTGGTTAATGAAAATTTTATTTTTTACTTAACTCATTAAATAAAACCCAATATCCTGAGATCGTTTTGTCATTGATATGCAATGAAATTCTTGTAAATGAAAAATATTTAAAATACTATTGCGATTTCTGGAATTTTCGTCGAATAGAGAGTAGTGATGCAGCAGAAGACAATAACTGATGGCAGCATCTGAAATGCAATTAGAACAAAGTATTATTCATAATTTCGTAATCTAAAAAAATTCAAAGTACGATCAAATATAATCTTAAAAAGTTCTAAACTTGCAAATAAGTAATTTTCGAGGACCATTTTATTAGAAACTACTAAAGTTAATATTGACTTTGAATCTAGTCATGGTAAAAAAAGCTTATAATCAATTTCGAAACATTAGTAGTTCAATAAGATGTATAAGTTTAACTATTTACACTAAAATTTTCCTAGAGAAGATGAGCACCATTATGAACAAACAAAGTGATAACTATCTTTTAAGGCAGACATACGATGCATTATCTTCATTTTAAATTATGATTAGCAAATCAGAATTTGAGTGGGGGTGTGAAAGCAACGTTTGATTTTAAAATATCAATATTTTTTTTGAATCTGGCTAATAGCAATCGCAAAGTTTCGCAGTGCAACTACAACATTGGAGCTTGTCAAATTATAAAAGTTAACGATTCTATAATGCTTCTTACAATATTCCAAGCGAATTTTAAAATATTTAAATAAAAAGTAATTCCAGCTTAGTTTTTACGAATTCGTTTTTACCCTTTTCCCACATATCCTATTTAGATTATATAAAATTGCAGAAACCTTTATAACATTTCATGGAAGAAAGCAAGAATATTAATTAGATAATCTAAACTCAACTATTTTCGTAAGTTCTTAAACACTATGCGCTCAGTTGACATAATTTTTGTTTTATTTACTCTTTACAAATGACATTTTATTACATATAAATTTTGGACTATGTTAATAGAAGCACGGATTCAACATCTAATTGTCACTCTTGTTCTGATACCCAAACAAAAAGTGCTGATAACTCACAATTATTGGAAAGGAGTGTGTCTGACAACCCTAAGTCACTTTTCAGATTCATTAGTGTTTCTACTCATCTCATATATTTGCATTTGTATAAAGGTGGTTATTTAACACTCAGACTCAAAAATATCTCGATAATTGCCATTTTTTCTTGCCATAAATCATGCGATTGGCTATTTTGCAACCTAGTCAATTTACGATCCCATGTGCTACTTAAAGGAAAAGTCCTTTACCAGTCTAAACTCTGTCTAGAGAGGTAAAAATAAGCACGAACTTTCAAAAGACAAAATGACTTTTTATACAGGTATTAGGAAAAGTTAGCGAAAATTTCACGTGAGACTGCAAAAAATTAGAAAATTAGATTTTATTCTAAACAAGACATGCAAGTGATTAATCTTCTCTCACTCTTCTTATCATTACTTTGTTATTTTCGTGATTTATCTTTATATTTTTTCAATAAATTTATTTTTAAACCCTACATTCCTTGGGGCAGATTGTTAATTTTTTAAAAATTACGAATCAGGTATCTCAAATCCATGGAGAGAGAGAGTCAGTTTTTTTCATATAATCTAGTGCTATAACTCTGGTTAATAATTATATATAATACAAACTTTTATTAATTGATATTATGCAAAATTAATTCCATATTTGGAGTCATTCGTAAATTACGTCTAACTGGTAGTTATGCTCCATCCTCAGACATCAAGAAGGACAGAAAGAAGAATGCTTCATTTATTGTTTTAAAAGTTCGTGTTCTCCTAAATTTTATAGCAAAAACAATCAAATTTTTACAAATATTTATTCAGTAATTTAAATTTTTGAAGAGGATTTCAAGCACTGATTGCTCCCCTAATGTCTGAAGTAACTCTAAATAAAGACCGTTTGAATCCTTGTATTATGCAAAGGTGGGTAGTTATATTGGTGGTTATTATTAACTATATAAGCAAGAAATCCTTTTGAAAATTGGGATTAAGACAACATAACTGAGAATATTTTCTAGAACCAAATACCAAAAGGAGTTCCATCCGATGAGCTTTCTTAAGCGATTGCCAACGAGATAAGATTCGTAATAATTTATAGTAGTGGAACAGTAAAATATAGAGTTGGTTTGCAACTAACTTTTAGATAAAATATATTGCAGGATAGTATTGACAACGACGGTGAAGCTGTGACGACATCAACAGTAACGTATAATAGGGAATTGGAAGGTGGTAGTTGTCCCATATCATAACGTAGTGGAACAAAATATGAGGTACAAAGTAATGCAATTACTTGAAAAATGTAAGGATAGTGATTATATTAATTAACACTAAGTAATACGTGAATTATTTAAGAATTGATAGTCTAAGCTTACGACTTTTAAGCCAATATTGTTTTAGAAATCATCTGCTTCTAATTATGTCTACTGTGTATATGAGTGCTCCACGGGTAAGATTACAGCAAAAATAGGTGTTACAATAATAACCAGCACATTTAATAGCAGTAAATTCATATCTAATAGTACGACGTTTGTTTTGGTTGAATCAATTGAAAATTGGTTTGGACTATAAAGAGATGTTTGCACTTTTATATGCTT
Organism: Heterorhabditis bacteriophora; assembly: GCA_964036235.1. Taxonomy (NCBI): domain Eukaryota; kingdom Metazoa; phylum Nematoda; class Chromadorea; order Rhabditida; family Heterorhabditidae; genus Heterorhabditis; species Heterorhabditis bacteriophora. Next base: position 3,337,937 of record OZ038430.1, read on the forward strand.
TTATAATTTTCGCTCAGTGGACCAAGAACACATGATCTCACTTGTACTAGAAAACATTCAGAGTCTAATCTATATTTACTTCCAATGAACTCAACATTTAAAATGTATTTGTAAATGATACAAGGTGTAGTGTAACTATAAAACGTATTTTCTCGTTATAAGGTGTTATCGTCGTCTTTAACTTATTGTTGACATTTCCTTTTATCATCACAGCTTACGCACGCAACTGTTTCGAAGTTAGCTAGCTTTGGTAAATTTAAGTTACTGGTACTGAATATGAGTTATATAAGATGGGAAAGACAGGTAATAAAATCAAAATGCTGGTCTTAATTATTTAAAATATAATATAATAAATCACTTTCGTATTAAGCATTTGTTTTCTCCATCACTACTTTTCTGACTAGAATTAGGAGAAAAAAATAGTGAATAATTACAGAATTATTATTTTGCCCTATTTAGTTATTGATAGCTATGCTTATATCGGTTAATTTAATTTAACAGCAATCCAGAGCTAATTAAGTAAAATTCAACCTTAACACAATTACTGAGATCTTTGTTGTTTGTTGAAAGGCCCAGGAATACAGCTAGGAATAAAAATCTCAGAGCATCTCTATTTCAATCTCTAGTCATAGCTCTCACAATTAAATTGGCTAAATCAACACTTCCCTAAGATGATAGTTTAAAAAACGTATTCGTATTTCACGGCAGTTTATTATTTAGCAGTTAAATAACAGCGAAATTGACTAAATACTATGTCTTTTTTTTAAATCACTAATTAGGCGTCTTCTCTATTTTTCTTAAGGTGTATAGTCACCATATAATTAACAGCAGGAAGTAGCTAACTTAAAAATATGATATGATTAATTATTATTGCTTTCTAATAAAACAGCCCTCTTGCTTAGCAGTTCACTACTTGGTACTAAATCTACATTCAATTAGCATAAAATAGTTCATTAGTAGTTCTGGAAAACACCGAAACTAGTGCTTCTTCAATTTATTTTCTTGACTGTATTTCTGTCACAACTTCACTTTTCTTTGGTTCAAAATCTTCCAAAGAGCAAATTAATCGCTTTAATGAAGTCTGATTATTCACACACAAATGATAATCACCAAGACCTTAAGCACAGTCTTTAAACAGAAGCATATGATTTTCAATTGAAACTAACATTTTGCGAAAAAAACTCTGTAAGTTCATTCTCATGTTTTTAAAAAACTTTAAAAAAATAATAAGCCAGTCATTTCTTTAAAAAATTATGAAAGACTAATGGTTCGTAAAGCTATTAATATGAATTAATTTATATGTAGTTATATAGAACTTTTATAGTAATTTAGCTATTTACATCGCTATGTTAACTTTTTAGAATATATGAGAATAAATTCTAAAAGTTAAATGTATATAATTATAGGTAACTTCTTTGAACTATTAAGAAAATATAATTGAGAGCATAACGTGTCATCGCACGTATTCAAAACCGTCGCTATACCACCGAGTCTATTTATTATGTCATGTGATTTAATTTTTATGGTTGTTATCCTGAGAACATTGAAGTCTGTGTTTCAATAACGTGATATTTTATAATCCTTATTTGAATAGAGGAATGATTAATTGTCATCGCGCCACTTTAAAGCGAACGCGTGTGAACGAAGAGCTGAAGAAGATAATTAGTAAAAAAATTTTCATTATTATATTCTGGACTATCCTAAGGTTCAATAAGTTTTTAGTTTTTTAAATTATCAAGTATTTGCACTTATCTTTAATGAACTTTATTAAGTTTTCATTTTTTATTCGTCATGATGATTCATATTTTTAATAGCATTACATTTATTAATACAGAAAAAAACACAGTTTATTTTCACCAAGATGGTTATGTGTATTGAGGTAGATCTTACTTGATGATTATTTTATAGGAAAAGTGTAGGAATATGAATTTTATAGTTTTATATTATGACATTTTGTAAAATACCTTTGAATCTATAAAATGATTTAGAATAACCAGTACACGTTTCACATATTATTATACTTCGGTAAGAATAGTTCTCATGACATCATTCCTAAGAATGTGCTCCATTCATACTATTACTATTGTGATATGTCCATGCAATTGTTGTTACAATTTATTTGCCCATTTATGTAAATTTTGTGACAATTTCACTTAGAAATTAATCAATTTATGAGGGTTCCCATATGCAGGATGTATTCGCTGTGCAGCGAGCCAACAAGTCCCATCGCACCTCACAGAGGATTCAACAACAAGGCAAGAGAAGTACTGATTGGAGACAGTGATATTCATCTTCAGGGTTAGTTTATTCAAACACTATTCCTCTAAATTTACCCACTATTTAATATCCGTTCTGATGCTCTCTCCATTCCTAATTTGTCATTAATTCTTCACTACTATAAGTAGGCAGCGAAATGGATACCTAAAATTTCCACTGTTCAGGTATTAAATTGACAATTTATGAACAGAACAAAGTTTCATATCCAACATTTTAATGGCTTCAAATGACGGTTTTTTAATTTAAAGCTGATAGCTTTGCATATAATTATAAACACTAATTAATTCTCTATTTATTATGAAAAAAAGCGTTGCGTAATAAGAATGGCCGTTAATGCATCGTATCGCGAGTATAATTCAAGAGATCTTTCGGATCTTGTTTATTTTGTTAAATACTGTATTTTTTCTCTAAACATTAAGTCTGCGATTTATAATTATGTTACTTAGACAAATATATGTTCCATTGTGTAGTTCATTAGTAATTCAAGTTTTGTTTTCCTACTAATATCCGTTGACTTGGCAACCATAAGAGAAGGTATCATCACATTTTATGCCTTTTAGTATGATCATCCTCACATTATTTTCTGTGTCAAATTGACTTCATCAATTATCCTACTTACTCTCTGGTTCGCAAAGTGTATTGTTTCCTTTAATTATATCTGATAGAAGTTTGGTTCGAATGTTGCCTCTACATTGCTAAGTTGAGAAAGCTTATCCGTATTTCTAATAACTGCTGCTTCATAAGCTTTATTTTATTTGTTTTTCTATAATATTTGTTTAGGAATGTCGAACAAATCGTGCAGCGACTTCGATTTAAGGAAACGTCTAGTAGGATGCAGTACTGGAAAGGCAACCGATACTCAAATTACGAATAATAGTTCGCCAAAATCGTTGTCATCTACGCAGTCAATTCCTGAACAACGTAGGTTTAATATTTCTATGTTTGATAATAATAAAATCAATGTAATTTCAAAGTGTTAGCGAGATGACGCTACTAGTGATAGTGATTTGACTTTAGAAAATATAGAGGTTAATGGATTCATTGCATTCTACTGGATTTTTTCTCAATTCTTTCCATGCTTGCTTCTGTATTTCTAAACTAATAATCCTAAAGTGTTTAGAAAGACACCTGAAATAGCTATTATGATATCTCTTTATCCATAAAATTATCCAAACGAAGTCTCATGTAGTTGAACTCTGGCAAGCACATTTTTTTCATTAGCAGCGCTGATACCCTAAATATCTGAGAATAATTCCAGAAAGGAACGATATTGTGCTTATAAAACCTTTTAAATATCTTATAAATTATATCTGTGTTTCAATTAGTAATAAACGGATGCAGAGTGGGATTTATGCTGTTCTTCTGAGTGTCAAACCATAGAGATGTGAGGATTTCTTTAGTAATTGTTTTTAGCCCACAAAATTGAAATGCTAGCCTATTTAAATGTGGTGTATTTTTAACCTATGTATACGAATTATAAATAAACTTTTCAAGTCTGTAAACTGATAGAAACGCAAATAAATGAAATATAGCTATCACTACATAAGTACATTCGCAGTTTAAAAAACGGAAGATTACAAACGGAATAAATCCAAGTTATTTAGCTGCATTCGATGTAATTGGAGAACATCCTGTAGTGAAAAAGCACAAACAATTGGCACAAATTGGGAAAACCAAGTCTTGCATGGAATTTAAGAGTTCCGATAAACGACTAATTAAAACATACCAGGAGGATAATATATTGAAAATGCCAAGGCAAGCAAGCATTTTCTTTTTTTATCTTATTTATTTCTTATGTTTGCCCTAATAAATTTATTTTTATTTTTTCAGTATTGATTCTGACATTGACAGCTTTACAACTCTTCGGTCAGATTTTGAAGAGTTTGAGGAGGATATAAATGGAGTCAATAAGGTAGATTAAAATTTTGTTGGTCAAATTAGTAAAAATTTGCGCTGAGAATAATATGTGATAATTATTTCTTTGGCTAGGATTGGAGATATACTTTTCAGCAGAATTGCGATGATTATTTATTTTTGATCTGTTCACACTGCACTATTGGTAAATATCTTCTTAATCAAACTAAAAACTGAATTTAATAGAGTTAGATCTAACAGTGATATAATTAATGTGTTTTCAATGAGCAAAGCCATTGTTAAGTGTACGGCCGTATGAGTGGTAAGCATGGCTTTTGTATTTACACGATCACTTTTCCTAAAGTGGTTCTAAGTGTCGTTGCTCTTCAGTCAACTCTCTATGTAGCTTCGGAGATGCAGAAGAAGCAGGCGGTGAATAAGTGGCTGGGCAAACACAAGTGAATCGGAAGTGCACTAGACGGTGTTGGGATGCAACGAAGGCTTACTACTTCAGTGGGATTTACTCCCTATAACCAAGTGTAGTTCTGGCTTATCGTTCTTCTTCACTTTCTATTAAATGCGATATTCACGTAAATGAACTGAGCATTTTTCTCACCTTTAATATGGCTGATTTTCAACTTATATAATTATATATCCTTCAGTTTCTAAGGGAATATTAATAAAGGACGTATTTAGAAAATCACATTTATGATTAAAGGTTGCGAAATACCATAAATATTTTTCACATCTTTCTACATAAAGGGAATTTGTATGCTTCAGATATCTCTGGTTTTCGATTATTGTCTAAGCCTTTAAAAATGGTTGTTTTATCGCGAAATAAATCTTCACATATATGACAAAAGTCAGTGATGTTAAATTCCTCACATTTTAAACATACGGACTGGGAAGCTTCTATGGTTTATCATGTAAACTCGGGAAATGAGCTTCATTCTGTGTATTTTTGAGGACATAATTTATAGAATAAATAATAAAATGAGCTTTAATATTCATTATTAATCCAAATCACACTACATATCACATAGAATCATTCGTTAGTTTATTTTTTCTAGACCCTTTTCGTCCTCCTTAGAATAGAGGCCATATCGTTTCGATTTTTCCTCAGCCATTTTCTTAAGGTCGTCGTATGTTATGTGGTAGCCTGAAATAAATGTCACCAAGTACTTCTGTTCCCCTTTGATTTTCATGTAATTTCTTATTTTTAGAGTTAGTTTCGTTGTTCTCAGTCATTCTTTTCAACAAAATTTCCTGTCTGCTTACCCATTAGTCTGTCCATGTAGTTGAACCATGGTTGAAAGCATGTTAAAGGTCGAAGATGATGCATGTCGTGAGCAGGAGCACCAGAATAGAAGAATAAAAATCGATGAAGAGCAAATGGAAAATCATAACCGATATGAACCTAAAAATAAAAAAATAAAATTTTTACTCTATTTATTTATAATATAAAAGTGCGCACAATGTGGTATAAATTCAAATTGGTTGTCCAAATTATATTCATAAGAAAAACCTCATAAGAAACACTTTGCGCAATGAAGAACCAAGCCCAGTATGTTAAGCAGTGAGTGGGAAAGATCCACGGGATCGTTGTAATAAACGTACCGACGAAAAATAGCTGAAATATGATTTGCTATCGATGATGGTAAATGCCATATTAGGAAGCATTAAAAGAAGCCTTTCAATAGAGAAGAACTTTCAATAATTGTTTACTTGAAGATATTAATTACAATTTCACTTTTTTACGTGTCTTGCCTTTAATGGGGCCATTTTGTTTACCTAAAAAAATATTAAACTTTATCTTCTCTACTCTCAATAAGAAACTGCATCTTACGAGTTTCGGCAACTAAATACTCCAGCTTAACTATGGAAGTGAGGAATGTGTTCCCAACTACGCCATATATTTTTCTGCCTGAGTACTTTTTATTTCACCTATAACTATGAATCACACAGTGCTATCGGAAATGATAGCACATTTTCTTTTCCGCTTTTTTTCTATTCTCAGTCATTAAATGTATTTATTTATTTCTGAAGTGATGCGTAATAAGCTTGGAAATCTGCAGTACGAATTTCGTGTTTTTTTTCCTTAAAAAACGACGCTTTTGTGTTATTATTTTTCGAAACCATTAACTTTTCACCGTTCTGAAACGATAAAGCACTTTATTGAAATAACTGTTAGCGATAAAAACAATAACAACAAATCTATACAACAATTAAATAATAGTCAGTACAACCACCACTTCTATTAATAACCTGAAAAATTCGTTCAGGTATACTGTTTATTAGGTTTTTATTGACACTATTGTCTACTTCGCTCCATACTTTGCTAATGGCACTTTGGAGGTCCTTGACGGCCTCAAATTGACAGTTATCGGCATAAATCCGACGCACAAGAACTACTAAAGATTCTCCATCAGATTTAGGTCCGAAGAGCGCGACGGCCAATCCGTGATGGCCACGTCATTGTCCTCCAACCAGGTATTGGTGCTTCGACTGACGTGGATTGTAGCATGATCTTGTCGGAAAGTGAAACTAAGACCTGGAAATCGTTGGAAATACGGGACTAGGTGATGTCGTAAGACATCCTGGTAGTCCACGCTGTTCATTTTCGTCGAGACAATCGCCAAGTCGACCAGTACCGTAGCGCTGAACGTGCCTCAAATCATAACACTTCCTCTACTGAAATTTCAGGTTGAAAAATGCCGGGGTTCCTTACGTAAATCCCTCCAATACGAGTGACAACCATCAGGACCATCTAGGTTGAACTTCTTCTCATCGCTGAAGATCATCTAAATTCGAAATGCGTTTATAGGTTTATTATTCGAAGAATCGTAAAAGTCGAATCTTTTTCCAGTCGCATCTCATGAATATTCTGACCCAGCAAAGCCTTTCGTCTTTATGTCTTTGTGTCAGTTGTGGACACTTCTTCATCCGTGATCGGACAATATTGGGACACTTGTCCAGCATTCTCCATACCGTAGTTTTTGAAGCATCAATACCACAAGTCCTACGGATTTCATTGATGCTGATCGTGTATTCGACGCAGTTCACAGAATTTCCCTTTTTTCAAGGTCATTCAAATTGCCAAGTCTTCCACTACTCTTCTTGGTACCATATTTTTCTTGGTGACGAAGGAAATTCATAATATCCTTCCTGGAGCCCTTGACGACATCGGCAATCTGCTTCACCGTGTAACCGGTAGTTGACAGTACTTTAATTTGACCTCCTTCTTCTCGATTCAATGTAGGAGCACGACCCATTGTTATGATGGTTCAGGATCAGTGAATTTGCGCGTTTTTAGTTAAATAACGCTAAAACATATTAAGTGCGCTATCATTTTGAAAGGGTGAAAAGTGAGTGGTTTTGAGAAACAATAGCATAAAAGTGGTAATTCTTTAGGAAAAACTATGAAATGTATACTAGATATTTCCAGGGCTCTTACGCCTCACCTCTAAAAATTGGATCAATCTGACGACGAAGAATAGAAAAGAAGCAAAAAAACAAAGTGTGCTATCATTTCCCATAGCACTGTATAAACCTAAGGAGTTATTTTAATTAAAACATCGTTTACTTAGCGGTAGCAATGAATAAATAGGTTCAGAATTGTGTATGCATATAAGCATAAAATTGTGAAAAGTAAAGTGATTTCAGAATTAACTCTGGAGAGGTAAAAACCAGTTGAGCTAGAACTCTTGTTATCTGATTTCAATCATACTGTCGACGTATGGCTTGTGCCAACAAATGACATAATTAGAAGTCTTATTGAGCACTTTAAGTGTGTTTTGGTTTTAGTTATTTAATATTTGTGTCGCCGACTACCAGTTGCATTGTAATTCCCGATGAAATAAATAACTCGTAGGAATTTTAAAAAATATATATTTTCTAAGATTCAGTTTTGTGAGAATATGCCAGCTTGCTAAGGACCTAGACTAACATCAAATATTTCTTACGTACTCGTAATATTTCAAAGTTTTAGCATATTCACCATGAAAATAATTAACTATACCTCGAAAGGATGAAGATGTTGAGCTGATGCGGCGAATGGAGATGAGTACATATGATGAACTGAATGACACCAACGGTACAAGAATTTCACCTAAATATAGGAAATATCAAGGCTTTAATGAAGGAATTCAGCTTTGTAAGCTGTAAATATGTGTATTCTTTAATCATCTAGCTCAAAATCTTCTAATTACCTTATGATTAATATAGTGAAACCAAAAATATGTAAAATCAAATGCCAGGAAAAAAATGATGAGCTGTGATAACATTTCGGGCACAGTAGGAGCAAGTATTGGCAGCTCGGTGGGGGGAACCCAAATAACCTGTACTAAAGCCATCGGGTAGATCCTAAATTACTTAATTGCTATCTTTAAATGTTCATTCTATGAATACATATAAAAATAAATTTTTTTTTCAAACCAACCATAGAATCTGGTTCCATATTTGTAGAAATAACGATTTCTTCATTATATTCCATGTTACTTTTCGGTCCTTTTGGATTTTATTGTTCTTGAAGAAGGGGACCTCAGAGAAGAACAAATCGATTACTGAACAATTTTATTCTGCAAAATGCATTAAAAGTGTTATGCATTAATATTAATTCAGAATAGCTGAGCTATAAATTGTGTTATTTTAATGAGAAAATCTCACTGGAAAATACAGCCACCCATATGTAGTCTATCGAAAGTGCGTAAAACGGAGGAAAGAGAGGAGAGCGAAGAATGTGTTCGTTGCCATCCTAAAACTATTGTTTCGAAAAAATTATTTTACTAGAGAAATAAGAAATTGGAAGGGGAGTAATTTACTGGAAAATAAAGAAGAGAAATAGATAGAGAATAGAATGCGAGTAAACCTTAATGTACTCCCATATTGGTTGCAGCAGCCGATTTGAACGTTCAGCCATTAGCTCGTCAGCAGTAAAATTATTCTCAGAATAGAGGTGTAGCATGACCAACTCAGTGTACTCAATAAAATAAGCAATAAAAAAATATTTGATGGCAAACATTAAAGTAATGTAAATTGTCTTTGTTGATAAATATGTGGACGCATTCGATCAAATTATCGTAAAAAAATGTTTTTAAAAAGTTAGTCATGCTTCCTGGAGTACCAAACAACATAGTGATCGATTTATTTTTGGTTCTGATTTCAATTCATTCAATAATTATCAGAGATTGGAGATAAGAAGAATGTGCAGTTTTCTTGCGATAACTTGCATATACAAATAAGAAATTCCAAAATTCAAAATAATATCTCACTTCGGTTTCTTAAACAAAGTATCCTAATTTTATCTCATTACTTCTATGACAGTTGTTACTAACAAGACGAATAAAAACAACTTTAACTAGCATTATATAAATATAACAACATTTCCTGAAATTTCACTTCTCGTTTTAATTCAATTGTTTAGAAATACTACTGTTATTACTACTACTATTAAATAAGAAGGCATGAAATTTTCTTAAGAATTCATTTATTCGTGAAGTAAAGCAAGACAAGTTAAAGCTTTCCCAAATAAGCCTTAGCTGTAGATAGAGCAGAGAATTAGGAGCGGAGAAACTAATTAAATATAAAGAACAAAAATATATTATAAGGGTGAATCTTAGGAAGTGTCATATTGTTTTGGAGATCCCCCTTTATTGATCGTGTCCTCTTGGGCTTCTTTTATTTCTAGTTAACAAAAACGGCAATCGGTTGAATCTAAAGAATCTGGGGGTGGAAACTGTTGGATGTCTAATATACTGCGTCCTGTGCTGATGAAGGTGTTAGCTTGTATCTTCTTGCTTTCATATTTCATGTTGATATAATCATTTGGACATATTTTTTATTACTCCTGCATATTATTATGGACCAACCTCCAGAAATCATTTAAACCTAGTATAATAATTTCTAAATAATATATTATTTTCTAGTATCCTCCAGAAGAGACAAAATCTACATCTAAAAGCCTATTCGAACGTATAAGGACAACTCTCTCTACCACTTCTCCACCTCTGAAAAGTAAATTCACAAAATACTATAATATAAAGTGCAGCTTCGACAAATATTCAATTAGAGAATCTAGTAATTTATAGTAGTAAGTAGCAAAGCACAATCAATGTTTACAAAAATGATGTGAAGTAATATGATTATAGATGAGCCAGTGAAAATTCGCCTTATTAATGATTGGAAAGACGCAACCCTAACTAAGATGAATATTATTATATGCAATTTTCTATATGACAAGATGAATCCCAACTATCAACTGTAGGTTTAGTAAAACATTGTTGTAACTTCAACATGAATCCTTAACTATTATGTTGTTAGGTTTACCGAGATGGAAAGAGCATCAGGGTTTCGGCGAGAACAAATATTATACGCAATACTTACTTTTACTATTTTTCTAATTCTCGTACAGGATTGTTTTGGAATACTATATGCATCTATCGTCAGTTTATATTTGGCCTCTTTCCTTTCAAAATTTTTCTCCCAAACTTTTACATCTCCTCTGGCGTTACATTTAATTCCCCCTTGTTCTCTCTCTCCTCTTTCTTTTCACGTGTATTTTAATCTCCTACTTTATTTTTACCTTAATAAATATTATTTAGGTTTTATTTCGTCCCTCTTTCTGCACACTCCTTTCATTACATCTTAATAAACAAGACTCGGTTAAGTATTGGCTACAATACTGGCTGATTTTCGGTATAGTTTCTGTGATAGGAAAGGTGTTTAAAGGGTAAGAAATTTGATAAACGTTGTAAACAGAGAAATCAAATAAACACGAAAAGAAAGAATATTAAAAGGAGAAAAATGTTATAATGTATTAAAGTGCTTAATAAAGGAGAACACTTATCGCTCATAAATTGCTCTGCAGCCAATATTTAGCGTTTTAATTTATACATACCGTATCCAACAAATATCGAGAATATGTGGAATTGCGAATCCTCCATTATATCCTGAATAACTTCTCACTTACACACAAATTACAACACTGAACTATGTTTAGACTTTAATTAGTATTACAGAATCAATCAAGAAGGACGTGACTTTTCATGGGCAGAACTAATGTTGTTCGGCATCTGTCAGTTTCCCAGTACGACTCTCCTCGACTTTCTCTATCAGCGTATTTCACCATTAATCGGGAATATTCACCACCAATTCGAGTTGTATAACTACCAATTGGCAAAATAATAGATCTTCCCAGCAATTATAAAATTTCGACTTCAGTTGTTTCTACAGTATACATTATATAATAAAGAAAGCTGCAAATATGTATGTTGTTAAAGCATAAACAGTGACTATTACACGATGTTCTTAATTTTTAAGATGTTGTTTAGAACTAGGATATAAAGACTAAATTTCGAATTCTTCTATATTATTATTTAATTTATTGAACGAAAATACGATTATAGATTTTGTCTTATCGTGATATGATATTATGAAAGAAACTGAGTTATGGAAATAAATCAAGGTTATTCATTCTTAATCTCTTCGACGGCTAACGGCTGGTCATTTCAGGTGGCAGATAAGAAGCGGATGGAACGCAAAGAAAAGGTATTTCGGATGTTAAACACTGAAACATTTATAAGTTTTATTTTGCGTTTATCGAAGCTCCCTTTAGATTCGCAAATGGTTGCAAACAGTAATCGATCGTTTGACGAAGGATTGGAAGCCTGCTCTTTGCCAGTCTTTGTTCACAGAGGCCGAGCTGATTGAATTGTGCTATAGGGCAAGAGAAACTTTCTGGAGTCAGAAAACGATGATTGAAGTGGGCTAGTAAGAACGAAAGAGAATTTGCTTAAGGTTAATAATGCAATAAACAATAGAAATGAGTGGGATGATACGAACATAAACAGATAACATATTGTCTAGGATGTGAAATAAATAATATAAATTGTTGCAGCTTTCCGCTCCTATCCAAATATGTGGAGATATTCATGGACAATATGAAGATCTCTTAGCATTATTTCATATCAACGGATTTCCACCAGAAAAAAAATATCTTTTCCTAGGAGATTATGTCGACAGGGGACCATATTCATTAGAAGTCATGACATTGCTCTTCGCCTATAAGGTGAGACACTTTAGGATTAGAAAAGAAAAAATCCAGCTAAGAAATAAATGAAAATATTTGAGAATGTAGTGCTTATGCATTTAAGCTAAGAGAAATTCGTAAAAGGTTCACTGTTTTAACAACGAATGCTAGTTTCGTCAATAAAATATAGACTTGATCTATTTATTCGAATGATTAACATGGTATTCGTTATTAGTAGAAGAATAACATAATTTTTGTCTTATTTATACTGAAGATTTTTCAAGATAAGATACTCTAATGTCGCAAATATTCTCTAGGACAATTTATATAGTATTATGTAAATGCAAATATTAATAGGAATAATAGGATCGTAGGTTCTTTATCCTGATGAGATCACTCTTCTGAGAGGAAATCATGAGTCTCGCCCTGTTAATATGCAATATGGATTCTACATGGAAGTAAAGAAGAGGTAGAATAGAATATTTTAAAATATAATTAGCAACCAAATTCATGTACTGGGCCTATTCTTTGGCATATCCAGGTATTCGGTGAAGCTCTACGAGTGCTTTCAATACGCATTTTATACTATGCCGTTTTGTGCTCGAATAGAAAAAAGAATTTTATGCATGCACGGCGGAATCAGTGAAGAGTTACAGGACTTCAGACAGGTAGTTCTCGTTTCTATATTATTTTATCTTTTTTCTAATGTCAATTAACCGATTATAATTTTTAACCAATCAGTTTTATTGGATAGGGGAAATTTTTACAAGGATAAAATTTGTTCATCTCTATTTTTGAATAATTTTTAGCTCGAAAAGATAGAACGCCCATGTGACATACCTGATATTGGAGTGATTGCTGACTTGACCTGGGCCGATCCAGATCCGAATATAAGTGGCTATGAGGAATCTCCTAGAGGAGCAGCACGTATCTTTGGCGTCGACGCTCTGAAATCATTTTGCAAACTTCATGGACTTGACCTTATTGTTAGAGCACATCAGGTATGTTCTGGCTAAATAATTGTAAGTGATTTTAATTTTTTCTGTACTGATGTGTAGTTCGAATCTTAATAAAAATAACACCAATTCTGACGTCTAGGTGGTGACTGATGGATATGAGTTTTTCGGCGACCGACACTTAGTGACGATATTCTCAGCACCTAACTACTGCGGTCAGTTCGATAACTCTGCAGCGGTGATGTATGTCAACAAGGACCTGGTAAGCACTTTCTTACTACTTACTTTTCATTTTAATGATTAATTCCTTTCAGACCTGCACCTTTGCGATACATAAACCCTTGATATCCTTGGCGAAAAATGTCGACTAAGCGTTTACTACGACCAAAGTTAATTTTATCATGTCTGTTTTTACATTCTTTTTAAAGTTCCACTTATAAAGCCCACAAAATAACGTTTTTTTTTTAAATTTAAAAAATAGGACCAACACATGACTTGAATTTTCACGCGACAATAACTGAAACAAAACACTACTAATTTTAACATCTTATTAATAGACAAAAGTTAAGAAATAATAATAATAATATTTGAGTATCGATATACATTCATAATTATTAAGATGAAAAAATGAATACCTAGCAAACATAACAAATATAAGACGTAATGTAGATATACCTTATTAGATAGAGTTTAAATAGTACTTATCACCAGTCACTTACATTATTTTATAATGGAATAATTATCTAAACTCGTGGAGACATCTATATTTCTAATCCTATAGTTCCATATGAAGATAAAAGTTTTTAAACATTAGCAATGAAAGAGTTAGGCGGTGCACAGGTGGGAAATACTAGAATATTCCAAGAGTATTTCAAGATAATGATATCACAGTAGAGCCATGTTTTCATGTAATGCATAATTTCTAAACGGTTTCCCTACTATAATAGAAATATTTAACGAAATAATTAAGTGAAAAGCCATTCAGGCAATGAAAGAGATTCAAGAGTGACTGGGAAAATACAAAAAACAAATTGCCGTAGAGATACAACGTCATTTAAGGATTAGAAGGAGTATTGTATTCCAACACTAAGTGATATGAGTAAAGTATAAATCGTTAATGTAGTGGTTTGGCTTCCATTTTTTTAGTGGGAACGTCCCCTTTTCTTTATAACTTCATCTTTCTGTTCTGCGCTGAAGTCTAGTATAGTCATAATGGCCTGTAATAGAAAGGAAATTCAAATGAGTAAGTCCTTGAACGAAAATGATTATTCTAAATTGGAAGAGCTATATGTAAATGATTCATAAACAGTACCTGCAAATGCTCTTTGGAGTCACCTTTATTCATCATATAGTAATAGAATGCATCATGGAGGAACTTCAATACAACCCTATCCTCAGTCATTTGATCCAATTGTTTTTCCTTTAAAATTTGCTCAAACAGTTATTCCTTTTATTTCCTTGCTCTACTTTCAAATATCGTACCTCTTTCATATTCATTGCAGCCGCTTGTTGTCCTTTTTTAAACATCACAAGATACATCTCCCGTCTAAAATAAACAAATCAAAATCCAATTCTAAAAAATAAAGGTCTTCTCCATAGTAAATACACTCTATAATCTACTAATAAACAGAATCACAATGTTTGATCTAGTCACCTTTCCTCTTCCATATCTCTAATTTTGCGCCCATACATTTCGTTTTCTCGACGAATTATATCGAGCTTTTCTTCTATATCTTTATGATTTGCTGTCCTCTCGGCTAATAGAGAATCCTTCTGTAAATTCGTAAAAAATAATAATATATAATAATTTCTATATTAATTTCATATAAAAAGTGGTTTAAAATCGTTGAACTGTTTCTTAATACTTTTTCCAAAGTGCGAACTGTTATGAATATTCATATGTTCGTAATATTTTCTACTGTTGCTTTGATGGCTATTGTAAGTGTCTCACTCTATTGACAGTTGTAGCTTTTAGCTATTAATAGCCGTTGAATTGTATTTCTACTTTTCCATTTCTATTTATTCCCTCTTCTGATTTATTCGAGAGGATAAATAATGCAATCATCAAATTTGAAACAACAGGAAATATAACTGAACGAAATACACTAAGATGAAGGAATCCAAAGAAATGAAACACAAACTAGAACGAACACTCTAAATGGAACCCCACATCAACAGTTAATGGCGCTTTTTATATATGTCCCTTAGTTGCAGGTGTTGCGTAAGAATATAGTAGGGAGCTTCTTCATGAAGATCGGCATTTGTGCCAGCTGCGATGTCTATCAGCAGTTGATACAACTCAACAGCTATTAATAGCTAAAAGCTACAACTGTCAATAGAGTGAGACACTTACAATAGCCATCAAAGCAACAGTAGAAAATATTACGAACATATGAATACTCATAACAGTTCGCACTTTTCTATCACATATTTTAATTTTCTTATAATTAAATAGATCATTAAAATTTTCGACATTTATTCCTGTCATGCTAAATACAGAACATTTTAAACGTTTATGTTTTATAACTTATAAAAATAAGAATTGAGATGTAAAGAAGATTGTTTTTTAGTCATGAAGAAATAATTTTTAGACTTGGTGAAATTTCTAGTAAATAACTTTAGTGAGAAGATCTTACCTGTTGTATCTGAATTAACATTAGTTTCATCTGTTCATCGAGAGCCTTTTTTTCGCTCTCCAATCGACTCAACTGATTGTCTAATTTATTTTTAGATGTTGCTCTATGCTCATTGGAAGCTGACTGAAACATTACTCATTTAATTACTAACAAAAATTCCAATAATATCGCATAATTCTTTCATACATTTAATTAAACAATAATAAATGCGTAGCTAATTTATTGGTAAATAAAATGAAAGGTGATCAGTAATTCGGACCTGTGCTTTAATCATCTGGATCTCCTCTTGAAGTGCATTATTATCCCTCGTTAGCTGACCAATCTTTTCCCTTAAAGAAATTGTCCGAGCACTGTTCCGGTGCAAGTCTACCTCACCTCGTGTCCTTTCCACAGGCGTCATTTTAGCTAACGGCTCATACCAATTCTGCGACATTGGAGGCATGAAATAATCTACATTTTGAAGGGGGACTAGGTGATTATGAGAAGCACACGGAGTGAATGAAAATGCAACAAACATTGAGTGAAGCTGAGGATCACTATTCGACGGAACATGACAAAGTGACATCACTGATGATGAAGCAGACTGAGGGGCTGTAGCATATGTACACTGAATGTATATATTATAGCTCTTCTTAATCTTCTATAACTCACTTTCAGTGTTATAATTATCCCTTATTAATCTTTATAAACGTTTTATTAATAGTCTTACTCTTCTTGCTCTTCGCCTTTGTTCTCTTGCTTCATATTCTTCCTTGTTAGATGTTGTTCTTTTCCTTTGGTCACTCCTTGATCGTTGTTGCGTATCTTTAGCATCTCCTTTCACCGAACTCTTCCTTGTCTCACTTAATCCCCGAGAACTGATTATATTACATGACACAATTTCTTTCGTCGATCCAGATCGAAATGCTGCAGGACTCTCATGAACTATAACTTCACCATGAGAAGTCCTAAATACGATAAATATTAGTAAATAAAAACATTAATTCAACCAAAATAAAACACTGAAGTAGTACAATTTTTGAAAATAAGTACACAGTAATAAATATTAGTAAGAAGAGGGAAGTTAATGTCCCACCTTGGTATCTCACTTAAAGTACGGCATCCGGGTAATACCGCTTCGCTTCTAAAGGAATGAGGAGAGAAATAAATAGAAGACATCATCGAAGAAGCACTAGGTCTACAAATATTTACTATTTTGTATTTTATTCGAACTTTGCTAAATACAAAATCATATTTTATATGATTAACATTACGGGTTTAAAACTTTCATTTTATGGTATACACTAGAGTTATTATCCCGGGGAACACTCAGCTTTTACAAAATCTTGAAAAGCCAGAATCTCGAGAACTCGACATTTTCAAATATCACGAAAACCAGGAAATCGTGCCCCGAGGCAAATTTATGATTTTTGGATTACCGTATTTAAATGAATTTGCATTGGTTTCTCGTTTTTTCGAATCTTTAAGTCAATGACTTTCGCTTTCTTAGGTTCTATTTTTTAGTATTTCTTGTTTATTTTAATCGGATAGTTATTATTATTCATGTTACGATATTAGTTTGTCGTGCAAATCTCTCAGGATGCTGAACAGTGTATGTTTGTATAATTGCGAAAAACACTAGTGAGGCCAAGTGGGTGCATCTTCTATGCATCGCTGAATCCTTTTTCAAAGAAACAGACTATCTTCAGGTCTATTCGTAGAAAATTGTCACGCCATAAGAAAAGTCAAACTGATCCTAAAGTCGAACAAGCGGAATGTGAAGAATTGGAAATTGAAAAGGAGAAGAAGAAACGCGACAAGGATGATGATGAAGGGATTCGAAGTGAAGAAGTGGGATAACTCTATAGTGAGGCTGTCGACAATAGCGGGAAAGAATAATTTTGATTTAATTTTAATATTTTATATAACGAAATGTCATGTACTGTCAAGTATTAATCGTTCTTCATTGTTATTCGTGCTTGTGCACACAAAAGTGCTTTCAGAAAACAACTTCGTTAATAAGTAATTACAAATAAAACTTATGTTACGCGCACATCAAATATTGCATCATAATTCCATAAGATTTCCCGATAGCCCGGAATTTCAAATCCCTGAGATTTGAAAATACCATGAAATCCCGGAATCCCAAGACATTCTAGTACCGAATCCTAGATTCGTTTTTTGACTAATGCGAAGGTTATCTATTCTCACTTATCCATTTTTTAATTTAAATAATTAACAAAAATGTATTCCACCTTTCTAACGCTTGACATTGAGCTAGTTCCAGCTCACCACGCATCATTGCCAGCCGAATCTTTAATTCGCGACGTTCGTCCATGGCACATTTATAACCCGCTCGCATAGAATTCAACTCTCGGAACATTGTACCGGCTTTTAATTTCCATCTGTAAGTTAGTTAAATTTGAAAGAAATCAAAAATATAAAATAATTAAATATGTTTGCACCTTCTTGCCTCTTCTTTATCTCCCTCATCAGATGTTAGATCCACTACACTACGACTCCTTCTCAGCTGGCCATTATTCGTTGATTCCTTTTCTGACTGCCTAATCTCTTTGCGGTATAATTCAAGCTCTGCACGTGCACTGTGCAGCTCTTGTGAAAGACGATCAATTCTAACCTAAAAAAGAATATGATTATTTCCTTATTATAAACACTCTTTGTTTTCTCTTATACCTTCATACTTTCTCGTTCTTGCCTTGATCGCTTTAAATCTCTCGCCAAATTATTTTTCTCGTCGTTTTCCCAATCCAACATAACCTCCTCTAGAATCTCCTAAAATTAATTGTTATAATTAACAGTTTACACATTAAACATACAGAATAGTTGCTCTAGCCCTTTCTAATATTAATTAGCTAATAACGATCTAAATTGCCTCATCATATACAAGCCAACAAAAGGAAAGGCTGAGATATAAGTGGGATCACGGCAAGGTTAGCAGACTACAAAAAACCATGCCGTGCTGTGATCTACTATCCTTCAGAAGAAACGAAAGTTGTATCAATCGATGGAAGAAGCTTACTAATAGCTCAAATTGACTCCGCTACGCTCTGAAACATGATAGTGACAAGGCAGAGAAAAGAAAAGATGAAATAAGAGTAAAATAAAACTACAGATATATTGAGTATAAATAATATCCATCAGTGAGTTCTACATCAACAGTAAATGAACTATGATAAAATTGACCCAAGCATAAACTATATATATATATTTGTGAAATGACTAACCGACTGTAGTGCCTCGTCATTAGATGGACTTCTTGTCTTAGCATTGGTTGCTTGTGATCCAATCATCGCTTTTGAAGGGATGCTTTCTTTACCAGCTTGAATAGGAACATCTCCGTCCATTTTATACAGTATCTGCTCTAAGTCGGATTTGACCTAAAGAGAATTTATTGTACTTAAAATTAAGTGTATATTTAGAAAAAGAAGTTAGTTCAATGTCTAACCATATTGAGATCATCGGCTAGATTTGCAAATGCTGGTGATATGTGGCTACATGCTGTCCCACGGCTTGCAGCAGAAACAACAGAAGCCGTTCGATGAACGGAATCCTTCACCCTTTCCAACTCTCTGAGTGATAATTAATATAAAACCATACATCTCAAAAATAACCATAAAATTGGAAGACATAAACACAAATGACTGGTTTAGAAAATTTTTTTATTTCACAGACCTAGTTAGTCTGACATTTTCGGCTCGAAGTTTACTTGTTTCTTCATCATCAATACCAAGTTCAGGCTCAGATAAAGTCTTTCTACAATGAAATTTTGGTAGTTATACGAATGCATGTAATCAGTTGAGCAATAATTCACGAATTTCATCTTCATGACATTGATTTTTTCTTTAAATATGACTTATAGTATATTATCAGTAAGTAGAACTTTAAAACACCTTAATTTGTCTTCTTCATCTTGTATGCTATCCAAAGGTGATAATTTTGGTGGCGTAGACTGTTGACTTTCCAAAGCTCGTTGCAGTTCTTCGTTATCTTTCTCAAGGTTTCTTATTCGTGATTTCAACCATTTCTTCTCCAATTCATAACGGCTCATTTCCTTCAGAATATGTAAACTTCATATATAATTTTAGAAGATTTAATACATAGAAGATTTAATCAAACATACTTGATCAAGCTCCTTCCTGACATTGTCAAATTCGTTGACGAGATGTTGTATTCGCTTTCTCTCGCTTCGGACTATATTGGCCTTTTCTTCCTCGGCTGCTGTCAGCTTAAACGGATATGTAAAAAAGTAAGTTTGTTATTGCATATTCAATTTCCTATGTTTTCATAATGCCCGTTGTCCAAAATTCAACCCACCTTTTCTCTCAACTCAGCGTTTTTAGTTTGAAGTGCCTCAACCTTCTCGATTTCTGTAGGTGCTGGCCTCCCGTCCGCACTGGTTGGTCTATCTACCACGCACGCAATTTTTCGCCGAACTTGTAATCGGCGGTCAGCCTGAAATAATTATCTTAATTGGTTGTTATTAAAACAAGAAGATTTAAATGTTCTATATTTTTAGTTACCTTCACAGATATTCTGTACTAGTCTAACCCGACATTAACCCTCTCAAGACATTAATATCAATTTTGTTTATGTAATAATCACAAAGGTTAGCTCCGCATACAAGACAGAGAGATCACGGGGCGTTTTTATGAGAACTAAGCTCTGCTGTAAGAAGCGGATGATCGGCTTTTTGAGAGTTTAAGGATAACTTCTTGTACTGTTATATTATTGCGTTAATAAATACTTGTATCTGTTCTCTTTGTCTTATTTCTAAGCCATTATATCACTGAACCGCCATAAAGATTACTAGTTCTCTTCCATATAAAGGGAGGTGGACCTAAACATATTCTTTAAACAAAATGATAATGAGTGGACTGAGATTCATTTCAACTATAGAAATAGGCCTATTAAATACTTCACATACGTACCCTCTCTTGCATTGTACTAATTAATTTCTGTTGAAGAACATGCACTTGACGTCTCGTGGTTGCTAATTCTCCCTGACACAGTTTCAATCGCTCCTCGGTTTCATCAAAGAGATCACCCTGAAGAGTATTTCAGTTGTTTCCCACAGATTTTATCGTTGTTACAGTATACTTATTTCAGCGTTTCTACAAATCATTTTACCCACCTTTTCGATTATAGTGGATTTACTTTTAGAGTTTGGCCGACATGCCACATATTTGCTCACATGTCTTGGTCTCGCCTCGCATTCCACATCCCTCCGAGATTTATTCATCTAAAATATATGAGTATAGTTTTTTATTTCAACACAGGTTGTTCATATAAGAAATTAACAAATCTTCTGGCTCACTATGTAACTAAAAGTTCATAAAAGCATACAACCAAAATAAATAAACGTACAAATAATAATCGTCTACAAATAAAAGAGATAAATAAGAATGAAAAAAATTTGCAAAATTCATAAATTAAATTCGAAATTCGCACATATTACTTGTTACTCTAGAAACAAACATAACAGCTCGGAAGATAAAATATATTCACTTGATTGTTGAGTTGAGAAACATGATCAATACTGCTTGTCAGCCGCTGTTCCAAATCAGCCTTTTCTAGTTTTGATTTTAGCTTTGCCTCTTCCTTATCACGAAATAGTTGATTGATTTCATTCTGAACACACAAAACATCGATTTATCAATATTTATTAAAGGAAAAGAATAAGATTTAGTAATTTCAACTTTATTCCTACTTGTGATTTTGATGTTTACCATAATAATGCAGCATCTGAGCAATCTTTAAGAAATGGTTAAGTATTAAATCTATTGAAAAAACGCAACCTGCCTTGGCTCTTTCCAACTGCTGTTCATAAACAGCTATTTTATCTTTCCAATAATTATTTTGTTCTTTATATTTTTTCAAAGCCTCTCCTAGTGCATCTTCGAGTCCACTTTCATACTCTTCTCTCAAAGTCTTTAGGCGGAGCTCAAATTTGCTTTTTTCCTAAAAGATAATATCTTAATTCACTACTTTAATAATCATTATTATCTAGTTTCTTGTTCTTCTTTACGCAGACCTGCCATTTTTATGACAAACCTGGTTTAGCTGTTCCACTCTAGATTCTAAAATTGGTACTTTTTCAGCAATCGAAGATATCTCTTGAAGTGATCTAAAAGTCCATAATATACTTCGTTAATACAATATTATGTTATTATAGCTATTAAGCCCTTCTTACCTTTTATAATTTTCCCTTTCAGTTTGGTGGGCATTAATATCAGATCTTTGGTCCTTTCTTGTATCTTCCAACTGTTTTGAAAGTGTTTCAACTAATTGTGTTTTTACCAAAAGGATTTTTTCAATTTCCTCGAATCTTCCATGCAAGTCTGATCTATTAGCCGTGAATTCATTATGAAGATCCTAAATAAACTTCGTGATCTTTTAAAGCAACGAGTTTTATGCATGGCACATACATTAAATAAACAGTAGTAACTGTTCTGAAGTTTATTTCTGTTAAGTTAATATGTCCAAAAACTAATATTTGCATTTATCCTTAATTCAGTTGTTAATTCCTATACGTGAAGCATACTGTAGATTGTTAACCAGTTTAAACCAATCAAATACACATAAAGCGATAGATGATATTAATCTCAAGATAGATATGTTCTGGTTATATGCTAAAAATTAAATAGTTCTTAAGAGATATTCCTAAACATTATAATCAGTGAAAATAGTCACCATAATAGAGTTTAGATACATAGGCAGATAAATGAGATATACTCACTTTAAGTTTCCTTTTCGTGCTTTGGAACTCGTCCTCATGCCTCGATAGCGCTTCCGCAGTTAAGGTAGTTTGGATACGTTTGGACATCATAATCGAATATCTAATTATGATAATATTGTCTTCAAATACAGTGCATTTCATAATTATGGCCTGTCTCCCCACTGTCATTGTACTTCAGAAACTAATGTTTAAAATTTAAAATTTAATTTTTCGTAGTCTCCTGTTTTCTTACAAAGATCATCTAAAAAATTTTTTATCGCGTGTGTAAATTTATTTTGCTGTTTTTATAATTTATATTCGGAAGAAATATTCACAGAAAAATTTGGTCTCGAGATAGAGAAGGACAGTCAGCAGGATTTCTGTTACCATGCAAACTGTTGTCTTTCCTACCAATTTTTCAAAAGTATTTGTTTTTAAAGATTAAAAAGTACTTAATAACACTTTATAAAGAACTCTATGTATACGATTAAAAGCTTTAAATGATTCTGATAAAATGATAAGACGATATGATAAAAATTCTGTGAAACTCTAGTTCCAAATTTGAAAGGAAAATTTGGGGCGGCTCATAATTATGAAACACATATTACATGCATATCGTTGTCGTTATGCCCTGATAACTTTAAATAGTGATTTCGTAATGGTATGAAATAGATAATCTGAATCCACCTAGGATCAGAGAATCCTTTTCTCCAGTTGCCAGCCGTTTCGTCACTAATGACAAGATCGTGCTCCATAAGAGTGTTTTGATACACCTGCATCCTTTCTTCCATATAAGCAATTGCCTTTTGCATTGTTTCTTTTTCATTCTGAATGATTTACCACTCTTAAATAATGCTAATTCTAATTTTATAGAATACTATGTTCAAAAAATCATAGCTTGATTCCTTGCAACACTATGCATTTCCCTTATTACCTATACAAATCCTCAAACACTTAGAAATAGATAAAAACCTGCAACCGTAGAACAACGATATTTGATGCACTAATTTCGGCTGACTTTGAATCGAGATCTTTCATTATTTCCTCTAGCTTCAATTTTAATCGCATTCTGGAAGAGAAATGATAAAATTAGCTATTTCCTTTACCCGCTACAGAGCAGTGTATTACGGTAAACAATTAAATCGATACTGTCCTCGATTTAAGGAAATATAATATGAGGACAAAAGAAAGTGTTTAAAAACAACCTTTGTAAAATACGTAATACATTTCGGATATGCCACTTTAGAATTTGTTATTTAACTGATTTATAAACTTTCACCTCTGATCCTCCTTGGAATCATATTCCTTTTTCTGAATAGTTAAGTCATGTTCTAATTCGCTGATACGACTGTTTACATCATCAATCTAAGAAAATAATAGATTAATTAAGGAGTGAATTTAGTAGATAGTACACTGCAGTATTATTGTGAATAATGTTGTTTAAAAACGAAGCAAAAGGAAGTAAATAAATACTGTTTCCAGTAGATGATTATTCTCTTCAATCAAGTTTTTCTTCCGCTCCATACATGCTGGTACGGCACATTCTGAGTACATGACAATTAAGGAGTTGTGGACGGGACTTCCGTCTAGTAAATTGTCACTTTCGTTCTCCAATACCGTCTCAACAGACGTATTAGGATTTTGAATCTGAAGATGAAGTTAAATCTAGATCTATCATATTAAGACATTCATAGTCAAGAACTCATCCTAGTATCTAATGTACCTAGAAAATGAGAAATAATATTATTTGAAGCCAATATATGAAACCCAGATTGTAGATGAGCTTAATACCGATATATTGAAATAAATATATAGAATAGTTATACAATATTGTTTTTTTACTGTTTTCTTAGAAAGGTGCATATATATTTTGTGATTTAACGCAACACTAACCCTCTCAATACTCTATTACAATTATTTCGTATGTAATAACCCCAAAGGTCAGCCCCGCCAATACGGCAAGGGGAGATCACGGGACTTTTTGGAGTTAGTGTTTGTAAAAGGGGAGAACGGAGGCCCGGGCTTTTGAGAGAGCTCAAGAGTCATTCTTCGTATTGTTTTATTATTACCCTAATAAAGACTTATACTCTCTCTCTCTTTCTCAATTCTACCACTAAACCATCGTTCTAAATAGGCTCCCTTCCACCTAACAAGAAGTGGGCCAGCACAATATATATATATGAAAGTTTATAAGAATTTCACAAATAGGAAAAACTAACTATTTTCTTCAGATTCTCGCATTCCGTCTTTGATGTCTCAAGTTCTAGTTTTAACTCGTTCTCCATCTTAGATGACTTTAGAAGTTGATCTTTCACCACAATTTCCAGTTGCGCTGCTTTGGTTCGCCAAATAAACGCTTCATTTTGGCACGCCTATAAAAAAACTAATTAGATATTTTAAATATTTATAACTACTGAATCATTTCTCCTAAAATCTTAGTTGTAACCCGTCTTAGTATTTAAAATATGCTTTTAATGTCGTTTTTCTCGCTATGTACTTAAATACCTCTTGTACTTTTGTGTACAATAATTGTGCGGACCCTACATAACGGGTCCCAAGAGTAAGGACGGGATTTTTCCCTTTTTACTATTATTCCACTGTTGCGTTCCTAATAAAGTTATTATTCTCCCCATGGACATAACACTTAGCATAAAAGTTGTAAAATTAATAAGTACTACTGCTAACCTGTATATGGTTAAGTGCATCTTGTCTTAAATATACAGGTTGTTCAGAAAACTTGGATTCCATTGAGAGGCTCATCGGAGACGTGACAGCAATGGGAGATGGGAATGACAAAGACATCTGCTAAGCAAAACGACATAATTTTATATGATAAGTGTCTTAACAACTATAGCTGATAAATTAGTTAATGATCATATATGTAATTATTCAGGACTGATTAAAAATATGTAAACTATTTTTCATGTTTTTTGATAGTACTTGTCGAAATTGAAATTTTTGCCAAACACTTAATATCACAAATTAATATTAGATACAATATTTCTGGGCTATTCAGAGAATAAAATACTTCAAGTAATTTTTTCTAAATGTAAATATAATTCTCGTGGAAGCATAAGATTATCCAACATCCTCGTGTACTCAGTAACACTAATGGTCTGTATGAAATAAAACTGTCCCAGGCCCAGGATACTGTTAGTACCACATGGCATGCCGTTTCCGTCGTGATGCCGAACCATCCATATTTTGTATTTACTCTAAATCTATAGTGTTTAGGGTGACTCATGCACCGTATCCCACAATTAACAAACATAAACAACTAATTTTCACCATCGAAGAGAACTCTGCTCCAGTTCTTCCTTCTCCAACTAACATACACCTCTTGCATACATTTTCCCTATAACAGTTTCACTGAGCAAATTGATGTCCATTTTATGCATTTTCAGTAGATATGGACAAAAAAGTTTGAAGGATTTTGACCAGCATTTCATGTACATACATTACTATAAATACCATGTTACTATTGAGATAGAAACCAACCGTAAAAAATGGGAAACAAATTCTAGAATTTTCTACTTAATTTTTCTGCAGATAATTTCTCTTTTTATCTTAAAGTGTACATCCTGAATACCTATTAAACTACGATAATGATTTTTACGTTGCTTAATAACAGGAATTAAATAGAGCAAAAATCTAGAAATTAAAGTCATAGATCATATTGCCTAAGATTATCATCTGAGGAAATATAGGATTCCAAGCTAAAGAATTTAAGTGACAGAAAACCTTTTCTAAACAAATATGCTGATTATTTTCATGTTTACCACTTTCTTTGCAACATATGGTTCAAGCATAAAGTATATATTCAATAACAGAAATATATAAATGTTTGGTTCTAGTGATCTCACCTGATCTGGTAAGCTATGAATAGGAGAAACTGATGAAGTTGGAGATAACGCTTGCGGTGATAATGCTAAATACGAAAAATGAATATAATAACAGATCAAGGAAGAGAGTGGAGATATATGTACGAATAAAGATGATTTTCAAAAATTGTGATAGAAAATAGAGGCTTCAGTATACACACCAGAGGAAGTAGTTCCCTGGTTGGGATCAATCGGAATTTGAGTAGTTGGACTCATTGGTACTGGGAACATAGCGGAAGTAGAGCACTGAAGAACGAGTATTTATTTTAGATTCTAATTTTTCGTTGAAAACTCTCATAAATACTGTTCATATCATAGTTAATGAATTATTAAACTATCCTCTTCTAATCTTACCGCTTCAGTAATAGTTTCTGCATCTATTCGTGGTCTATTTAGAATATATTCGAGTTCTTTAATGCGAGCATTCAATCGAGTGATTTCATCTCTAAAATATATGAATTTATAGTTTCTTCAGTTATTCCATCTATATCTTATTTTTTTAAATAAATTCCCGTTTTCTTACCTTGCCATAAGTGTCTCCTGTACTAACTGATTAACTCGAACAGCATGTTTCATTTCCATTTGCTTCCGCTCCTTCTCATAAGCTTCCTTTGTTTCTTTTTCTCTAAGCAACAGCCGATGACTATCGGAAAGTGACGCCTGTTTCATGTTCAGCAGCTCTATCTAGAATTAATGTAATATCATATTCACTACACTACATAAGAAACATATATATATTTAAACCCCATCTTTGTTACGTTGATTTTTTGAATAATACACACAAAGAGATGGCGCAAATACTTAAAGAACTCTAAGTAGGTATCGCAAAATACGAGCCTCTTCATTAAACAAGACACTAAACTATTTTTTATGGGTTCAATATTCTTCTCCATTAAATGTAGTTAGGAATAATTATGTTATAATCTTACATCGTTGATCCTGTCCCTTAGCTCTTCCAAATGCTTGTCTTTTTCATCTCGCTCTTTCAAAGCTGTTCGTAGTTCATTTTTTAAATCATTAATTTCCTAGAAAATATAGTATCTTGATCATAATCGTTATCTTATAAATATTTACTTAGTTAATTCTGCTAATAGCAAACAACATGTATCTCCGTTGTTTCATTCACATTTCTCATTTAGAATAGTCGAACTATCATTGAATTTAGTTTCGTAAACAAATAATGCTCTAATACATGTTGAAATATCAATAGTAATCAACTAAATCTTTTAAATAATAAGGAGAACAAATTCAAATAAGTAATTTAGGTCATCTTAGAGCAAAAGTGAAAGTGGGACTCCTATGTAAATTCTTACAATTTAATTTAATTTCACAAAATAATAGGCAAAATTTAATAGGTATTCAATGGCGAAAAGTGGGTTAACATCGCTTGCATATTCTACATGAATTGCAGTGATGTATGTTTAATATTAATATTATATGTAATTTCAGTTTTCTAAAAAAACACTATTTTACCTTATTCCTTTTCTGTGTAGGTGTTAGATATTCTCCAATATCATTATGATTATGATTACATCCTCGTTTCTGACAATGCGGAACAAACCTGGCAAATGTTAAGTGAGATAAATATTAGGTGTATTCAGAAGTTTTAGTTTTTTTTCCACAATTTTCACTTTATTTCCATAATATACAGAATGCAGTTCAAGTATCAAAATATGTTTTCTCGCTTTCTATGACCTTCTGCCATCTCTCGGGTAACTTTCGGATTCCTTCGTGAAAAAACGACATCGGCTTGGGGGCAATAAAATTATCGATCCATTTTCGCACCTCAGCCACATCTCGAAAGCGCTGTTCTGCTAGACAGTTCTATATCGACCGGGATAAATGGTAATCCGAAGGTGCCAAATCCGGTGAATACGTCGCGTGAGGGAGAACTTCTCAGCCTAAGTTAAAAATAGTTTGCTGAGTACTGAGAGCAACGTGAGGCCTTGCGTCCTCATGCAGCAAAATGACCTTCCAACTTCCTTGTCCAGAAAATGGTCGTTTTTGTTCAATTGCATTGAACAAATCAGTCAGTTGACGACCGTAGAGCTCGGCAGTAACCGTCTCACCTGGTTGAAGGAGTTCACAAAACAGCACACCCTTCATATCCCACCAGATGCACAGAAGGACTTTTTTGGCGTGGATGTTGTTGGCTGTCCGGGATCTACCCATGAATGTGTGTGTTTAGGATTGTCGTACATAATCCATTGTTCGTCACCAGTAACAATTTTCCACAAAAAGTTCTTCTTGCGTTGCTTGGCAATGAATGAGTTGCATGAGTTGAGCCGGCGGTCAATGCTGTTTCTAGAGAGTTCATGCGGTACCCATTTTCTGAACTTCTAAATTTTCCCCATCTCATTCAATCATCTGGAGACTTTTGCTTCATCAACTCCCAACTGTTACGCGAGTCCCTTTCGTGTCTGTGACGGATTTTCATCCAATAATGATTTCAAAGCATCAGTCTTCGGCGTTCGTGGTGTCCCGAGCGTTGTCGATCGCTGACATCAAAACCAAAACCTGCAAGTACTGTGGGACACAACACCTTCCCCGAGTACAGAGGGAATTGACTTGCATGCTTCAACATCGTTTTCCCCTTGTTGGAACTCGTAGGAAATACAGTGTCGAATACGTAGTTTTTGGTGGCTGATCTTATTCCAATTATTTTGTGAGGTCAAGTTTACCATTAAATCTTGACTTATGGCTTTTCAGAAACTACAAACCCAACACTACAAAAACGTAAATCGGCTGGTTTTTATTTGAATTTTAAATATTTATACCAAAGAGTTGAAAAAATTGACTAAAACTTCTGCATACACTTAATATGTAAAAATATTGTATATATAGGATTAAAACTAATGAAATTTGATAAATAATATTGAAGTTCCAGATTCTCACCTAGTATCTTTTCCAGTCCACCACCGACCAACTACACTGGAAGAAGTACTACCCGTTGAACTTGTCATACTCACTGCTTCATCACGGTCATCTCAAATTGTGAATATTTTTTTACATTTCTAACAAAATATGGCACAATAATGTTTGCCTATATATATATATATATAAGGATATCCTAAATAAATAAAGAGGGTATCCACTAGAAAAGGAACAGTTCTAACAGTTTTGTGGCTTTTTCCAAACTCGACTAAAGCTGTCGTTCAAAAGTTTTCCTGAAGACTTGAATATCTGGCTTTCCGATCGTATTCATTTCATTAACATTTTTCACACGTGAAAATTACAGTTATCAATTTTGTGAGGACACCCATTTTCGTGTTTTTTTTTTCATATGTGCTCGGCTTTATTTACATCTTATTTTCACTACTCTAATAACTAAAAATGGTTTTTAAATGTCCTAGTAGTAAACAATGTGAGGTATATATCGGATGCGCTCTGCGTCTGTGACCTAAGCTACCCTATAAAAGGGCACGAGGCGGGGACACAAGAGCCATACGGGTGTTCTGAACATGTGACCTTTTGGCCTAATCCTTTTCTTATTATTAATGTTATGTCACTTGTTAATAAACATTCTCTTAGTAGTTCAATGTAAACACACACATACAAATATTAAAATAAAGTAAGGACCAGCCTGATCACCTGATCCTCAACCTTTACAACAGCATAATATTTTATTGTTCCAGATTATAATTTTTTTATATCACAATTGTACTTGTCCTTCTTTAACATCAACAACAGTCTCGATTTTCCTCATGAATTCTAAGCACCACTTCTTGTATATTTCGAAGTTAATTCGTCTATAGTTCAATGACTCTCTGATTGAAATTAGCAAAGAAGATGAATCTACCTCCAGAATAAACGTGGGATTCTAGCCATGCCCGTAATCTGTAATCACAAGGATCCAAAATAGGCTAATTCGAAGGTCAGTGACTCGAGGTTATGAATCCCAGTGCATCTTCCATGTGGTATTCCACCATTTTTTGGTTGTGAAATCAAGTAGAATTGAACGGAAAGATGGATCCATTCGAATACAAGGATCTGAAGTTAGAAAGAAGGCAATCTTTAACGAGGACGTGCGTGTAGTCTGTCGAATTTATCTTAACTTCAGGCTCCTCAAAATTAATGGATATCTTTCTGTTAAAACTAATCCCTGTGCTCATCACTAGACATCTAGAAAAGTCACTTTTTTGCACGACCATTCAGTTGGCATCGATGCCATTCCTGCGCCTTTTTCCAAAGACAATATAGTTTCTGCGGAGGTGCATTAAATCCACGAATATAGTGATAGTTTTTAATATTAACTAGGTCTTTCATAGAAAATGTCTTTTTCAGTTATTAGGACAGTAAAAATTAGAGATAATTGGGTTCGAATATGTATAAAAACATGAAAATCGATAATTATACTTTGCTCTTTCCGTACATGGTAACGAATTTAATACAGTCGAAAGGCTAGATTTCTAAGCTTTCAGAGACGCTTTTAAACGCCTTTTGGGGTTTAAATAAAGTTACAGAACTGTTAAAATCGTTCTTTTTCGCGGACACCTTGTATTATTATATGATAAAACTAGAAATGAAAAAGTCGATATTATACTATATCAGAAATCACCTATACTATTCATACTTGTAAATTTTAATATACCTGGGATTTCTTCGTGTTTTCTATCCCTCTCATACATATCTTCTGAATCTTCCTCAGAGTCTAATATTGCTGTTTGCCTAAAGCCAATAA
This sequence comes from Heterorhabditis bacteriophora, assembly GCA_964036235.1. NCBI lineage: Eukaryota > Metazoa > Nematoda > Chromadorea > Rhabditida > Heterorhabditidae > Heterorhabditis > Heterorhabditis bacteriophora. The sequence continues at coordinate 3,368,963 of OZ038430.1, forward strand.
CTTTTAAGAAATAAATTCATTTCATATAATACAAATCATTTCCACAATCTCAATAACATTATTTTCTATAATACTAATAGATAAATATTTTCTAGTATTATGAGTGCATACCGTAATCCATTTTTATTGAAACGAGAAGCAGCTCCATTCCCAAGATCCTTTAGTATTTGTTCAGAATCGGTATTGTTCTCATCACTTGTGTCTCCAATTATTGTAACTACAGGTAATATATATAAGTAGAACATATCCGACGCCTTAGTGGTATTAATGTTTTATTTCATCAAACCTGCATTTTTCTCCCACCAGGTTACCGATAATTTTGGTATTTTAGTGCTAGCCTTATCTGGAAAACGATCTGGAGAAGGACGATGACCAGGTAGAGGAAAAACCTGCAAGTTATTCCCTTCTTAACTCATCTTTATTACGTTTTCATTTTACTCTACATCACTCCTTGTTCACTTGAATATATAACAGATTCAATCCACGTTTATTTCTATATTATATCTTTAACATGTCCCATGTTTTCCATACCGTGTCTTTACTATCAGCCTGAGTTTTCAGAGACGTTCGCTTCAAAATTCCCTTCTTCGGTGGTTCTTGGCTGTCACTTCTAATAAAAAATACTAACATTGAAGGTATGCAATTTTAACTATAAAGCTATAATAAAGCAATAATATTAGTAATTAAAACATCAAAAGAAAGTATTTAAAAGCAGATGAAATAGAGGAGTGAGATGAAATAAAGGCGAGAGTGATTTTAAATGATGCCAGATTAAATAAACAAATAAGATCTCACCGTGAAGTGGAAGGACATTGGACATCATCTGGCACTATTGTATTTCGCACATCTTCCGACATCTTTAATAATGATAAAAATAACACTATATATTGGAAATTCTCCAAAAATACGTTCCCGAATAATCAAAAATAAAAATTAAACAAGAGCAATTGTGATAATGTTAAACGAGAAGTTCTGATTTTACTTGAAGTAGAATAAAAAAATAGTTATAGAAAAGTAACAGATTAGTTGAACTATTAGTAAATCAAAAGTGAAATTTAGTCCAAAAATTAGGACAATTAAAGATTAATGTTAGCATTGATCAAATTTTCATAAAACAGCTAAGCCAACAAGCTGAGTTTTTAGTGTGGATGTGTAAAATAGAATCAGCTGTGCTTTCTTCTACCTAAGGGTGAGAAATGCATAGTATACCACAAAAACCTAGGAAATAAAAGCTTAGTAATCCAACTCCAAATGCATTGAATTGATCGATCAATTATTTTATGTAAAAACGCATATTCAATCACAGCAAGTTCAAAAGATTCGAGGAGATCAATTCAATGACTAAACGCTTTCAATGTAACTGCGAATCGGACATTTTTAACTTGGATACATTGTCAAATGAATCAATAATAAATATGAAGTATTATATACATATATAGAAAATTTCAGGTTATTTAATTACCAGACAGTAATTACAAATATTACTTTTGCTTTTTAATATAAAAGTATACATTACTATTCTCATGTCGAAAATATATTTCACATTGATAAGACTCACTCATATCATGCGGAAATAAGATCAAATAAAAAAAGAATAGAAGTTAAATATATAGAAAAAAGATCACACTGCAGTAACTCAGAGGCGTATGTATAGTAGGAAACATGCGCTTAGACCATGTTCAGTAAGAATGATCCAGTGCATGTAACCGTGGCATTATGCATTATATTTAATTTTTTCCTCATATTGTAAAATATGGCAATAAATAAATCATGCTAAGCCTTCTGCCAAAGGAAACATTTTGTTCATAGTTATGAAAATATTTGAATTGCTAGTAACATGCATATCCAACTAAAAAAAGCAGCTCAGAAAAAAGCACTACACTCAACTAAATAATTTATCAAACACAACACAATATTAACAGCAAGATGCCATAACGACTGAAAACATAGGAACAAATGCAAACAAGACATTAAGAGCAATTACCTTCCAACTACATATAACTGAATTACTACATAAGTAGTGCAGATAGATTGGTACTGGATACCTTTAAATTAAATCTTTAAAATCGATTTTTGTCATTTTAGATTCGAACAAAATAAATCGAGTATCGATTAACACGTAACAAAAAGCAAAATTAACATGGGTGAAACTAATGTTCTAATCTATCAAAATACATTGTTTAACAGCATGAAATAACTTTCTACCGAAATATATAACGACGGTCAAAAGTTGTAAACTTTATACTTTTTATATAACAATTAAAAATCCAAATGTCTTATCCCTACAAATTGATACCACATACTAAGAAATATTATCAGAAAAACAAAATTTCCTAGCTTCTCCTATTTCGACAGAACTGTTAGAATGGAAAATGAAAAATTTTGTCCAAAATAGTACAGAACACCATAGATAGTATTGATATAAGACGCGCCAAGATGAAATTGAAACCATATCAAGAAATTCCAAGATAACCAACAAAATCGCAAAGTTTCGGATTCTGACATATATTAAAATACTAAAACAATTTCCTGTAAATTAAATAAATTTGAATTAAGAAGCAGTCATTGCTATATATCTTCATAGTGGGAGCTACTTGAAATCGGGGTCTCACTTACTTTTCTATTACAACGGGAGTTTAGTGGCGCATTGTTCGGACCCGTGTAGTAAACCCCTGGACACTCAAAGAAATCACTCAATCCTATATCAAAAACATCTCAAGTGACCGATTGTCAAGTATTATAATGAGAATTATTTTAACCACAATGACGCAAAATCTACCTGTATACTCCCTTTTATTCATTGGTCCTTTTCGATTGAATGAGGTTACGGAATTGATTTAAAACTGTTTCTTCTTTCTTCTTACGTTCCTCATATGAAAATCCACTAAGAAGACGTTTCTCCTCAGCTGTTAATACCTAAAACAAACAATAAAAATGTGTAATGCATATTCTGCTGATTTATAAAGATATCAGCGACATTACACTGTTTATTATCTTCCTATATGTCTAAAGCTGGATTTTTTAAGGAATAATTTACATACTCTATCATAATATCATATGTAGGAGGTGACTGCGACAACTGTTGCTCAACGGACAAATGTGAAAAACCAAAGAATAATCGGATTAGAAACACTTCGCATTTGTCGGGGTTTCAATAACCATGATATACACTTGTGTTTAAATTATAGCTGAAAATCTTGTTTTAAAAACAAAAACATACCTGGTTCTCCTTTCTCAAACGAGTCGCCTCCATAGCTTTATGACGTGTACCGCTCATTACATATCCAACTTTTTCAAATTCTAATATTTCAGCGGATGACAGCCCGATTTCACCTAACGTTAAAGGATAATTCATGGATATCTTCGATTAAAACTAATGCAATATAAATTACACTAATAATAACCAAACCTCTCCTTGGAATACGTTCACCCCGAGCTATGTAAGCTGCCATTGCTGCAGCTTCACCTTTCAACATATCTTTTCCATAACTGGAACAGAGTAATTAGATAGAATTCTCAAAATGTATTATTAATATTAGGTAAACCAACTTGGCCTTGATTTTATATCCCAATTGATTTCGAGCTAATAAAACATCGGGAATAGGAGGTCCCGGCATTTCCTGTTCCTCTCTAGCCTCTCGTTCGGCTTCACGCACTCTCATTTTCTCAGTGACTTCTACCCATTCATCGCTCTCTTCATCGGAATTCCTAGCTTTCTGCAAGGTATATATATATATATATATATACTTAAAAACTATTTTTGAAACAACAGTCAACATACAAAAATGAATCTACATCAAAGCATACCATTAACTTTAAACTAATTAATGAGACAATAAGAGATTGTACTTAGCCACTTAGTTGAGATTACTTTATCGAATTAAATTAGTGACCTAGATAATATTTTTCCGAATGAAGTGGAAAAAAAAGGACAAACCACCTTCTTTGTTTTTTTCGTTTTTTTCGCCTTCTTTTCTTTCTTCTCTTTTTTATTTTTCTTATTCTTCTTTTTCTTTTTTGCCTTCTCTGAACCAGAACTATGGGTAGAATCAGATTCTCCTGATATATCTGAATAAAAAGAAAATACAATGAAAGACAAAGAAATATTAATAAAACAATCAAATGCATATAAATATATAACTGTTTCTGAATAATCTTCGAGTTTCCAACCTTGTTCCATTATTAAAAATGGATTTACATTTAACTTTTCCATAAAAAAAGCCTATAGTTTGATCAGGTAAAATTCTAACCTCCCTTCATCAATTCTATCCTTCGTTTCCTTTCTTCTTTCTTTTTCTCCTTTTTGCGCTTAGCCTTTAAAATATCACCTTTCTCCTCTTCGTTCAACTTAGTTTCCTCATCTTCTTGATATCTAAAATAGGACATTTAAGTGTACATGACTATTATTATATTTAGCTTCACATTTAATTATGATTTTATTTCCTTAAAAATCAAGAAAACATACAATGCATAAACAGCCTCAATTTCTTTTTGAGAAGGAGAATGACTCCAGACAGAACGAACACCTCGCTCCATCACATCCATTCGCGAATCGCGTCGGCTGAACATGCAAGTTTATTTTAAATATTCATCTCTTCTACATTTAGCCAGAATTTCTATGCTTAGGGTAAGTATCAAATGTCACTACCCTAAATACATTTCTTATCTCCTGTATAGAAACCCCAACGAATTAAATAATGTCTGTCACTGATATACTTTTTAATAGCCTACTTTTTCTGTTAATAGTAGTGTTGGGAGAGAAAAAATGTCGTTTTTTAAACCTTCCTTCTGTTAAGAGAATACTAATGTACTCGCATGCAAAACTATAAATTGCCTTGATTACTAGTAAAATGCATTCCTTATTTTATGAAGACTTTAGACATATATTAAGAGTAATTTATGAAAATAGAAACTTTAAAAAAAAACAATGAAAGTGACTAAAATAATATTTAATTGCATTAACAGATTTCTTTCATGCTAAGATTACACTATAACTTCCACTGTACCTCTTCCACCATTCATCCTCTTTAGTTTTTCTATCTTGCTCTGTTTCTTCACTATCCATTCGACGCCTCTGATGTCGCCGTATTGGTGAGCGTCTAAAATCAACTGTATAACAATAAATATATCCTTAAAATACTTCTAAGCAACATGGCACAATAGATAATTTACCGCGAATACCTAAAACAACTTGCTAATTAATTAAGACTGAGTTTTTTTTCAATACTACGAAATTAAACTCCAACTACATTACCGATTGAATCAATTATTCCAATATAATGTTTTATGCAGGAACAATAAACATGTTTTCCTTCTATTAATATAAAGCAAAGTCTATTATGCGTGTTAATATTATAAAATGTTAATAATTATCTAGTAATATCAAGAAACTCTTCATTAATAGTGTTAGCATATGATGTGTAGATCACTATTAAGATAAAAAAATTTTAAAATATTATTTTTATACCAATAACAACAATTTGCATATCAATAGCATTTTTTTCATGTAATAGCAACCAACCTTTCATTGCTAAAGCTCCTCGATCTGCTTCTAGATCTAGATCTTCGCCTATTTTTCCGCCTTGCTGGACTTCTACTCCGTGATATCCTCCTATAGGATCGACGTCTAAAAACAATGCAACGAATAAATAATTGAAAAATAACATTTCATCAGCATAATAAAGTATTTTTAATATTATTACATGCCCAATAATATATTTTAATAATAAAATCAGAATATAGTAGATTACGGAAGACGCGAAAAGGTACTGATAGAAAACATTTTCTTTTTTCAAACATATAAAAATGTCTAAAAATGTTCCTGAACGCTTATTTATTTGGCTTTTCAAATATCTTTACTGTATTAGTAGAACATTCATCTACGTTTTCTATTGTCCTTATAACTTAAAATATTTACTTTTTGTGGAAGGTCTAACTATTACGAAAAACTACCACAATATTCAAGAATTTGATACTTTTACAATTTGTCTTCAAAAGAACGGATTTCATTCAACTTTGAAATATTTTAATTATAGGTTGCTTCCTTTATATATTAACGTCTTTTTCCTAGAAGTAACATAGAAAAACGGGTACGAAAACATGGAAATCGGTGCTTTTACAAAATCAATAATTGTACCTTTCACGAGGAGAATATGCTAATGAAGTTAATACAGCCAGAAGACTAATTTTTCAAGCTTTCAGAAATGTTTCTAAACAACAAACTTTTATTGAATTTGAAGAAAGTTATAAAACATAAAATCGCCTCTTTTTGCCCATTCTGTATATTTTATTTTCTACAGATAAATAAATTTCATATTCACTCAATACTTTGTAGGAGAGTCGTAAAACGAATAAGTATAAATCACCTCCTATCCACACGATCATATCTGTCTTCCATAATTCTACGTTTGTCTCTTTTTCTCCGAGGTGATGTTGACCTTGAGTTAGATCTAGACTTCGAAAATGCACTACGAGATCGTGACCTAACAGTAAGTTGCTATGAAGATGTTGTATCACAGACCAAATAAAGGTAAACATTCAAAAATATGATTGAAAAATCGTATGTTATATTTAGCTTCTACCAAACCTATGACGATAACGTGCAGGTGGACTAGCTGAAGACATCGAAGCATGTTGCACCTAAGAATTTCCACGATAATTAATAATTACTACCTAGTAAATTCATTCTTAATTAACCAACGTTATTAAAAGTAAAATTTTATACATCTTGTTTTAATTCGCGGCTATTTTTGTAACTCTTCTTTTTTGGCTGTTCTTCATCACTACTTGATGTGTCAAATTTAAGTTTTTCTGGAGAACGAGACCGCGACCTAAAAATATTCCTATTACTTTCATGAAATAAATCAACGAATATAGGTATTAAGCAAATAGAAATAATATTATAAACATTATAAAAGAAAAGTATGGACAACTCATAAATAATGAGACACCTCACATCGCTCCACCATTTCCATTCTTTATCTTGACAGATCTCTCAGATATTGATGAAGACAACGACACTGACTCTGAATCGCTAGATTCCGACATAATTTGAGAGTAGCCTAAATTTTTAAAATTATAATCTTTTATGTTAGAATGTTATCTATATAATTGTAAAAACACTTAATAATTCACATTACATATCGTTGAAATTTATGAAGTAAACAAAATATGATAGTTGTGGAAAAAGACCCCAGATAAAACTGCAATTCTGTCATTCATACACGGCAACATATAAGGGGGTCAGAGTTCAGAAAGAAAATGAAACTGAATACCTAAACTAGAAAAAAAGAAAGTACAGTAAAAAAAATTAGATGTAGACTACGTTATACTTTACTTTAAATTTCCAAGTATAGTACTTATTTAAAACTATTTTAGGTGATAAGAATTGATGGGAGGATATACAATTCTTTAAATTTTCTTGTAATAAGGATGCATCCTAAATCACAGTGGATGTCTACAGGATCGTGATTTCATTAGTGGAGTTCCTTGTCGCTGAATATATCTGCTTTCTAAGTGTTGATTAGCTAAGGTCCAACATATTTGTTCCGAAATATAAGACTTCACAACATTTTTTGAACAGTTATTTGCGTTAACAATAAGGTATGGAAAAATAAACTTGAGTGAGAGGAACGCTGTTTTGGCAAGATAATCTTAACACTGGACAACTCGTCAAACAGATGATGGTACACCAGAAATTTTGTTGCCTTTTATTCGCTAGTGTGGCATTTAGATTTCGTTTTTATTAAATATATCCACAAAAACAGAATATATGAAAGAAAAAAGATGACAAACATGAGGGATTTTTTAGTGTGTTCCTTATAAGAAATGCAAAGTAAAAACTAGAAGGATACAGAGTTGTGTTAAAGTGGATACAATGAAACAATAGTTCCTATGAAGTTTTAATATTACTTTAACTAATGCGAATAATTTTCAAGCCTTCAAAGCAACGAGGGATACTACCTTTCTGGTTCGTTTTGTATAAAATTGATAAGTCTGGAGAATCTCAGCTTATTATTTCTGTTCTTAAACGATTATGCTTATATTGTACATAGAGTATTCCTTATATCCAAATAACGAATAAACGAATTATCATAGACCCGAAAAATTCTACTTATTCTCACTTTTATAGATTTAAATGTTCTGAAAATTCTATCATAATCTTCAACTGTAGCTATCTTATAACCGTAACTACATAACAAGTATTCAGGCTAAGATTTGGCTAAATTGCCTCTAAAAACATTAAAAATCGCATGGTTTATAAAAGTGCCAAAATTTTTAAAAGGATAATACTCTTACGGTGCACAGTAGATAATAAATATCCGTCACTTGATGACGATGGTGACATGGTCCTATGGAGAAGCAGTATGCTATTTTTTTTTTTACTATAATTAAAGTGACAAAATTATTGGTAAATTTATGTTTTAATGTTACTTCTCCTTAGGAACTCAAAAGAAGCCACCTACGATCGTCTCATTATGTTTTAGCCATCATTTGATATAATTTAGCACACTAGTTTGTATTTTCTTTTTTGCATGCTTTTGTTCTATCTATAGTTTCTATATAGGTATAAACGCTTCAAAATGCTGCAGAAGTTTTAAATAACTTATTAAAACGTGTTTACTGATATTCATTTGCGAAAATAATTCATGCAGCTCTATACGTACGAAATAAAATATATTTGAAAAATCCGAAGTAAACCATGGTTGCCAACTGAAATATTAAAGGAGGATGATAAGTGAGTGTTCAATTTATTGTTTTTTATGCCTATACTCTAAATTGGCATTTAGCCAATAAGGTTTGCACGAAATTTGGCTTTGTGGCATTATGTATTTACTTTATACGATTACTTTAAATATTTTACTATTCACGGATATACTTTTTTGATTTACTTTATAAATAGCTGTGCGTTTTGGTGTGGAAACAGTTTGTTCCTCTGTATTTGCAGATTATATTACTATGATATCTATACTAAAATACTCAGTTTAACTAAGCACGGCTCTTGGCGTAAAAATGTTGATTTAACTTAATTTCCATTAATTAGACTGTAAGAGATAATTAATACTTTGTTTCTTCTGAATCATAATGTTTATTTACATTAGATACTTTTGTACTTTTTCATTTTTAAGTGGAACTCAAATAAATTATATATGAGTTATAGGTTTGTTCCTACAGTTTATATATTATATCTAAAACAATGGAAAAATTATATCAAGAGACGAACAGTCTACTACAACAGGCTCATTTTGGTATGGGTCGTCTAGAACATGCCAAGGATGAGCAGGAAGCCCAGATCATTTCCCAGTCAATTCATGCGCAACTAAAGTGATTTAAACTTCTTAATATATAATTCTATATGAAACATATGTTAAATTTATAATTTTTTGGAATATTTATTAAGCAGTAAACTACTTGAGATTATTCTAGGACAATTGAGGAGAACTGTAGCCGTCTAGACCTTATAGTGAATAAAGAACCACCTACTCGCCGGCATTTGGTTTGTTGTCCTTATATTTAACACAATTTATAAGATAATGTAATGAATATTTGTGATTAGATTAGGAAGGGTTTCATCGAGGAAAACCACCAATATTACGAATTTTCAGGTTCGTATAAAAGTTGATCAACTAAAAAATGATAGTCGAACTGTTAGCCTAGCCATTTCGACAATCTATAGCCGACTTACCACTAAGTGGTGTGCTGCCAACGAACGAGAAGAACTTTTAAAACAACGGTAATTGAAGTGGAATATGTATAATTGGCATTACTTTCAGTATGTATAATTCTCTTCAATTAAGATTTCGCGCTAATGAAGCTACAACACTTTCACTAGAAGGCCATGAATTACAAGTAAATGATCGTCTACATTCATCGCATCGTGCTGTTAGTTGCAACTTTTATTCTCAGTAGTTAGTTAAACAATGATTTCCAAATCCATTTGTTGGCAAACTAAAAATTCAGAAATAGATTACCGTAATAATCTCAAGACTAGTAATTATTTTATCGAATCTTTGTTTTATCAATTACTTTGTTATTGAATATCACATTTAAGACTAGTTATTAAGGTTAGATATATTTTCTAATTGACTAGAATTTTATGCCGAAAAGAACTACAACTAGACAGAGTTGCTTTTAATTCCTTTGGAGATAACATGTGTTTTCAGGTGGATGACTTAATCAGTCAGGGCGTAGCTGTTTTAGAAACTCTTCGATCACAACATATAAATTTACGAGGTGTTCGAAGGAAAATTATGGATATTGGATCAGCTGTGAGTGTTTAAAATATTTTTACAGTGTTGCGTTCATGTTTTTATTGAAATATTATAAATATATTATAAATTACTCTTTTAGCCTACTTATTAGAATATTTATCTTTTAGAACATATATATATATATATATATACTGATCTTATAAGTAGTGCTTCACAACTATGCATATATTCAGCAAATGAACAGGCGTGATTTCTCGGCATAATGTTGGAAATCAGTGATATATTTATTTAAAAATTATTTCAGCTCGGTTTATCGAATACGACCCTGCAAATGATTGATCGACGTGTCAGAGAAGACTGGATCATCCTTGTTATAGGTTGCATTGTGACGATTATATTTATGTACGCATTTTACCGACTTTGGAAGGGTTGAGGACAATCTTGCATAAATTCTACTCTAAAATAAAATCTAATTTCTTCCTAGGACTGCATATATGTGTAAATTTTTCGATGTCGCATAGGTTGTGTTGGGTTGTTTTATATTATTTATTTAAATATCTACATATTAAACAGTTTCTATTTTTTGTGGTTTTCTAAATAGGAATTTTTACTTTCTGTCTGATTTTTTAATAGTATCACTTTGGCCACTATTGTTCACCTATTAGCATAGACAAAACAGGAAGTTTTAACGGATTTAATAAAGTTTGTCACTATTTCCTTGATCATTTTAAAGGCTTATACATTGTAAGTACTGCATGCTATTAAAATAGATATGGTTTACTAGTGAGTAAATTGGTGAGGTGAGTAGTGTTTTTATTGAAAATGGAAGACATCGATTTAATAGAGCTTGGATAGTGCACCTTTATTCTATTGTAATGTTAGCAAGTGAAATTTTAGGCATAGGCTATGGAAGCAGGTTTTCAAAGAGTAGGAGACAGAAATCCGCAAAAAGTCCTTTTTACTTTTATTCTAGGAACATTTGACTTAATAATGTTCTGATGACAAATTCCTCACATTTCGTCATCTTTTAATAACCAAATTGCTCCTTTTGCGCGACCGCCGTTGCCATAGTGTTGCTACATTGATCCGACATAGCAGGCCTCAGCTAAATCCCTAAACCGCAGCTGCCAGTTCACGATATAGCTGTCTTGTTCTTCTCATATTTCATGGCTCCTAAAAGTCAACTACTAGCATTTTAGAATAGTTTTTTTTTCACTTTAACACTTACATAAAAATATGACATTTTAAAGAAGTGTAGAATTATAATAAGTTTAGAGTGCAGCAGTTCTTTTAATTCCATGGCCAAGCAAAAATTCACAGTTCACATATAGTCTTAAATTTATACCATAATTGTAACTTAGTAGTAGATGTTTTCTTCTCTTATATTATTTATAGTATCCATATTTCTTTGTTTAGATCTTATTATAACTTTTAGCTAATTTATTAAATAAACTTATTTAGACATTAAATGAGCAAATAATTTAAAGTATTGCTGTCTTTTTTGCGTAAAAGTATTTGACTCAGCTATTATAACGAAAATAAAACATTCTCGCTGCAAATTCTAGGCTAGCCAATGCGTGAGATAGTCCATATCCAAGCCGGACAGTGCGGTAACCAGATCGGAGCTAAAGTCTAAAATTTTTAAATTATTTTTCACTTTATTTCTAGCTAGTATCTATCCTTCTTTCTATCGACCACTTATCTTCTTATAGTTCTGGGAAGTTATCTCTGACGAACATGGTATCGAACCAACAGGTATTTATAACGGAGACTCCGATCTACAGCTGGAGAGAATAAATGTATATTACAATGAAGCTAGCGGTTAGAACAATTAATATTTTTTACATCTCTAAATTAAAGCTAATTTTTTTTCTACACAGTACATTAATAATGAATTACGTACTTCTACGTTTCTTTAAGATTTTCAGTTGTTATGTTCGAAATATGTAGTTATTCTCTACTCTGTATAGATGCATGCTGGGCCATAAATTACTCAAACGCTCCTATCAAAAGTCGCAATAGGCTTTGCAACAACTTTTAATTAACATAAGTGGTACTAGCTTTAACAACCAACATTAAATAGCCAATATACAAAATCTGACTTGAATTCCTTAATCCTATGTTGAGCAATTTGTCCAAGTCAAAAAACAAGTATCATCACTGAATTACATCTTTCTGGAGAAGTCTAAAGATAGTCAGTACGAAGTTTCATATAGGCCTATATAGTGAATAGAAATAAAATAGTGGAAAAAGCAAAGACATACTGATCAGCTGTTATGAAAACCATAAACATTGTATTTTAGAAACAAATTAAAAGAAGAATTCCGTGTCTTGAAATCATATTTAGTTAATGGAAGTATTTTTTTCCGTCAATTCTGTTTCAAACCATAAATCACATGACAGTTATTAATAAAGGGAAATAAATGAAATATACTACTATGGTGTTCCATTGTGATTTTTTAGATGGCATAACTTTCTTCTATTTTCATTGATTGTAGACTAAAAATGAACATTTAATACTATCATTCAAAGATTTAAAATAATTCTTTATTCAGAGGCCTTAAAATAATACTAAAAAATAGTTTACTTTAGAAGGATTGTAGAATTAGGGGATATCAAATAAAAATAATTTTTAATCATGTAAACAAATTTGTATTGGATTACAGATCATAAATATACCAATTGACTCTAAAATTTAAAAATGATGAATTTTAGTGCTCAAAGCATGTTTAAAAAGATAATCCGAGCATGCCTTTGAGTTTTCTAAAAGTATTGCTATAAATTAATTTTTAGAAACTTACATTATTTAAAATTAAAAGCATTTTGTATATTTTGAGAAGTTATATATACATGTATAAGGTGGGAAGTATGTGCCTCGTGCATGTCTTGTGGACCTTGAGCCAGGCACCATGGACTCTGTGAGGGCCGGACCATTCGGTCAACTATTTCGACCAGATAATTTTGTCTTCGGTAAACAGTATTCATTATTCTTATATTCACTGAACTTTTATAGATCTAATATTTGTTCCTGTAATTATATATAGATGGCATTATTATTAAATGATTATAGTTATATGTAAGCAAAATATATTGTATTAATTATTCTTTTCTGTAATATACTACAGTTCTCACATAAATGTTTACAAGTTAGATATTATTCACAATTGTATTCAAATATTTTTAGGCCAATCCGGTGCTGGCAACAACTGGGCCAAAGGTCACTACACTGAGGGGGCTGAGTTAGTAGATAATGTGCTAGATGTAGTACGCAAGGAAGCTGAAAGCTGCGATTGCCTACAGGTCCTTTATAAGATATTTTTTATGCTTACTTATGATTAATACACGGGTAAAATTTGCGTAACTAGTCATTAATTTTCAAGAATTTTGTTATAGATTTTATATACTTCCAAATGTGTCCACTAGGCGATAATTATTCGTAGGATAAATAAACCATTCAGGCAAAAATCCGGTTGCATTTACTTAATGGCACCTTGCCATATTATCAATAACCCATAGCACAACCTAGCACCTGCCCCTCAATAAAACACAATAAGCATAATTGCAGCTCCTAGAAAAGCGAAAGCGGTAATGGCGCTACGATAACGCATTTACTAGAGCTATATTTTAAAAAAAAACGAAAATAGCATTAAACGAAGTAAATGAATTTTTCTGTTTTATAGAATTATTGCACTAATAGCCAATATAATGAAAATTTTGTTCAGGGCTTTCAAATGACACACTCCCTCGGAGGTGGTACAGGATCTGGCATGGGTACTCTACTCATTTCAAAAATTCGTGAAGAATATCCTGATAGGATTATGAATACTTTCTCTGTTGTTCCAAGCCCAAAAGTCTCAGATACGGTGATTTATTGCTATACGCAAATACTAAATGCAACAAATATCAAACAAATTCCATATATTTATAAATCATTATAGGTAGTGGAGCCCTATAATGCTACGCTTTCGGTACACCAACTTGTGGAGAATACTGATGAAACGTTTTGTATTGATAATGAAGTTTGTTACTTAACTTAGAAAATTCTTTATTTCTGACAATTAGGTTTTAATTTAATTAACATCAAAAAAATTCAAGGCGTTATACGACATCTGCTTCCGAACTCTGAAACTAACAACACCAACCTATGGAGATTTAAATCATCTAGTTTCAATGACAATGAGTGGAGTTACAACGTGCCTACGTTTTCCAGGACAGGTAATATTTTTGGAATTTTCATCTTTTGCTTTTTTACTTTATGACTCAGCTTTAAAAGTAATTTTATTGCACGATATTGCTTCACTTATTATTGTATAATAACACCCTTTTATTTTTTTAGTTAAATGCCGATCTTCGAAAACTCGCAGTTAACATGGTTCCTTTCCCGCGACTTCACTTCTTCATGCCAGGATTCGCTCCACTCACCTCGAGGGGTAGTCAGCAATATAGGTATGGTCTTGATAATAGGCTTAGTAAACCTACAATTTTGTGGTGTTACTATATCTACTAATTTTTCAGATCACTTACCGTACCTGAACTCACTCAACAGATGTTTGACGCTAAGAATATGATGGCAGCTTGTGATCCAAGACATGGACGATACCTTACTGTCGCAGCAATGTTCCGCGGAAGAATGAGTATGAAGGTGTGGATACATTAAAGTTTTAAAAATATACGCGACATTTGATAAAAGCCAGAAACAATTATGGCTTTCCTTTTTCAGGAAGTCGATGAGCAGATGCTGAACGTTCAAAATAAAAACTCGTCATATTTCGTTGAGTGGATTCCGAACAACGTGAAGACTGCTGTTTGTGACATACCTCCCAGAGGTGTTAAGGTAATGTTTGCAAAAATTATTTGATTAATTCTTAGGATTTAATAAAAGGGTTTTTGACGATTTTAGATGGCTGCTACTTTCGTTGGTAATTCTACCGCAATTCAAGAATTGTTTAAGCGCATTTCAGAGCAATTCACTGGTCAGTTCTAAATTATTCCTTACTTTTAACTTTAAAATTAATGCTATTCATCAGAATATTTTTTTATTTTAGCGATGTTCCGTCGTAAGGCATTCCTCCATTGGTACACAGGAGAAGGAATGGATGAGATGGAGTTCACCGAGGCTGAATCGAATATGAATGACTTAGTGTCTGAGTATCAGCAATATCAGGTAGGAGACGTCTTGACGCATAATGTACAAATAATCTATTCATAATACAATAGTGTACTAGTTTGAGGAAAAATTTTCTAGGAGGCCACAGCAGATGATGAAGGAGAATTTGATGAGCATGAACAGGACATTGAATAGATTAAAATCAGTGGTATAGCACTGATGCCATAGGCACAAAATTTCAAATATATAATATAAAACTGATAAATTTGTAATTGTTTCATTGTTCTTTAGTAGCTTCTAAAATATGTAGTCATTTGATTGATAAATATTCAAAAACAACTTATTTATATTTTATCGAAAGCTGAAAGCGATGTTGAAAATCATAATATACAATATTCTTCATAATCATGGCCTGTCTTCCCACTGTCATTCTTTGTCAGAAACAAATGTTTAAAATTTCATAAATTTTATTTTTCGTAGTCTCCTGTTTTCTTTCAAAGATCATCTAAAAAAATTTTTATCGCGTGTGTAAATTTATTTCGCTGTTTTTATAATTTATATTCGGAAGAAATATTCACAGAAAAATTTGGTCTCGAGATAGAGAAGGACAGTCAGCAGGACTTCTGCCTTGATACAACAATCAATCCTTTCTGCTGCAATTTACATGAACTACAGCATTATTTCGTTGAAAGGAAAAGATTGCGATAAGAAAGCAGTTAATCTCCAAGGATCTATTGTGAACAAAAAAAAGTAGTTGTACCGATTGTTGAAAAGTACTTACGTATTTGCTACCTACTGTTGTCGTATATTTTTTTAATAGTTTCCCTAAATAGTATGGTTTGAGTGATTAAAAAGTATTTTTTGAATTTTATAAAAGACAATAGTCAAAAAGATTAACAGCTGACATGTGACATATTCGAAGTGATTAGCTTAATAATATTTCGATAAGATATTAAACGTTTTCTGGTATTTGATAATATCACTCCGAAAGTATTATTGCTAACACTAGTTTCGATGATCAAATTTCCTAAGGACGTTCTTGTATATTATAAACAGACTAATCAAAAAAAACATCAATCCGTAAAATCTATGAATTTTTTGCAATACTGCAACCCTTAGGTGTATGCAAGCATCTCACTAACAAAATAATTAATGTCCACCTTATCAGTGATATGAAACCACAATATTTTGTTTGGATGTTAATCTCAGTGAGGCGATACACAAAGGAGGTGAAGATCCTTTTATAAAGATTGTTGCTGCTGGGCGGTTCATTCTCTTACTCTACTCAATAAGTTCCTAAATGTTATATTTCCATACTTAACAGGAATTGTTTGGCTTTTAACAGTAAAAGACCTAAATCAGTCTTTATTTGCGAATTAACTAGTTATTTATGTTATATGTTTAAGTACAAATCAACTGAAAAGATGCCGACTCCTGCTAAAAATGGTAAGCTACTCTGCTTCTTCTCGGTCTCTATTTAACTCGCCTCTACTCTACTATGTTCATCCTTTCCATTCTGAGGCAAACTATTTACGCATATATCTCACTGGTTCTTATTTACCTTAAAAAAACGAGTTAAAGTGTTTAAGTAAACTCGAAAAGTGGTGGTAACTCTACTATAATGAATTCAATGCAGAGAAACGAGATGGTAAGTAGAAGATTTTGGCATGTTCCGTTCTCTGCCATCTTTTACTTATCGTGATCATCTAGAGTCCCAGCAACAAACGAGTAGATCCCATGTGTCAGTCGTCCCGTCCTGAATCAGTGGGGTCAGAGAACAGGGAAACTGTCTCAAATAGCAGTTTGAAGGAACTCCGTCAAATTCAAACGTCTGCGCAGATACCGCCTGGAGTGATGCTTGGAATGAGCAGTGCTCCTACAATTCACAGCACCAAATGCGGGAATGTCGAGTATATAGTGGTAGGTACTTTTCTTTAACATATTAAAATGGTCTGAGTTTGAATTCCAAGCTGTTGGTAGTTTCCACAGTAATCTCGTATCTAAGCTTGTAATGTCTAGATGTTGTCTGTAGTTGGTACTTACCAACGTGAAACACTTTTAATATAAAGTAAATTCATAGATTTAGATTTCATAGATAATGCTAGACCCTCCTCCATGTGAATGTGAACAGTTGAACAATAAAAGGAAAAAATGCAAAAATCATAAGAAAGGCCAAGGAACTAAAAGAGGCGTGGATGTTTATGGGGGAAAAAGTGGAAAGAACAACGCTATGGTGGTCAGAGAAGACAATATTGAACAACAGTGAGCATCAATTGCCTGCTACATGCAGATCACTTTGGCATTTTATAATTTAATTTCCATTAAATACAACTTAACTAATAGAAGTGTGTGACTATAAGACAGCCATCATATTCATATAAGATACCGACTTGCAACTTCTCAGTATTTAGGGGAGCCGTAGATGAAAAACGAGCAGAAGATTCTGAAAAAGAAACTCGAGTCTTAGGCAGTTATACACCGGATAAAATATGTATCGCAGTACGTCACACAGGGATACTTCTTAGCACCTAATAACATCTGAATAGAGGTTTAGAAGGGAGAAATGGCAATTAGCTTAACAGGGGCCTGCTGGGATACCTGTTTTGATCGACATCCGAAAAACTGGCAGCAGTCTGGCAGAACCTCGAATCGAAATGATAGACGGAGTAGTAAAAGGAATTTTAGTTAGAGGTCCTAATGGTAGGCTTTTTATTTATTGAACGCTTTCGTATCCCTTTCAGTAAAGACGATTGTTTGTTTAAGACTGCCCACAGTTCATTCCGGAAAGTGTGATCCAGAAAAATACGGACAGAACGCCGAAGAATATTAATTATACCCCTGGAAAATTGCTGAGGGATCCCAACGGTGCAACAGTGTTCCACGCCAATATTTCCGAGGTGTGAACTTTCAACACTTGTGCTACTCAACTACATATTGTTTCCCTAAGTTTTTCCTCTACAGACTGATGCAAGTCGCAGATGTCAAAATATGAACACTTATCAAGCCGATGCGAGATCACAGGAGAGGATCGGGTCATTTGGTAGGCTTTTTTTTGCTATTCTGAAGTGATTCACGTTGTCCAATTTAAAGCCTCTCCTTTAGTTAACACGCCATGCGAGATTGAAGTGAATGAAAAGGGAATGCCTGAAATCACACTCCTAGAAGATGTCAATTCTATGCCAAAGGTATTCCTTGGGAGAGAGGAAGCAGTTTTTCTTAAGCAAAAGTAATGTTTTCAGAGTAAAAGAGCGGCAGTGGGTGTAATGACGAAAGTAGAAAACCGACTAACTTTCCTACAAACCAGAGGACACGTCATTGGATGTAGAGAAAGTATGGATTAGGATTTAACCCAAGTTGAAGTCTCCGTATATTTAAAATAGACATCATAAGCTTCATTGATTTTAGACGTTGTTCCCTTAAAAAGGAAGGACAATACATCCGCTGAGGAGCCCATCACTAAAGGCGAAAAAGTAATTGATATCTTTTCCAGTACTGGCGAATGTGATCGACTATAGACAGTTATATAAGTAGATCGGAGGGTTTTCAAATTATTGTAAAACAAAAGAAAGTAGTTTTAGGATAATCGTAATGATTTCGTTACAATCTCCAAAACAAGAACAGATAGAGTGAAAGCTACCGTGAACGGGTACGTTATCGTAGTTAAAAATTGCACAAGATATGCATTAAAAACAGTAACTCAATAAGCAAATAAAGCATTTTATTAAAGAGCATTATAGATGAATACAGTTGGGTTCTAGGTTGGAGCCAGAAAGTGAGGGGACAAGATCACAACCTGTTGAAGCCAGTGTATTGGTGAAGTCCATATTGTCCGGAAAATTGCCTGCCAACATATGCAAGGTGAATAGTACGGTATAATAAAGGAGAATAGCCTTCTTCTCTATTCTATAAGTACAGTGCTATTAACTTTTTTGTATTAACAATAGAACGATGAAAAATACTGAAAGGTATTGTTGATTCCACAACTTTGCAGAATATCACAAACACTGAAGTTAGTGAAGTTGCCAGTGCAGGTGTTCATAGCAGCACTAACGAGAGGACAGAAATGGTTAAACGGGATTTTATGGGTGAAGGGATTGATGGTGCTGGTGTTGGTGTTGATAGTGATAGTGGGGGTGCGCGCTGGAAAAGTGCACCTGGCAAAATAATTGTAAGCGGAACAACTGATGCAAAATCAAGGGTTCTTGAGAATAATGATGACTCTCCCGCTGGAAGATTAGTTGGAACTGATGGCGGAGGTACTGGCTTAAAGGTCAATTGCTCCGCTGGCAAAGAAACTTCTGAAGAAGGTACCTATAAACGAAATGCCAACATGAAGAACTCGGCTAAAGGGGAAACAAGTTCAGCTAGCATTACTGGTAAAAATTCATGCAAGTCCAGTGGGAATACTAATATTCCAAGATTTGATGTGGGTGCTAGCGGCAGCTTAGGAGGCAGTGCTAGTACAAGAAATGATATTTCCTGTTACGCAATTGGAAACGCAGCGTACCAGATTAGTAGGAATATTTCTAGTGGAGCAGTGAGTTTCAAGTAGTTTTTGTAAAAGTTAGAATCAGGTCTTTTTTGAACAATTTGGTTTATCAGTCAAGAGGCGGTCATTCGTACGTTACCCCTGGAACATCTGGCAAAAAGGGAGGGATACAGGTGAGAATAGTCTTAGGTTGAGAATATGAACAATTCTTTAAGAACGGCTTTTTCGAAGCACATTTCAGAAATACGAAAAACCGGATAATGTCAATAAGAAAGACTGTAGTGTATATATGCTGCGTAAGTCAACTTTTAATTCCCTCAAATGTGTCTTCCACCTAGTTTCGATCTCTTTAAGCACCAGGATTCAAGTGACGTGTTGCCGGTTTTCTCTCTGGGGCCTATTCTTTTTAACACTTCTTGAGAATAAAGATGTATCTATTTCTCATACTATGAGGGTGTCTTAGTCCTATCAGGATTCCCAGTGATGTGAATTGTAACACCTAAAATATGAAATGAACAGCTGAAAGTTGATTCTATAGAACGATTTGCACTATGTCTGCTAATTAAATGCTGTTTAGGGAACTGAAATATTCTTCCTGTATTTCTAACAAAACAGCTCATGATACATAAATGACTTGTGAGAATCATAACAGGCTAGCGAGGAATTTATTGACACAAAAACAACAATGCACTTATGAATTTTACTGGTGACGAGATGCGAGAGTTTGTTGAATAGAATAGTGGCTCTGGAAGTATCTTAAATGTAAATGTCGATACTGATTGGCACCAATTTCCCTGAGGACCTTATGCCACAAAAAAAGACTGCATCACGTTAGGCGGTTTAAGTAGTCCGCTCGTACCCAGGTCTCTTTCAGACATTTCTAGCTAAGCAAACCTCTTAATTAACTTGGGAATAGTTTTTCTGCTTGGAGACAAGCAATACAGAAAGGGAGCTATCTATCATCTTACCATGAAAAACATTTCCTCATGTGGACCTGCATAATCGATAAGGAAGCAAAATCATAGAGATTGCCGCGATAACATGGTCTTCTTTTCCAGCTGTTGAGTATGATGAGTAATTAGACGAGTAACGCGTCGGCTTTTCTAAAAAAAGCGGTAGACCTATGCTCAATCTGAAAATCACATGGTAATAGAGTTGTTGCCCAACATTGGAGTCGGTTGGCTGTGCACAGTTGGATCTCCTCTGACCCAAAATATTAAACAGGTTTAAGATACATTAAAAACTTGAAGTAGCGTCTATGCAGCATACAGTGGAATTGCTTTATGGCTAACACTAGTGCTAGAACCTCCTTCTCAATCAGACCATTTTTCAGCTTTGGTAAGGGAACGTGATACTTGCGTGATTACGTTTCCCGAATCTGTATCGGTTCCAGTTCGACAGTGTTAATCGCCGATCAGAATACTAAATTCGAAAGAAAAGCACACACCAATAGACGGTTGTGTGTTTGATACCAGCTCATTTCTCATCTACTTTGTGCGCCTCTTTAAGCCTCGTTTTGATGAAAGGATACGCAAAAAGAGACAACCCACTTTTTATGGCATGGACTGCTTCGGCCCTTGGTTAGGGGATAATGTTCCTAAGAATATAACCTTTGCTATCTGATGAAGCTGACCAATCAAGAAAGCACCAGAAATCAGCGGTCAAAATTTGGATTGTGAGAACGGTTTGGAAGTACTTTAAATCCAGGAGTACAAATCACTGATCAGCAATAGTACTTTTATATTGTCTTAGAATATCGTTTTCCTAAAATCTAAAACTCAAAAGAAGTATCAAAAGTGAACTGACCTCGTAAAGTCTCTCGTTGCGTGTTTGACTCCTTGAATTCGCGATAATATTTGTTTCGGTTCTCGGGTTGAGATATTAAAAAGAGAGAGAGAGAGGATAGGACTTTCGGATAGGAAAGGGTTTGTTAATAGCCATCATAATGGAGTGGATGTCAGGTATACGCTACGTCGAAATATTAAATGTCTTATTCTTAAATGTATCCATCTATTTATTAGGACACAAGCTTTATTTAATGGTTTCGGTTATAAACGGTTTTTTTAAAAATATTACGGAGAAGAATATCGGGAATAACCACAAGTTTGTTAGAATTTTTGAATAAAATGCGATGATGAGCAAGAGCCAGTTATGCATATCTGCAATGAGAAAAGTATCAGGCACTGGATGCGCACCTGTGTAATGTACGGCGCAGTCGGAGAAAGGATGGAAGGAAGACGCGCCGCATAAACTTACCTGGCTGGGGGGCTCTCGTGATCATGAAGGCGGGACCCCCATGGTGAGGCTTGTCCACTGCACTTCGGGACCGGCTGACCTATGTGGCAGCTTCGAGTTGAAGTTCGCCAACAGCTAAATTTTTGCGTGAGGGGCTGCGTTCGCGCGGCCCCACCAAGACATACAACTGAGTGGTTGGAAGCCGAGTAGATGACTTTCATGTACTAACTTTGTTTTTTCCTGAGACACTATTTTACCAACAATGAAGTTTCAAATGGCTGTACCCATTATATGTGTGGTTGATTAGAAAGAAGACTGATATCTGATATCACACTGCCGTTGTTACTGACGTGACCGAAGAGGATGGTATCGCGGAATTTGTTGATGCATTCGGTATTTAAATAATGGCAGCTAAATAAGTAAGAGTTGATGAAATAGTAGTATTTCCTACGGTTTAAAATCAGCGAAGCAGTCCTTCTCATTATTACATTTGTTTTTGTCGCCTTACTATAGGGCGTCTGCTCGACTAAAATACAATATAATCTTTGTCTTGGACTATTTATTGCTCTTGCTGTCAAAAGAAATCAGTGAGTGGAAAAATGCCTAATAGTTGCCGGAATGTTGAGACATTAATTATGTATTTATTAGAACAGTAGATTAACTAGGTGTCTCCAGTGGTGGCATTGCTGTAAGAGAGTATCACGGTGCAGGTGTGGCGATTGGATCTCGTACTTCTGTTGCTGATGGTCTCCTGAAATGAAAGCGGACCGTATTCGTATTTAATATGGAACCTACTTCAAGTACAACACTGGTTGGCCCTAATACTGTTGGTCACGGAAAAGGATCTGATTCTTCGATGCACTTCATGTATTGTTCTGTACAGTTCTATCTACGCTCAGATAATTGTTGAATAAGTTATCACTTTCTTTGCTCCATCATATTGTTTTTTTCAGCCGTGAAAAAGCGAACGTTTTCCGGAATTTACGGTAACTATTACAACCAGTCAGGAGACCGGTACAAAAATCAATTTGAAACACCAAGTAATGGATTACACAAATTATTAACAGTTAGAACTAATCCAGAGACAAGCTGTGGATCGAAAAGAACCAATCGGTGACTAGTGTTTTCCTAAGTTGTAGGCGTCAGCGTTGTTCAAAGATGCCAAATATGAGAATCGTTGTTTTTGCAGGTCATGAATTCTGCACGCCTTCCCAGAGAGCCTGTCTATGGTGCTTCGCTGTTGACAACACATATCTATTCCAAGGGCTGTTCCCATGAACGTCGAAAGTTTCTTCGCAGTTTTCCAGAGCCACATGGAAAAATAATGATAAAAACTATATTTATCTATGGAACAGCGGAATGGCGTTATATCTAAAAGACAGCTGCTATTACGAGAAATAAAAAATATACAATATAGTTGTATTGTTTTTCATCGTTAAAATGTGGAATAAATACATGCTAAGGCGAAGTAGTGGAATACAATTAGCATAACTATCTCTTCCCATCTCGTGACGGCAGAAATTTTAATGTTTGCCGCTCTTTGTTTAGCCAAAAATGCATATCGGAAATGCAAACAGGAAATTCCTACGCTAAACTAGTTGATTATTCTCATAAAACTATTATTTCTTGCTAAGACTAGTTGAATGATGACAAATCCGGTCATATAGGAACTATTGCGTTTATCACTTGAGTTAAACAAATAAATAAATGAAAATATTATAGATGGAATACAGAGGACGAGTGATCAGACTTTCCCATGTGAATACACAAACATGTATACACCAACCTCAATATTTTCTGCTTCTGGCTTACTTATGTTCTGTTCCAATTAATATCTGATTTTAGGATAGATTTGGATTTCACATTCCATTTAATTCTCTATACTGTTTAACACCTCTTTATATAGGGAATATAACATCAATTTCCAATTGTGCACATTAGTTTGACGAATGTTGTTCACTTTCAATAACTGACAAACTATTATCATGCGATAATAACAACTAGACTCAAAATGTAAGACACTTAATGTACGTTAAGAACAGTACCGCTGATGACTTTTACACATTCTTACCGTATGCGCTCAACTCAGGTCGTCTTCCCCAATAACCTAAGGCTACCCTCTATTCTACGAACACCGTGCCATTAACTAGTTCATTTAACGCATGTATAAATGGAAGGCAGTTGACAAAACCACAAATACTACGTCACACACTGAGGAAAACATCTTAATTACATGTTCTTCGAAAATACCACAATATTCAGCTGTTAAAATTTGACAAAAATAGCACATCGAGAAAACTTCTCAGTGCCTAGGCCATCTACTGGCCGCAACTCTCACTGGTAAACCGCTCAGATGAGCGAGTCGCTGACGCGTCTTTTCGGTCGCGTCGCGGTCATCAGCGCGACAAGTCGCGTTCTTCCCGCTCGCAACTCGCCCGTCTCCCTTTCACCGCGGTGGACTGGTGTCGCTTTTAGATGGGGATTGCGAAATACACACTACACAAATGATTCTGTGAAGTATGATTTCGTCGACTGAACCGAACGTCGCCTCGCCAATTGACGGCGCGTCGTATCTCAGGCGGGTCATCTTTGATGTTGTGTAACGCACGGCTTTGAGAAATTATTTATTTCCACCTCAAATAATGTCTTTTCCTAACGAATGGTAGATGAATTTTTCTATTAGATCTGCAGTTGATCTGCATAAATAATGGTCCTTAAGTCGATTGTTAATTAGGTGTTTGGCGAAAAAGACATTTGGCTACAGAATCCGAGAATGGTGGACTGGGGAATTAATGACTACGTAGAAATGGTCACAGCTTTTTCGAAAAGGTTCTGAGTCAATGAAATATGCGTGTAAAATCTGTGTACTCCCTCAATATCAACTAAATCTACCACATTCAAAGCCTATTCCAAAAGCTCTTTATTTAGCCACGCGGTTAGTGTGTTCCAGAATAGAGAGATAAAAGAGTCACAGTGAGTTACCAAGACTTTCCAAGAGAAATCAAAGTCACAATCACTGTTCAGTATGGGACAAGTCGAAGTGCTATCATTTGTTAAGTTGCCGTTTACTCTTTCGGATTTTAGGCTATGCTAGTGTGCTCTGAGGCTATGTTCTACACGACCGCTTGCTAGGGTCTATTGAGTAGTGACCGACCTAAAATAACCAGACCTGGAAAGCCGCTGATCTGCCCTCATGTTGTCATCTACGAAGACACAATGAACGACACTGAAAAGAAACAAACGCAATCACTAGCTTAAGCAAAGCTGAGACGAAATAGGGAAAGAATCCGTGCACAATTCCCAATGTGAGCGACGGTGTTCGTTAGGATATAATCATACATATATCTGCTACAATCAATGCATTGTCTTGGTTCTAGACATTATGTCGTTCATCGATGTTTAAATTCGGGACAGCCCGTGCCCATATATAAGATGATGCATGCAGAGACAGGAAGAGAATGGTCGGGGCAAGGCTCATTACTGTACCCTGGGCTCCCGCTGTGGTATGTCACTATATTCTCTTTCTTTTCCTACGTGTTTCTTTTTATCTATTTACTCGTCGGTCTTTTTCATTTTATGGTATTCTTCTACATTTCTGTCTTTCTTATAATGTCATATCGAGCAATATAGGTTATTTTCCCACTCGTTTCCTGCGCACGTTCACTTAGAACCCGTTGTTGCACCTAGGAAGTCGTTGATTGTCTAGATTCTTGAAAAATGTGTATACAAAAAAAGTATGGTAGAGCAAGTCTAAACTGTTGCATAAATAAAGAAGTTAAATAGGCTCAGTGATGTCATTAAAAAAAGTTGGGGTTGAATTTTATTTCTCTCTGAGAGCCCGCTCTAGGAATCCGGCAACCATCCCCGACAAAGCTGTTCATAACATTATATGCGTCCTCACTGGGTAATCTATCCAAGACGACATCCTTTAGATCTTTACCTAAACAAGAAAGAATTGCTTAAGGAACAAAATGTGCTTTTCATGAAACTACTGTAAGAAGGAGCCCCTCTTGACCTAAGAGTATCCGTAACCGAGCCGGGTGCAATCAGGAGAGAGGGGGAGAATGGCCCGACCACCCGACACCTCCTTTTATACCCTCGACGCCTTCTTTACCTTTTTGTAACTTGTTATTATACGTATAGTGTTGTCCCTTTTAGATCCTGCTGTGGATTAGCAGGTGAAGAGAGAATACGGTTTATTAGCCCAATGAGGATTAGACAAAGAATGCGAAACAGTGCTAAGTATTACAAAAGTGCTTATATACATGGATGGTTATGCTAATTGATGCGCTCTCATTTACCTCCTATTTAAAACCAGCGTAGGCTAATTTCGCCCTGCCCAAGCCTAACAGTTTCAAAAACCATTAAATGCTAAGCGTGTTTTGAAGAAAACATATATACGTTTAGTCCTCGAAATAGTGATAGATCTACTTGTTTACGGTCCATGTTTAAATCTGGACAACCCGTAGTAGAATTTAAATCAAGTGCTTCTATTCAGTTACTAAAATTCAACTTATCACAGTACACCTGGACCGAAGCCAGTTCTAGAAAGGGGAGGATCATAAAATAATAAAATATTGAACAGTCTATTTGTTATCTTGCAAAATTTCTTAACATAAAAAAATTCAAAAATTACCATCCAAAACTAAACAAGCATAGTGAAAAGTACCAACAACGTTTCAAAATAGATACAAATTGTCTAGGTTGACTGACTTACTGATTGCCTGTGTAACTAACTGAACTAGTTTCGTTAGAAGGTCGAGGAAGGTTGTACCTCGACAAACGAAGCTTAATCGTTGTTTGTGGACAAAAGCATGAAACTCCTCATATTACAAAATAGGCTAAAAACAGTGTCAAAAGTATCTTAAAATTACAGCTAGTTTTAAATGTAATTATTCTCTTAGATTTTAATATTACCTCAATATGCCATACTCGTAGATCACAAGCTCGCATATATTCTGCTAAGATTACTGAGTATCAGCCGCAATTACGGAAACATGGGGAAATAATTTCATATGAGATAAGGAAAAAAAACTAGCTCACTCTGAGCAATTTCATTTGATAAGGAAAGCGGAATAAATTAGAAGAACGAGATCCAAATTCGATATTATCTTTGATAAATCAGTAGAATTATGAATAACTAAAACAGCACGATGACATAAAGCAATGTGAAGCAATTAAACGCCTAAACACAATTAATAAAACAATTGTGGATACAAAAAATAACAAAGTAAACGAATAAAATATCATCGTAAACAGAGTTCTTAAATGAAAACACTCCAGTTAAAGAAGTTCAGCTAATATAAAACCTTCTCCAAAGGACTAAGATGGCTACAAAATTGATTGTTAAAAGCAGTGTGCTTCCGTTACTTGTGATCACGTAAAGACAGACGCAGTGGAACTCCAATTATTCTAAATTTCTGCTATGAGAATAATATCGAATTGTAGTAAACTAGAAAGAATCTTTTGGTACCCCTGTCGATCTTGTTTTAACTCCAGATGTCGTTTCCATCTTGTATCCTGTCCAGAAATTGGTTTGTTTTGCCTACAAAGTGAAATATTTGGAGTCAAACATCAACCTTTTGCAAGAAGGATCCCCTGCTAGTTATGAGTGTGTCGCTGTATCCTTATTCTTGAATCACATTATAACTTTTGTCAATAGCGTATGTGCTCCTATATGCAACATCCCTTGGACGAGACAGATATGAGCGGAACACAGACACGGAGAAGAGAGGAATGGGTTAATTACCCGGCAACTCTCTGTATCCTGAGCGTCTACCGTACTTGCTATTCTCTCTTTATCGTATAGCTATTTATTTCAGCTCTATTGATGTTTCCTCTTCCTACCCATCCTTTTCCTCTATTTGCCCGATCTATTACTCACTGATTGGACTATTCTATCCCTCGACCTGATATTATGGAAGAAGAAACTTTAACACATGTAGGACTGATAACCTCTAACTAATTTGCACCCCAACTTCTAGCGGTAAAACGACCAATTCAAGATTCTGTAACAATCTAGTTTCACCTTGGATGAGTATCAATAGACAAAAGAATCAATACTCTATTGGTAGGATTTAAGGCGGCGTTGGCAACCACCCCGACCTTGGCAGTTCTTAGCACTTCTAGGCACAACGATATGATGTCTCATATCTAGATAAAGAAGCATTCCGCGTTGCACGTAGTGTTCCTATTCCTCCATCCTCACTTCGACTGGTACCATTTAATGATGTACATTTTTCTAAACATAAATTAGTAATCGCCCTCTCCAGTAGAACTAAACTGAGATCGTTCATCGACTTCCACACGAGAATCGTAATCAACAATGCACAGGAGGTAAACGTTTGGGAAGCAAGGGAGTTCTCTTTTGTAAACTATAAGAGTTATCCTCTGTTTGCGTATTGTTTTTCCTGCCACGCGGGTTTTGATGGTGAGGAGGCAACTCTCACACTTGGGTAATTAAACCTTTATTAACCGGTAAAGTCAACGATATTAAAACAATCAGCATTGTACAATTATAGCAATTATATAAAATGTAACATTTAATAAATAGAAGAAATATAAGGTGAAAAGCCGAGTACCGCTAGTAAAGCTAAGAATGTTTAGCTAGGCGGCTGGCTGCTTATAAAGGGTCAGCGCATAAAGAAAGGGCGTGGCTGACCCTTGTGTGTTTCACTTCTACAGGGAAACTTACAAAAATACATTAATGGAATCGCAGATGTGCAACATGCTTGGTCTCAGCTTGGTTAGTTTTAATATGATGATTCATACTAAATTTGGGAAATGACAGTCAGAAGAGAGATTTACTTTAATTATTTACTATTAGGGAAGAGAAGGTAGTGGTGATTCACTACATAAACAATTCAGCATCTGTACGCTCTGACACGAAATCTGGATCGATTTCTACGATCTCTGAAATATCACAATTGAATTTTGCTTTAAATATAAGTATCAAAAATTACGAAGTACCACTTTATGATCTTTCACAATATGCTAAAAACAAATATTTTAGAGTTTGATTCCAGTCAACATTTCCAAAAAGTGTGAACATCAATAGTGAACAGCCAATTAGTTCTGGAAGGCCATACCAACGAAATAGTCCCAATTTTTTCTGATAAAGGGGACTTATATTTAGTCTACGAGACAAAAGAGGTTAGTTGGATTTTAGGTAACAGGAAAATTTTCGACCCTGGGTGCTGATTTGTTGCAGACACCTTTTACTCAAATTTACTACTGGAAATTATGAGCTCCTGGGAAATTGGGATTTTGCGAAATAGACGAGATAACCATGGCGAACAAGGAGCTTTCAATTGAATACCCCAACTTGCTAGTCAAAAAATCTTTGGTAACAGTCCCTAACAACTACGCCTCTGCCGAATACAATATTCCACTTAATGATACATTATAATTTGGGATCTCTCGACTGTACTGGACGGTCCCCTGTCCCAATCGATTCAACCTAAACAGAAGTCAGCCCAGACCAGTAAGCCTAATTAATTGAATTATTCAGGAAATATAGTGATAGTATTTCTGTTACCTATTATGACTTGGAATCCTATGAATATGATTTAATTAAGATTAGAACAACCATGGAAATTCCCCATTCCAAATATCGCCCTACTCAAACCCTCATACACTGCAGTCAGAAGAAATATCAAGGCGATCACAGACTTCTCCGGATCTAAAACAATACAGAGAGTTAAATAATTTAAAGTCATGGCTAAATTTTAAAGGAAATTAATTTTTTTTATTGGACTCCATACCACTCATGAAAGACAAGGCTAATAATAACTGAGAGCATGCACGGGAAAAATCTTCCAGCCACATTTATTTAAAGATTTTCAAAGAAAGCGGAAATTTTCTAGTTTATTTTAGCTACGAATAAATAAAAACAGCTTCAGTTCGAAACTGAGAAATGGTGTATCAAGAGGAACGACCAAGTGACAAGTTAGAATAATTACATATTCCTCTAACCCTAGTCAATCTTTATAAATAATAAATGATAGACGTAGAATAAACATTAAATAAATAGTATAAAAGATTCAGCATCTCAATAAACAAGTACAAGGCAGAATACAAACATTAGAACATCTACGGACAAAAAACTATAATATCATAATATGTACCTTTTGGGGTACGTGTTGTGTGTGCTTGCTAATAATTTTCTGTAGCTCAGACAAATCGATCTGAGAAATTTTTATTCTAGTCTTCTGATCAAGTAAACAAACTTAAATACCTTCCAAGATAAAGGGGCGGGACTTCAACGCGAATGCACTATGTTGAACAAGTACAATTATGGATTAATGGTGGAATATGTATACGAGGGGTTAACTAATTAATAAACACGAGGACAAGCAACGCAACCCTAAGTTGCTAGTTTCACAATATTGTGTTCACTCGGTGTAGAGTGGCCACACAAGAGAAGAAGTTTATAAGTCAGAACAATACGAGGAAGAAATAAGGTTTATGTCAACTATATGTACAAAAGGAAATAATAAGTAAAAGACCAATGCGTTACATCATGTACTCCCTACGACCCCAATGCTTACTTCTCAACGTCTTTTATAGTACTCTTAACTCCGCCTACTTTAGGATATAACATTACTGTACTTACTCTGGTTTCTCTAGTGTATATCTCGTAATGAGAATCGGGACTTAATAGTAATGACGTTATCTTCGATAAGGAGAAACACTGCATAATTTCTAATACTTGCACACACCCATATCCTTTCTTCAACCAATTCTTCAATAATCGGTATACCATTCAGTAGACGATCGACGTCAATCGTGTTTCGAAGTACGAAGTCATGGAAAATAGTGCGACATCTACACGCCAATACTTCCTAAGTAAATGTTCTCTTTATTTCGCTTAGAAAATGTTGTTAATCAAACTTAAGAGATTTGAACGAAATCAAGAGTTACCTCAAGGATTCGTCTAAGTGCGGATTCCGATAAGTAACATAATCCGAGAGTCAATCGTCTGTAATTCCCTGCTGCCATGTCATCATCGGAGAAATCACAGTAGGCATGGACAGCTAGTTCTTTTAACTAGAATGCTCATATCGCTGAATAATCTGTGACGAAATTGAGCGAAGAAATTTAGACAATGGCATACTTTTCTAACTGACGGCATCCAAAAGAACGCCTTGTTAAAACAGAGTCTCTCATTTCTACGTCTCTTTATAAACAATGAATTTGGTTTTGCTGCATCCAAAAGTCTGTCAATGGTAGCGAATTCTCCTTTGTCTTCGTAGTCACATTCATCAAGAGATAGCGTGTCACAGGTTATTTTGTTCTCACGAAGAAAATCACGCACTTGATCGCAAAAATCAAATGTGATATTCACCTGTAAACACAGTTAAACCTGATAATCAGGGAAGTCCTATATTGGGAGTTGGGAATATCATTAAATACACATACGCTATCGATAATAATGAACATAAAATGACAATGTGCGAAAATCCGAGAAAAATCATCGAAGCATCTTTTTGGAAGATTGAAGTCAATATTCCCTCCAGCCATTCTGTAAGCACCAGGCGCAACCTGAAGTTTTTGCAGAATACATTTTTTTAAACTTGGCTCGATGCTACTTGTGCTAATAGTTCTACTCACCTCGACAAAAGCACAATAATTCACGTTTTGTTTCGTCAGATGTCGCCCACTCTCTCAATCAGGTGCTTCATATCCTTAGAAACCAGCTTCATGCGACGGATTTCCGACGAGGTCATCTACGTCTGAAACATATCTATCGAAGAGTGTGTGGGATGGATTATTTAGAAGTGCCACTAGTGGACAATGGTGTGACTTCCAGTAGAGCTTTACCTCGGTTAGGATTTTAATTTGAACCTTCGGAGGAAGAATAAAAAATGCTGGTCTCCAGTATTTCTCAATCAGACGTTTTAGGTCCTTTGAAACCGCCTTCAATTCTCGTATCTCAGCAGCACTCATCTGTAAATAACTGTTTTCTGGCTATTTTCTAATATTTATGCAGTTATGCTTCAAGTTGTCTTTAAATGGTATTAGGGACCTCTCTAAAGATGTGGCATTGAACTTCAAAAGGAAGGTCGAGAAATAAAGTGTCTAGGAGTTGGATATCATTAATCTTCCTCGTTAAGACCGTGATATCTGCTTGCTGGCTAACTCCTGCTTCGATGTCACATTCAGCTACATTCACAAGATCCATCTAAATGTTTGAAAATATTAAATGCAGTTATTGAGTGAAATACATTTGAAAAACAAAGGTTAGTGGGATATGTCACAAAATTAGTGTATATGTGAAAGGCAGCTGATAGTTATCGAAAAATTACGGAGTCTGATACGTTAGACACAGAAATCAATATTCAATTGATACTTCGGACTGATAAATGACTCAGAACCAAAGCGGAACGCTGTAAAAGGCTACTAGGCTCAGGTGATCAGGTTGACACTATCCTTTTATAATTGTTAATCTATCGTGGAAAAGAGTGAAAGAGGCCAATGATTTATACGATACATAACAACTACAGTTCCGTGATAATGGGAACATAAGGACGTGGGAAGTAGGGTTGGCATTCAAATTCAAATTCAAATCGAAAATTTGGAAATATTTGAAATGTGAAAATTGGAATTGAATTACTTGAATACCAACTCTGGCGGGAAACTAGGTAGCGCGCTTATCTCTAGCATCCCCCTAGCACTGCCTTTTAGGGCCTTTCAGTTAGAGATAGAGCAGTCGTAGAATACACTATTACGATATATGGATTTAGAGAGACAAGAGTAGGTTAGAGAACATGCGAGTCCTTAGAGGCGAAGCATCGGGAAGATATAAAACGGAATAGAAGCGTACAGTAAGAGGGAATATATATATATTGCTATGTAGGTTAGATTGTATTATGTAGCTTAAGATATTATTTGTAATTGTAAATCGAAATCTTGTCTATTAATAAAATATGTAATAATAAATCTATCTTTTGCTTTCATCGGAACCTAAACAAACTTCACTTCGCTACATCACATATAGAGAGCACAATAATTGGCTTAGAGGTGTGCCCGGCAGTAACTGTCTCACCTGGTTGAAGGAGTTCATAAAACAGCACACCCTTCATGTTCCATCAAATGCACAGAAGGACTTTTTTGGCGCGAGTGTTCGGGATCTACCAATGAATGTGTGTGTTTAGGATTGTCGTACATAATCCATTGTTCGTCACCAGTAACAATTTTCCACAAAAAGTTCTTCTTACGTTGCCTGACAATGAATGAGATGCATAAGTTGAGCCGGCGCTCAATGCTGTTTCTGGAGAGCTCATGCAGTACCCATTTTCTGAACTTCTAAATTTTCCCCATCTCATGCAATCATCTGGAGACTGTTGCTTCATCAACTCCCAACTGTTACGCGAGTCCCTTTCGTGTCTGTGACGGATTTTCATCCAATAATGATTTCAAAGCATCAGTCTTCGGCGTTCGTGGTGTACCAGAGCGTTGTCGGTCATTTATATCAAAATCACCAACTTTAAAACACTAAATAAATATCTGCAAGTACTGTGGGACACAACACCTTTCCCGAGTATAGAGGGAATGAGATTTGCATGCTTCAACATTGTTTTCCCCTTGTTGGAACTCGTAGAAAATACAGTGTCGAATATGTAGTTTTTGGTGGCTCATCTTATTCCAATTATTTTATGAGGTTAAGTTTACCGTTAAATCTTGACTTATGGCTTTTCACAAACTACAGACCCAAAACTACAAAATCGCCAAAGAGCGGGAATTTATTTAGGTTTTAAATAATTGTACTAAAGCGCTGAAATAAAAGGCCAAAACCTCTGCAACCACTAATATTATATTGTATTTTAGTCGAGCAGACGCCCTATAGTAAGGCGACAAAAACAAATGTAATAATGAGAAGGACTGCTTCGCTGATTTTAAACCGTAGGAAATACTACTATTTCATCAACTCTTACTTATTTAGCTGCCATTATTTAAATACCGAATGCATCAACAAATTCCGCGATACCATCCTCTTCGGTCACGTCAGTAACAACGGCAGTGTGATATCAGATATCAGTCTTCTTTCTAATCAACCACACATATAATGGGTACAGCCATTTGAAACTTCATTGTTGGTAAAATAGTGTCTCAGGAAAAAACAAAGTTAGTACATGAAAGTCATCTACTCGGCTTCCAACCACTCAGTTGTATGTCTTGGTGGGGCCGCGCGAACGCAGCCCCTCACGCAAAAATTTAGCTGTTGGCGAACTTCAACTCGAAGCTGCCACATAGGTCAGCCGGTCCCGAAGTGCAGTGGACAAGCCTCACCATGGGGGTCCCGCCTTCATGATCACGAGAGCCCCCCAGCCAGGTAAGTTTATGCGGCGCGTCTTCCTTCCATCCTTTCTCCGACTGCGCCGTACATTACACAGGTGCGCATCCAGTGCCTGATACTTTTCTCATTGCAGATATGCATAACTGGCTCTTGCTCATCATCGCATTTTATTCAAAAATTCTAACAAACTTGTGGTTATTCCCGATATTCTTCTCCGTAATATTTTTAAAAAAACCGTTTATAACCGAAACCATTAAATAAAGCTTGTGTCCTAATAAATAGATGGATACATTTAAGAATAAGACATTTAATATTTCGACGTAGCGTATACCTGACATCCACTCCATTATGATGGCTATTAACAAACCCTTTCCTATCCGAAAGTCCTATCCTCTCTCTCTCTCTTTTTAATATCTCAACCCGAGAACCGAAACAAATATTATCGCGAATTCAAGGAGTCAAACACGCAACGAGAGACTTTACGAGGTCAGTTCACTTTTGATACTTCTTTTGAGTTTTAGATTTTAGGAAAACGATATTCTAAGACAATATAAAAGTACTATTGCTGATCAGTGATTTGTACTCCTGGATTTAAAGTACTTCCAAACCGTTCTCACAATCCAAATTTTGACCGCTGATTTCTGGTGCTTTCTTGATTGGTCAGCTTCATCAGATAGCAAAGGTTATATTCTTAGGAACATTATCCCCTAACCAAGGGCCGAAGCAGTCCATGCCATAAAAAGTGGGTTGTCTCTTTTTGCGTATCCTTTCATCAAAACGAGGCTTAAAGAGGCGCACAAAGTAGATGAGAAATGAGCTGGTATCAAACACACAACCGTCTATTGGTGTGTGCTTTTCTTTCGAATTTAGTATTCTGATCGGCGATTAACACTGTCGAACTGGAACCGATACAGATTCGGGAAACGTAATCACGCAAGTATCACGTTCCCTTACCAAAGCTGAAAAATGGTCTGATTGAGAAGGAGGTTCTAGCACTAGTGTTAGCCATAAAGCAATTCCACTGTATGCTGCATAGACGCTACTTCAAGTTTTTAATGTATCTTAAACCTGTTTAATATTTTGGGTCAGAGGAGATCCAACTGTGCACAGCCAACCGACTCCAATGTTGGGCAACAACTCTATTACCATGTGATTTTCAGATTGAGCATAGGTCTACCGCTTTTTTTAGAAAAGCCGACGCGTTACTCGTCTAATTACTCATCATACTCAACAGCTGGAAAAGAAGACCATGTTATCGCGGCAATCTCTATGATTTTGCTTCCTTATCGATTATGCAGGTCCACATGAGGAAATGTTTTTCATGGTAAGATGATAGATAGCTCCCTTTCTGTATTGCTTGTCTCCAAGCAGAAAAACTATTCCCAAGTTAATTAAGAGGTTTGCTTAGCTAGAAATGTCTGAAAGAGACCTGGGTACGAGCGGACTACTTAAACCGCCTAACGTGATGCAGTCTTTTTTTGTGGCATAAGGTCCTCAGGGAAATTGGTGCCAATCAGTATCGACATTTACATTTAAGATACTTCCAGAGCCACTATTCTATTCAACAAACTCTCGCATCTCGTCACCAGTAAAATTCATAAGTGCATTGTTGTTTTTGTGTCAATAAATTCCTCGCTAGCCTGTTATGATTCTCACAAGTCATTTATGTATCATGAGCTGTTTTGTTAGAAATACAGGAAGAATATTTCAGTTCCCTAAACAGCATTTAATTAGCAGACATAGTGCAAATCGTTCTATAGAATCAACTTTCAGCTGTTCATTTCATATTTTAGGTGTTACAATTCACATCACTGGGAATCCTGATAGGACTAAGACACCCTCATAGTATGAGAAATAGATACATCTTTATTCTCAAGAAGTGTTAAAAAGAATAGGCCCCAGAGAGAAAACCGGCAACACGTCACTTGAATCCTGGTGCTTAAAGAGATCGAAACTAGGTGGAAGACACATTTGAGGGAATTAAAAGTTGACTTACGCAGCATATATACACTACAGTCTTTCTTATTGACATTATCCGGTTTTTCGTATTTCTGAAATGTGCTTCGAAAAAGCCGTTCTTAAAGAATTGTTCATATTCTCAACCTAAGACTATTCTCACCTGTATCCCTCCCTTTTTGCCAGATGTTCCAGGGGTAACGTACGAATGACCGCCTCTTGACTGATAAACCAAATTGTTCAAAAAAGACCTGATTCTAACTTTTACAAAAACTACTTGAAACTCACTGCTCCACTAGAAATATTCCTACTAATCTGGTACGCTGCGTTTCCAATTGCGTAACAGGAAATATCATTTCTTGTACTAGCACTGCCTCCTAAGCTGCCGCTAGCACCCACATCAAATCTTGGAATATTAGTATTCCCACTGGACTTGCATGAATTTTTACCAGTAATGCTAGCTGAACTTGTTTCCCCTTTAGCCGAGTTCTTCATGTTGGCATTTCGTTTATAGGTACCTTCTTCAGAAGTTTCTTTGCCAGCGGAGCAATTGACCTTTAAGCCAGTACCTCCGCCATCAGTTCCAACTAATCTTCCAGCGGGAGAGTCATCATTATTCTCAAGAACCCTTGATTTTGCATCAGTTGTTCCGCTTACAATTATTTTGCCAGGTGCACTTTTCCAGCGCGCACCCCCACTATCACTATCAACACCAACACCAGCACCATCAATCCCTTCACCCATAAAATCCCGTTTAACCATTTCTGTCCTCTCGTTAGTGCTGCTATGAACACCTGCACTGGCAACTTCACTAACTTCAGTGTTTGTGATATTCTGCAAAGTTGTGGAATCAACAATACCTTTCAGTATTTTTCATCGTTCTATTGTTAATACAAAAAAGTTAATAGCACTGTACTTATAGAATAGAGAAGAAGGCTATTCTCCTTTATTATACCGTACTATTCACCTTGCATATGTTGGCAGGCAATTTTCCGGACAATATGGACTTCACCAATACACTGGCTTCAACAGGTTGTGATCTTGTCCCCTCACTTTCTGGCTCCAACCTAGAACCCAACTGTATTCATCTATAATGCTCTTTAATAAAATGCTTTATTTGCTTATTGAGTTACTGTTTTTAATGCATATCTTGTGCAATTTTTAACTACGATAACGTACCCGTTCACGGTAGCTTTCACTCTATCTGTTCTTGTTTTGGAGATTGTAACGAAATCATTACGATTATCCTAAAACTACTTTCTTTTGTTTTACAATAATTTGAAAACCCTCCGATCTACTTATATAACTGTCTATAGTCGATCACATTCGCCAGTACTGGAAAAGATATCAATTACTTTTTCGCCTTTAGTGATGGGCTCCTCAGCGGATGTATTGTCCTTCCTTTTTAAGGGAACAACGTCTAAAATCAATGAAGCTTATGATGTCTATTTTAAATATACGGAGACTTCAACTTGGGTTAAATCCTAATCCATACTTTCTCTACATCCAATGACGTGTCCTCTGGTTTGTAGGAAAGTTAGTCGGTTTTCTACTTTCGTCATTACACCCACTGCCGCTCTTTTACTCTGAAAACATTACTTTTGCTTAAGAAAAACTGCTTCCTCTCTCCCAAGGAATACCTTTGGCATAGAATTGACATCTTCTAGGAGTGTGATTTCAGGCATTCCCTTTTCATTCACTTCAATCTCGCATGGCGTGTTAACTAAAGGAGAGGCTTTAAATTGGACAACGTGAATCACTTCAGAATAGCAAAAAAAAGCCTACCAAATGACCCGATCCTCTCCTGTGATCTCGCATCGGCTTGATAAGTGTTCATATTTTGACATCTGCGACTTGCATCAGTCTGTAGAGGAAAAACTTAGGGAAACAATATGTAGTTGAGTAGCACAAGTGTTGAAAGTTCACACCTCGGAAATATTGGCGTGGAACACTGTTGCACCGTTGGGATCCCTCAGCAATTTTCCAGGGGTATAATTAATATTCTTCGGCGTTCTGTCCGTATTTTTCTGGATCACACTTTCCGGAATGAACTGTGGGCAGTCTTAAACAAACAATCGTCTTTACTGAAAGGGATACGAAAGCGTTCAATAAATAAAAAGCCTACCATTAGGACCTCTAACTAAAATTCCTTTTACTACTCCGTCTATCATTTCGATTCGAGGTTCTGCCAGACTGCTGCCAGTTTTTCGGATGTCGATCAAAACAGGTATCCCAGCAGGCCCCTGTTAAGCTAATTGCCATTTCTCCCTTCTAAACCTCTATTCAGATGTTATTAGGTGCTAAGAAGTATCCCTGTGTGACGTACTGCGATACATATTTTATCCGGTGTATAACTGCCTAAGACTCGAGTTTCTTTTTCAGAATCTTCTGCTCGTTTTTCATCTACGGCTCCCCTAAATACTGAGAAGTTGCAAGTCGGTATCTTATATGAATATGATGGCTGTCTTATAGTCACACACTTCTATTAGTTAAGTTGTATTTAATGGAAATTAAATTATAAAATGCCAAAGTGATCTGCATGTAGCAGGCAATTGATGCTCACTGTTGTTCAATATTGTCTTCTCTGACCACCATAGCGTTGTTCTTTCCACTTTTTCCCCCATAAACATCCACGCCTCTTTTAGTTCCTTGGCCTTTCTTATGATTTTTGCATTTTTTCCTTTTATTGTTCAACTGTTCACATTCACATGGAGGAGGGTCTAGCATTATCTATGAAATCTAAATCTATGAATTTACTTTATATTAAAAGTGTTTCACGTTGGTAAGTACCAACTACAGACAACATCTAGACATTACAAGCTTAGATACGAGATTACTGTGGAAACTACCAACAGCTTGGAATTCAAACTCAGACCATTTTAATATGTTAAAGAAAAGTACCTACCACTATATACTCGACATTCCCGCATTTGGTGCTGTGAATTGTAGGAGCACTGCTCATTCCAAGCATCACTCCAGGCGGTATCTGCGCAGACGTTTGAATTTGACGGAGTTCCTTCAAACTGCTATTTGAGACAGTTTCCCTGTTCTCTGACCCCACTGATTCAGGACGGGACGACTGACACATGGGATCTACTCGTTTGTTGCTGGGACTCTAGATGATCACGATAAGTAAAAGATGGCAGAGAACGGAACATGCCAAAATCTTCTACTTACCATCTCGTTTCTCTGCATTGAATTCATTATAGTAGAGTTACCACCACTTTTCGAGTTTACTTAAACACTTTAACTCGTTTTTTTAAGGTAAATAAGAACCAGTGAGATATATGCGTAAATAGTTTGCCTCAGAATGGAAAGGATGAACATAGTAGAGTAGAGGCGAGTTAAATAGAGACCGAGAAGAAGCAGAGTAGCTTACCATTTTTAGCAGGAGTCGGCATCTTTTCAGTTGATTTGTACTTAAACATATAACATAAATAACTAGTTAATTCGCAAATAAAGACTGATTTAGGTCTTTTACTGTTAAAAGCCAAACAATTCCTGTTAAGTATGGAAATATAACATTTAGGAACTTATTGAGTAGAGTAAGAGAATGAACCGCCCAGCAGCAACAATCTTTATAAAAGGATCTTCACCTCCTTTGTGTATCGCCTCACTGAGATTAACATCCAAACAAAATATTGTGGTTTCATATCGCTAGAAACGTTCCTACTAGTCTGATACCATAGGTAAAAATTTAACTTCATTTGCCATTTATAAACTTGATTGTTTGTCGAGTAGCAGTTTTAAGGCTAGCTAACGACGATAGCGTAGTTAGTGTTATAGGGTAGAACTTGAATTATTCTTAAAATAAACGTAACTTGAGTGAACTTAAAAAGAGTCCCATAGGTTGTAATTTTGCAAATGAAACTTCCTTTAACTGGTGTGGTTGAATTACTTCCAAGTATAGAAGGTTTCCGACAGTGCTAACTTTATGTTCTATGATTTGTCCATAACTATCAAAAGTACTTCGATTGAAGAAAATGTTTGTACATTATTGATTTCCAATTGAAACTTAACAGCACACCGATTTCTCCGTGACTTTTGTATTTGTGTAGCCGAAGTGCTTGGGTAAATATGCTATCGCGCATAGCTTTTGGCTGAGGTCTTTGTATAATCCATCTCTCAAATTCTCGTTTTTACCAATGTAATTTGAAAGTTTAACAATCGTACTTATGCAATTAGTTATTATGGATTCTTTTTAGATGAATACAAAATATATTATTTTGAGTAAATACCATAGTAATTTTGAAAGTGTCAGAGAAAATACTTTGAATTCACAAATTTATTTGCTTTTCTTTGGCATTGAACAACTATCATCTTAATAATGAAGAAATTCTTATATTTTCGAAGATACCTTTAAGATATTTTCTTCCGTGTACCAAAGCTATATTACAGTAAATTTACGCTAGAAAATCGTCCTTTTGTTTGAGCTTTTTATGATAAAAAATATAATACTTTGTTTTTTTTTGTTGGAATATAAACTCACATTTTTTCTAATATCGTGTTTTGAGAATTAATAATGTAATTTTTAATATCTCCTTTACTAGATCAAGAAATTATTTGTGTGTTGCTAATTGAGACATATATAAGGCCTGTGAACTCATTGTGTGCTCTGATTCTTGGGATAATTTACTCTTTTAGTGGTTTCTTTATATTCACATAACTGTCAATAACTGATTCGCAAAAATCTACTATTTAAAATTTTCTTCTTTGTTTTAAGTCGTTTTACTTTACCATGTTACTACCATATATACTGGCATTGTGGAGCAAGGAGGTGATAGTGCACTCTGGTGCACCAGACTGCACTGGAGACCATAACTCTCTTCAGAGTGGTAATATTCCAAATTTAAAAGAGATTTTTGAATCAGCGTGAGATTTTGTATTTTATGGATATTGTTTGTATAGGCTTAGATAATTGCATACTTTATGCATTAAATATCTTCCATTAAAGTTTTATTTAGTAATAGCAGTAGTAGCTCCGTGGTTATTATAAGAAGTACGGAGGTATCGTCTATTGGGAATAGTATTGGCTGTCCATTCCCCGTTTGGCATGATTTTACGATTTAGTTGATTTTATATATATATTTCCTATTTCCTTAATTTAGATTTGTATTTACTGTATTACTATTTGCATTAATTTCAAAAGATTTCTCCACTTGCCTAACGCTAATAATATCATAAAGAACTTTACGATGTAATAAACGAACATACTGGCTGAGAAATTGGTGTAAATCACGTCCTAAAGAGGGGAGCCGATCAGCCACCCGCAAATAGTCAACTCAAGCGTCTTCCAACTACATCTTGATAGCCATTGGGTTGTGATGGTATTAGTAATTACACCTTCGGTAGGGAATATTTAATGCATAAAGTATGCAATTATCTAAGCCTATACAAACAATATCCATAAAATACAAAATCTCACGCTGATTCAAAAATCTCTTTTAAATTTGGAATATTACCACTCTGAAGAGAGTTATGGTCTCCAGTGCAGTCTGGTGCACCAGAGTGCACTATCACCTCCTTGCTCCGCGGCGCCACTGTAGCTCACATGGTTTCTATGCTGTTCATTAAAAAAACACTTTATAAGTTAGCCTTCCAGCTCTGATATATGTAACTAAAATTTACTGACTATTTGCTTTTTTATCTATAATCTAGCTATATTTTTAATACGAAGATAGTTTAATACATTTTCTAACCAAAATTCCGTCAAATTTGACATTATATTATCTGCTTAAATGATATTCATGTATATTAATGAAACCTAATATGTTCAAAAAACTTATAATCTGCATGATTATTGTCAATGAACTACAATATATTAATTATTTTGGGTTTATTTTAGCCAAAAATTAATTTTGTTAGTCTTTGATGAAATTTACATTGCCGCTTTTAAACGTTAGAATTACAGGTATTCCAGTATATCCATTTAATACTAACCAATTAATTTAATAATTATATTATTAGTTAAATATAAATTCAATGTACATATGTGCATAGATGTTCTATAGGGAATTATTTTATCAATTGGTAGTCCCTAAAACTTATGAGGAAATAACATTTAAAAATAATATTTTAGTATTCTATCATACTATCAAAATTAAGCAGGTTTTTAATTTGTATTTTTATAGATACAATTATAAACTTTCTATGGCAGCCTATAGTTATAGTCCACATGGAAATATTGAACCAAATCTTGATTATGAAACTTGTTGCAGAACATACCACGCTACGGTAGGAAATTTGAAGGTGATACATTCCCCTTATATTGATATTTACAGCTTTTTTTAAATTTCCAGACCGCTGCCAAATTCTTCTCATGCTATTTCTTTATTCTCTGTCTACTCATATCTGGTACCAACTTCCTCATCTTTGGCTTCGATCATACTTGGTTTGTCCTATATGAAACCATTTCTAGGTACATATGAGTTTATAAGGGGAAAAAAAAGTTATTCTGTCAACGTTTTCAGGTTTTCCATATTTTGTGTATTATTCACAATTTACTCCCTTATTACGATGTATGGAGTATTTTTAGAGAAAAAAGTTTTTATAATTCCATTCTTGGCAATTCAGGTTAGTTATTATTTCAAACTCTTCTAATGAAAACAAATATCATGTGAATTTTGTTATATTTAAATGGTATAAATATTCCATATATACTCAGGATTAACCTTGGTAGAAGATTTGGCTTGACTTAGATTAATACCTACATAAATAAGTAACTAAAGAGATTGTGTCTTTTATTGAGAAATTTTTAAATTGATATAATCTTTTCATTAATTCGGATACCGTTGGTTTCAAATTTCCATCTGTCTATCAAGTTGTGTATATAAAAAAGCAAGAATATAACGAAAATGATCGGAAATGAAAATGCTTCTTTTCGGGCTGCGAGTGTCATTCTTCGAGATGTCATGAAAGTGTGGCTGCAACCGTATATGGTAAAATGTTGATAAGTATACAAGATGAAGGGTGAAAGAAATATTATAACGAAATAATGCAAGTTTGTAAAAAATAGTCATCGATAAAAACCTACGGATGCAGAGATTCAAAATATCAAAATATGTTAAAAGCATGTAAGAAATAATAAATTCAACTTTTAATTAGTCCGTCAAGCACAACCAGATATTACTTTTAAAATTTGAGCATGTATTCTGCATTTCTATGAGGTATTTAGAATATGAAAGTAATAAATTGCATAATCAAAATAATTTGCTAGTCAAGTTAGTGTACTGTGGTGATTAGCAAAATTGCCGGTATCGAACGACTAACAGGACGAGCACCACTAACAGTCGTCGTTGGATTCCTGCTAATGTATGGAACAGATAAAACTTCGTCAATAACTGATGAAGGGCAAAAACAAATTCGAACTCTAAAATGGCCTAAACCTGCTTTCCACTTTTATAATGTATATTTATTTTATGATCTTTTTCATAACAAAACTAATCAAATAAATATACAATGCGATACATAATTATAGGACACTTTCCATTTGTCGCTCGAACTCGGAACCCAGTGTTTCAAATTTTACAAAATTTTTATCCTGACACCCTGTCACAACGTCAGTATCATCTACCCTTTTTCTGATTGTCACTTTGATTTTTTTTTTACATTAAGTTCATTTTTCCACCGTTTCATAATTATAAGCACTTAAGATAAATACTCACAAAAATCAAGAATACTATTTATAACAAATAACAAATAAATGCTGATAATCGGTACAACTATCCTTTCTACTGATCACCTGAAAAATGTGTTCTATTATATGCGTTGACAGATTTTTGAGGATTTCTGAGTCAATCTTGCTCCACTCTTCGGAAACTGTCTTCTTCGGGCCCCTAATTGAGGACAACTGTCTGTTGTGGGTGTAGACTCTATAGACTAGTATTCCGCAAAGATTCTCTATGCGATTTTGTTCAGGGACCGAGATGGGCAACCCATAGGAGCTATGTTGTTGTCCTAGAACTAATTTTTGCGTTGCAACTCACGTGGATGACAATGATGTCTTGTTGAAATATGAAGTTTTCCTGAGAAAATTTGTTGTAATAATGTATACTTCCTCATCCTATTCTCCCTAAAGAATGGATTCATCTTCAGTGTTCTCCAAACCATTTTTTTAAACACAATCAGGCAGTAGGTGTTATTGATTTTACTCAAAGTGAATGTATTCTTTCATGTCCTCGTTGTAATTATTTTTTCCCGTTTTCCCAGCTTGGTTGGCCTTTCTCCACTCTTTTTGATTCCATGTTCACCAGGAGCTCCCAGGAAATTGACGACAACTTTCCTAGAACGCCCGATTTTTCTTGCAATCTCCGTTCGGTTCAATTCGGCATCAGAAAACGCCAGAATTTATCCTTTTTCGATATCATTGAAA
Organism: Heterorhabditis bacteriophora; assembly: GCA_964036235.1. Taxonomy (NCBI): domain Eukaryota; kingdom Metazoa; phylum Nematoda; class Chromadorea; order Rhabditida; family Heterorhabditidae; genus Heterorhabditis; species Heterorhabditis bacteriophora. The sequence continues at coordinate 3,413,630 of OZ038430.1, forward strand.
AGGGAACCACGAGCCATATCCATTTTTCTAGACCGATCCACAAAAGGCATATTTGCCACGTGATATTCTAATTTTAAAACTCGTATGTTCGAAATACCCTATAATTATGAAACGGTGGAAAAATGAACTTAATGTTAAAAAAAAATCAAAGTGACAATCAGAAAAAGGGTAGATGATACTGACGTTGTGACAGGATGTCAGGATAAAAATTTTGTAAAATTTTAAACACTGGGTTCCGAGTTCGAGCGACAAATGGAAAGTGTCCTATAATTATGAAATGCACTGTATAGCAGCGCTGCATAATATATACAATTCAATGAAATATTAAATCGCTTATAATGAAGTTTAAAAGTCATAGATGAAAATAGTAAAGGTCTCTCAAATGCAACTAAAAATACTCATAAAAATGAAAAACAAATGCTAATGTATAGTGCGTTTCAAAATGATAGCACACTGTATTAAAATATGTGTTTATGACAAAAAAAAACAACCACTAATATACATAATAATTAACTAATTGTCAGTACAACTACCACTTCTATTAATAACCAGAAAAATCCGTTCAGGCATACTGCTAACCAAACTTTTGATGATACTTTTGTCTACTTCGCTCCACACTTTGCTAATGGCAAATTGAAGGTCCCTGACGGTCTCAAACTGACGGTTATCGTCATGAATCTGATGCACAAGAACTACTAAAGATTCTCTATCAGATTTAGGTCCGAAGAGCGCGACGGCCAATCCGTGATGGCCACGTCATTGTCCTCCAACCAGGTATTGGTGCTTCGACTGACGTGGATTGTAGCATGATCTTGTCGGAAAGTGAAACTAAGACCTGGAAATCGTTGGAGATACGGGACTAGACGATGTCCTAAGATATCTTTGTAGTCAGTGCTGTTCATCTTCGTCGACACAAACGCCAAGTCAACCAGTACCGTAGCGCTGAACTTGCCTCAAATCATAACCCTTCCTCCATTGAGATTTCGGGTTGAAAAATGCCGTGGTTCCTTAAGTAAATCCCTCCAATAGGAGTGACAACCATCGGGGCCATTTAGGTCGAACTTTTTCTCATCGCTGAACACCACCTAAATTCGAAATAATTAATTAATAGGCTTATTTTTGAAGACTCGTAAGAGTTGTGCTTTTCCCCAGTCCCATCCCATGAATATTCTGGCCCAGTGAAGTCTTTCGTCTTTATGTCCTTGTGTCAGTTGTTGACTCTTCTTCATCCGTGATCTTACAATCTTGGGACACTTGTCCAGCATTTTCCACACCGCAGTTTCTAAAGCATCAATGCCACAAGCCCTACGGATTTCATTGATGCTGATCGTGTTATTCGACGCAGTCCGCAGAATTTTCCTTTTTCACGGTCATTCAACTTGTTAGGTCGTCCGCTACTCTTCCTTGTACCATATTCTTCTTGGTGACGAAGGAAATTCATAATATCCTTCCTGGAGCCCTTGACGACATCGGCAACCTGCTTCACCGTGTAACCGGTAGTTGACAGTACTTTAATTTGACCTCCTTCTTCTCGATTCAATGTAGGAGCACGACCCATTGTTATGATGGTTCAGGATCAGTGAATTTGCGCGTTTTTAGTTAAATAACGCTAAAACATATTAAGTGCGCTATCATTTTGAAAGGGTGAAAAGTGAGTGGTTTTGAGAAACAAGGACACAGAAAGTTATTTTTCAAAAAAATATGAAATTCAAACTGGAGACTTCCAAGATTATTGCACCTCATCCCAAAAAAGTTTGGATCAATCTGGTGGCTGAGAAGAGAGAGAAGAAAGAAGACAAAGTCTGCTCTCATTTTGAAACGCACTGTATGAGAAAAATACTCGATAATTTAAAAACCTGTTTTTTAAACTTGTATATTAATATTTTACATTTAGATCAACATCTTATAGGGAATTCTCACAGTTGTTTGTTTCTTCATAGTATTGGTTTTTGCATTGTTCGGAACATTCACGAACCTTATATACGAACATCATCGTGATTCGCAACTACTGAGATCACTTTATGAAATGCACTGGTTGAACCCAGATGATGAAAAAAGTAAGAGAAAGAAAGCAAATTGGAGGAAGTTGCAAGGTATATTAGTTTATTGATTTACTTACAGCTCAGACCGTTGTCTCTTCTTTGGCACTATTTACTCTATTAATATGTTTGATTATCTCCGGATACTCATGGTATGTTATGTGGAAGACGTACAAGTGCTACAAAGCTAACGATAGAACAATTTGCCCTGGGTATCAGAAAGGAATGATAACAAATAATACAGATATATAAAGTAATTTTTCGTGATTTATAATAAAATGTTACTATTCATTGTCTGACTTTATATATACAAAGTGCGGCAAAAGTCCTGATACGGATTTCAAGTGGCGTAATTTCATGATAAAAACAGCTTTTAAAACGAAAATTTATCTAGACATATATACGATACAAAACAATAATTTAGTTCAATTGGTGTTTAAAATTTCCTCCTTTTGCGTTTACACAAGCTCGTAGACGCGTCTCGAAGTTACCCACGATGGGCCGCAGCTCGTCTTCACTTATTTTGTCCCAAGATTTGGCTATGACCACCTTAAAAGAGTCCAACTAGTTGTAGGATGTTCTACTAAGCTTATTTTCCAATATTCACCATATTGTGAAGTTCATCAAATTCATATCAGGTGAATTTGATGGCCAAATGTCTTTTCCCCAAAATTCTGGAACTGTTGCCGGCACAGTTCAACAGTTGTCTTGGCTCCATTAACTGGTGCCCAGACCTGTTGAAATGTCCAATTCTACGATCCAATATGTTTTGAAGCCCGTGGAACTACTATCTTCAATATAATTTTGTTTTAGTAATATTTGGCATTAATTATGACATTTTTCTGAACGAATACCAACGAAGTTTTACCTGATGCCGTTATACCGGCCCATACCATGACAGATGATGGAAAATGACTTCTACTATTGACGGTAGACATTTACCTATCAGTGAAGAGCACGTTGAAGGCGCGGCCATGCTGAACGATGCTTAGAAGTTTTTTTGATTTTTCGTAACGATTGGCCTTCATTTTTTCCGTCAACATATGGGATCGACGGATCTTATATGGGTAGAACCCCAGTTTATGTTTGATCATTTTCCTCATTGATGTTGGACTGATATTTAGGTCAGAAGCTATCTTCCTCATCGATCTCTTGCTATCTCGGAGGATCCTTTTCTTGACCATTTTTCTAACGCGAGAAATATTCACGGACCTGGATCTTCCACTCCTGGGACTATCCTTTACTATATTCCAAGTTCCTGATATCCTTTCACGGTGCGGTAAACAGTTATTCTCGTGACACAGAGCTTTTTCGCGATCGCAAAATTCTTCTCTCCTTGCTCGTGCAAGTGATTATGGTAGTGCGTAGGAGTTTGGACATTAAATAACAGTTTAGAGGCGAGATAATTTAATGAAATTTTGAACATGGTCCAAAGAGGCTTTAAACAACACACTTGTATTAGTATAGTGGAATGATACATCACATATGCTAATTTAGTCGCACTTGAAATTCGTATCAGAACTTTTGGCGCACTCTGTATACGATTAACAAGTTCTAACCATTCATAACATTTCAATAAAGGTTCAGGAAAATACAATCATCGTACATTAGAAAAATGTTAATGCAAAAAATTACGTTGGGATTTAAAGACTAAAAGCGTGATCATTTTGAGATATTTTATAAACAGAAGCAACATATTTCTAATTTACATCTGTTTTCTCTTCGTTTTACCTAATGCTATCCTGATAATAGTGCAAGCCAACATTTCATATATTTGAATAATGATTCTTGAGTAAATAAGCCATAGACGATTTAAGCTTTATCAAAGCGCAGTAAAGTACAAAAATTAAATGAAACGATATTCGTTCAATTACGTAAAACAGCACGCATGAAGCATCTTTTTCGAGTTCATTTTTAAAATAAGGTCATTGGTATCAACAGCAGTGGTTTGTCTTACATCGATGTCAATATCAATATTTCGTAATCTTTGTAGAGTTCTACAGATGATGTTAATGATTATTTGAATAATAGTGCGTTATCCCATGTATTGCCCTTTTACATGTGTTGTAAATTGTGAATTATTAGTTTATATATGACATATGTACATCAATTAGGTCACCAGTTACTCCATTATATTATGACCACATGAACTTATCATAAACTTATAATTTAATAGTTTGCCAGTACATGCTATTTGATATTTATTTAATATTTTAGGTAAGTTATTCTAGAACAATAGCATTGAAAATGTTTAAAACATAATAAAAGTTATATATACAGTTATGTTAAGCAATAAATACTTTAAAATGAATTTATGCGAGGTTATTGACACTTCGTATCAATAGTCAATATATATATTCTCATAAATATAGGAAATGTCATGCTTTATCATAATATACGAATTCTTAATTTCTTTGGTAAAGTGTAGCTCACTTTTTCATAAGATACTGCCAGTAGGATATAATATACACGTTTACAAGATTTAATACTATAAATAAGAGGTAACCATATGCTATATATTGGGTTTGAATTATAAAAATATGATTTCTATTGAATTTTCCAGTCAACAATTTTAATATAAGCATATTTTATTTATAGGGTATGAATAGTGGAGCTAAGAAAAGAAATCTGCATTTAGTTGAACGGATAAAATTATTGACTGAAACAACCGAACTCTGTCTTAGAAGCATTGAAGTTAGGAATAAAAAGATACAGAGCTTGAAAGTAGCTAGTGATTATTGGGAGAAAGGTGCAGTGATTTTCCCTCATATGATGTATATCAGTTATAAGAAGAGGTTTCTGTTGCAATTTAAATATATTCTGAAAAAGTGCTTATTGTTATAGGATTTTGTTATATGGAGATTTTTTAGTTAATAAATTACAGAATGTTTCAATGTCTTGAGATTATTTGATGAGTGTGTTAAACGAGCAGATAGTGAGAAGAAAAGGTAAGATAACTTGTCATTTTTGTAGTCTTATTACCTCTAATTGGTTTTTACGCTATATAGTAGGAGTAAAACGAATATAATGGGAGATAAGTATATTAGCTTATTTTCTGTTAGAAAATCTCTTTAGGTATGAATCATTAATATCCAGTCTTCATGAGGAGTTATCTGCTGTCAAGAATGAAAAGGACGCACAAGATATTCATTCTCAAGCAAGTATATGAGATTATAAGTTAAGATCTAAATAGAGCAAATTTTTTTAGGATTTAATCAAAGAACTGAGAATTGAATTAAAAACTGTGTACGATAAAAATGTTGCTCTGGAAAGGAAAGTAAAAACTATCATGGTATCAGCAGAATCTGTAAGTTTTTAACCCTATATATTATATTGTTTTTCACTTATAATTAATTAATTATACAATTATTAATGGTTATGAGGAGAGTTTTATACTATAGTTAAGCATCACTTTAGAATCAGAACACTAGACGTGGTACGTGCTCCTCAGTAATTCTGTCAGATAAAGATTGTTCTGCTGATTACTCATGCTCAGATGACTCTTTTTCTCGTACCGGTATTAGTGCTATGATTAGAAAACCAGTAGCCTTAGGACCGATTCATGGACTGGTCAGTTTCTATCTTATAAAAATTGTATTGACTTCTACTATTAAGTTTTCTTGTATGTGCACTACTTTTTTCAATTAGGATTTTTATAGATTTTTCGGCTGACTTAAAATGTAGTTTACTTAGTTTTGGCATTTCTACGTTACCGAGTATTGATTTCCTCGATAAATACTATAGTGAAGAACAATATTTAGATGATATACTGTTTTTCAGCTAATAATAAAGTTAGTCCTATAGCTAATGGGTTTATTTATTTAAAAAAAATATATGAATGCTTAGTTAAATTGGAACCTACCAATTTACTCTTTATTATAGCTAGCGGTGATTAGTTTCTAGTGTTAATTTTAAATTTAATTTGATCGTAGTGCTTGTTTATAACGCTTGTATTACAACTTATTTGCTAAAGGCTATTGAGTTTCAATATTAGTCAGATATATTAAACCCCTTTCTAGTTTTATATGTCCCGTGCCATGGGTTGTTTTGGCGACCTCGCGCAGTCGAGCGCGTCGTTTTCCCATGGCGGCAGGTGCCAGAGGGCGGGGCTTGGCACTGGACACTGGTCATTACTCTGCCTGGTCATCCGTCTGAGCGGTCTTATTCGAAGGTTGTATATAATCCACCCTACCCACTGCGAGTTTACATGCTTTTAACAGCGTTTTCTAGTTAATTCTATAGCTAGTTTACGGTGCTCTGGTATGATTATAATTAATTTAGTGCTAAGTTTTAATTACTAATATATAGATTTGTGGTTAAATTTATATTAGTTAAACCCACTTATGATTCACCCGACACAGGTTATGCATTCCGGGTGCATTATTATGCTTGTACCCGTAATGTACATAGCTTGAGTTGCGTGTAATCTACATTTATACCTATAATATTTATTCTCACTATCATTTACTAGAGTGGTAGTTCTTTGTTCCATGATATTTTGGTGGGTATCTATCGTCTTATTACTCAGGTGGACATTTTTATTCGTTTAATAGCCTGCATTCTCGTTTGTCCTTGTACTGACGCTTTGCTATTCCCTTGGAACAGTTGCCCCATATCCTCGTATCGATTGGTTGACATATGCTAATGCGTTGCGTGTCCCTGATGGGCGATCGGGGTCAGGGGGTCCTAAGCATTTAGACGCTAGATGGTCGCGTGACCCATGACCCTGTACGTTGTTTATACGTTGCCTGTCTTATCGCTTGACCTCATCTATTGTTTTGCACTAACCATCAGGATTATAGTGTGAGCGCTGTACGGTCTACTCACCCGCTACTCTCTAAAAGAACTATTTAATCCGCTTATTTTCTAGTTACTGGTATTTGATATATAATATTTCCTGAAAATATATGTAGTTAGGTCGGAATCGTTACATTCGGTTTACATATTAAACATGTACCCGTAATGATAATGGTTCTGATCTCGTACATAATTGTATAGCGCACCTTCGATTCTGTTCATGATAAATTTATGGGAATATATACTTTAATGTAACAATCACTTTGGCTGTGTGGTGCGTGTATACATTTTGAGTTATACCCGTAGCCACATTGCTAAAAGAGAAGTTACTAAGCGAATTTCTTGTAGAAATTTTTAATTTGTAATAAATTTTTATTTTACATCGAGAATAAATTTTCTGATTGGAGTAAGAGAACTGGCATATGAAAAAAAGCTAAATAGAATTTGTGTGTAACATAGCAGGAATATTGTTATTTTGTAAGTATTATATAAGTTAATAATTCTAAAATAGTTTATATAATTACAGAGATTACCAGTGTAGGGTAAATGATTTATGGAAATATCGAAGATGACAATTTGATATTACCAAGTTAAACATTTTGAGGAATTAGTAATTTAAGATAGTACTTTGATTATTTAATGGGTTTTTAGAGGGTACTACAACCATAATATATTTCATCTCAGTGTGGTATAGAAAGAATATTTCAGTATTCACGAAAGTTTACTGAGAGAGAGAAGAATTTGACGTTTACCAATAAGCCACCACGTTCAAATAGACCGTCAGAATGTAAATCGAAAAGGATTGAGGTATCTAGGTCGTTACCTTCTATATTGTGCTCTTGACTATCATGTATTGCAGTTGGTCATCAGTTCTCTGGATAGAAGTAATTTAACACTATGCCAGGGTGATTCAGTCCGTAGATCTCGGTTGGACTCTCCTCGACCAACCCCACGCATGGGTTGTGCCACACCACGGCGAATCAGACGAAGTTTGTCAGTTCCTCATCAAAGTCCGGTAAGTAATATATTCGTGGATAGAAATTCTAGGTTTTTTTTACATTCTATTGTTGCACCGACATTAAAATTTATGTTAGTATAGTTTCAGTATAATGATTATGCTTTATAGTTCTTATTCCATTTACCTATTATATATATATGAATTCGAATTTTTCTTAGTTAGAACGTGGTGAGATGTCTGGTTTAGCGGCTTTTGGTAGATCTGTTGCTGCCCCAAAACCACTAATGCCTTCAAGTGGAAAAGAACGGCTAGTGGCTGTATGCAGTGATGAGAACATGTTAGATAGTTTTGGTCTGTTGAACAAAAATATACTAGTCATAAAGATAGTATACGCTCTTTTTTTCATTTGATAATGCTTTGTATGCTATATTTGATATATTTTAGTGCTATTATAACTGACGATGATTCTATTAATGTGCGCAACATAAACAACGATCTAGAGGATAGATCTTTACTAGTAACAAGTAAAGACGAATCGGAGTCATTTGGTCTGAATCATCAGGAAACTGTATGCTTTGTAATTTTTAAAGACTTTAGATTGTTTTAATTTTTTAAATGTTATTACATAGCCATAAATTTAGCCTGATTTAATATAAAATTACAGGTATTTAGTCGTGCACACAATTGTAAAGAAACTCGTGTATACCTTCGAGACGTCTGTGATGTTTGTGGCAAGCGTTTGGGGATGGGACAGATGGCCATGCGTTGTTCAGGCCAGTCTTGAATCTAATAATGTTCACAAATTGATAAGCATGACAAGAATTTTGGGGTTTTTGAAATTAGTTTGTTTGACCTATTGTGTTTGAAAAATTTCCTGATAAGTGTATTAAATTAGTCTCCTATGATATATCTATTTATTTAAGAGGAGAAATAACTTACCAATATTTAGTGTGTCGTCAGATGTGCCATGAAATGTGCCATCATCGTTTAAATAATCCTTGCGCTCCTCGGAGAATTGATATGCCGAAAATTTCAGGTTAGATTAAAAATTTGGTATGAGTTGAATTAAGCCATCCCTTTCCACTGTTATATAACGAGCAGAAGCATAAAACGAAAAATACCATTATTAATAGTGCCAAGTATTTCTTACCATGTCTTAAAATCCGCAGAGTTTATCTGAGTTTGAATTTACCAAATAGCATGTGAGTAACTTTTTCCAGAAATACTACATTTAAGCATAGAAAAGCAAAATATAAACGAATTCAAATATCTTTGAATTTATAACAGGAATTTTTGATTTAGGAGATTCACTCATGGAAAGAAAAAACAACCGATTTTTACATATTATTTATGTATTGAAATTTATTTAGTTGGCCAGCGATACTCTCTGCCAGATTGGTGTTGTGAAAATATCCGACCAATGGTGCCATACGCTCTTATAGTATCAGTCACTTATTTAGATAGACATCACCTTTCTGCTGAAAACATATATAAATCTGATTGGTAAGTTAAATTGATATACTGAAGATCACTCAAATTAAGATGTATTTAGTGGCAATAAGTAATTTATGCTTATAGTTCTGAAGGACTAGTACAGGATTTGGTGCTTCAATTCAGAAGTCAACGAATGCATCCTGTTTTATCACGATTTGATCCTCATTGTATTGCTGGCTATATCAAAGCATTTATTAAAGATCTTGCGGTAATAATCATGTTCTGAGATTCTTCATAAATCTCTAAATTTTTCCTTGGGTTTGATTTCCCGAATCATCCATTATAGAGACCGCTAATACCTCCAACATCTTATCGCGAGTTTGCTTCTGGATCGCTATCAAGTGAACCAAAGGCTCGAAAGATTCTACTGAACGCCTTTGAGGAATTGCCTATTCCAAACAGGGACACTTTGTCTTTTTTGTTTCTACACTGGAAGCGAGTGATTACTCATTCCGATGTAAGAAATTGTTTCTACTTTTGTTTGATATAACTCGAGTTTATTATTTTCATACAGTTTTTATGTACTAGTATTGAGAGGGTTCTTTTGTTTAGGCTAATGGAATGACCGCGGACAATTTGGCACAAGTTCTTAGTACAATTGTGGCAGAACGCGGAGTTAAAAATCAAACAGACATAAATGAACAGATTCAGGTGAAAGCCACTAGCTCTTGTCCATTACCATCATAGGTTATTCAAATTTATAGCAACCAACGATTATATTCTAATATATTTGGAGATTGTACGTGTCCTGCTCGATATTGAAGAAGATTTCTACCTTCAAAATCTTCGCTGCGATATTCTTCCTTCATCTGTAATATCAGGAAAGGTTACGTTTTAACGGTTATTTAGTTTGCTTTCCTCTTACAAATTTTCATACTACTATATAATATTAGTTTTAACTTACAGCATCTTCTCAGAACTCCTAGCTACAGATTTACATTCGCTACACCAAAAGAAAAATCGATTATGCGATCTGTCAAAGGCAAGTCGCCATGGAAGTAACGCAGAAGGGTGGCACATCTCGAAGAGTATATCTCCGATCAACTAAACAATTTCCCTTTTACTTTTGTGATACAATTATCCATCCATTGCTGACATTGTCACCTAGCTGCTACATCTTTACAGTATCAATTATTTTTTCAAAATATATTGATTTGTGGTTCTATACAACGATCACTGTTGGATATTTTACTATTCTTAAATGATGTTACTAGGAACTTGTGAATGTTTTAATATATATAAAATGTTTATAATGACTTTCCTAGCACGTGGTATGGGACTAACGCCATGCTTAGTTCCAATACATTTGTAAAATTGAGTCATCCAATAAATTATGGGTTTGTAGTAGCCATAAAATATTTTGTATTCAACTTCATTTTAAGCTAACATCGCTATAGCAGAAATAAGTCATCTTAAAATTTTCAGATCGGTAATATTCTAAATGTAAATAAAGTCCCGAAAAGATTTCCCTTATTTTTATGTCGGAACACGATATAATGCTTGCAATCGATCGATTTTCAAATTAAATCTCTTCTCCTATATTCATCCTCTTTTCTTGTAGTATTTTTATTCAACTGGAATCTTTGAAAGCCTTTTCCAGAAGTTTTGTCATATATCAATTATCAAAGCGAATAGCATGAGGATTATGTGACAGGGGTTTCTGTCATATTTCATATGTAATTGAATTGGTGAATGCTGGTAGCCAACATCAGTTCCTTAAATAGTTGATCGCTTTTTTGAATATACATGACTATGTCTGTGGATATAATGGACCAACGTACGTTATGGTCCCTTGATACGAAAAAGGTTTGTTTTGATATTCAGCTGCAATGTATATTTTAAGCCACATATCACTCATTTGCAAACGTATTAGATGTTGAGATTCATTTTATATATAACGATGTTATGCTTTAGATTTTTCAAGATCGTTTGGATTTTGCATCACCTACTAAATCGGAATTTAAAGAGGTGATACCCCGTCACTATACAGGTATGTGGAAATTTTCATGAAATAATGTACATTGTTTTACATGTAATTTTGTTAGTTGTGTGAAATTATGAACTGCATATTATTAATATTTCAATCTTTTAAAATGTAGGATGGTGTGTTTTATTTAATAATTGATAGAATAGGAATCATAAAAAGTTTCAGTTCTCGCACCGGATCGTCTACGTGGTTCAAGCTCTGCGGATAGTCCATGCACTTCAAATGGTGATTTGCTGACTAGCCGGGGGAGCAGTTCATGTTCCACTGGCTCATCTCCGATATCCATAACGAAGGAGCTCACTAATATTGCCAATCCTCTGACTCCATTACCGCACACACCTAGTTAGGAACTTTTTATTGGTTCTTTTATTATTGAATTTCTTAGCTTATGTATTTTTCATGAAGGTTCACGTTCAAAGAGTCCACCACAAGATCATGCGAAAATTTTCCTAGCTGATGTAGAGAAGAGTCGTGTAGCTGATTCTACCACTAAGATTCACTGTCGTTCTCATGATAAAGATCGAGATCGAGATATGGAAAGGGATTACCCAAATAACGAACGAAGGCGGGAAAGGTTAAGACGTTCACCTGTTCCTTCGCGGTCACCACCATCCCGAGAACGCAGAAAGAAGGTTTGAGCATAGCACTTATATTATATTTTGTTTTTATAACTGCAAAGTATAATGAGATATACTATTAGCAAAATTATAAAGGAACGACGTCACCGTTCTCGTTCATCAAGCCCACCAAGAGCAAAAAAATTTCGTGTAGCGTCTCCATCTCGTAGAAATCGAGCTAGAAGTCGTAGTCCAAGGAGAAGAAGTGATAAAGACAGGAACTTTAGTATTAGGTATAAGTACAATTTTATTTATAGTTTCCGTGTAATTTTACATATATTTTTATTTAGTCAATGTATGAGCGCAATGCCAACAAATGGGAAAAGTGAGCAATGTAGCAGCCATGACTCCTTATGCAATGGAACTATGTATACAGAACGCGATAACTCTCAACTTCGGGATATCGAGACAAAAAAGGAACTGGGGAATGTGAATACCATGTTTTATTTTGGTACTAAGTATGTTGTACCATTCTTTCAGTAATTTTTGGTTCTATTAAATTGCTTATATTTAGATATCCAATGTAGCTCCTGAAAAGAAGCGAGATTACCCGGACTCTTCTCTAAAAGACGATCGAATTAACTCTATCAAAATTAATAAGTTGGTGAAAGACGATGATAGAATACTAGGAAATGGGAATACCGTCAGGGATGATGATAAAAGCGTCAAAAATGGATGGTCATCGAAAAATCATCAAACTGTGCAGAACGGAAACAGTGTGTTTTCGCCTATACCACTAATTAAACAGTAAGTATAAATTTTTTCAAAAAAATAAAGGACAAACTATTAATAGACCACTTTGAATTATAGGAAAAAGCTAACTATTAACATCGGAGTTGAGACTGTTATAAAAAAGAAACCGTTGGTTGAGTATACGGGTAGTGATGAGAGTAGCGAGGATGAGGAACAAAAGGTAAATTCGTTTAATAACTTACTACTTAATGTACCATTTTTGCAAATTATAATATGCTATTAACCGTTAATCTTCTAGTGCCATGTGAATATGAAATTTTAACAATTATTAGAGGGAAACTTCTTTTAAGAATTAGATAAGCATTTATAAAGCGGTATTCTTGACTCTGTTTTTGAAATCTGAATTGATCTATGGAATCAACAGGTACTTCGTTTTTGTTTGTTTTTTGAAGTGTAGTTTATAATATAAATTATACGGTTATTATTTTTTATTAATTTCAGCCATCCACATCACAATGTATTAGTAATGGGATTACTTCTCCTATTGCTCCTAATACTGCTCGTACCATTATCGGCCCTCTATTATCATGTAAAGAAGAAATTGAAAAGCCAAATTTATCAGAAGAAAAAAGAAATGCACTTTCTGGTTAGTCGGTGTAATCTAAATAACTTATTGATATAGAACTGAGATATATTTTTGCTTTCACAGATGATCCACCGTCTGTAAAGCGAAAACGACTTCTTTCTGAACGTGGTGAGAAAGAGCTGGTTTACCCTGTTATGGATAAAACAACTATCTCTATTTGGAACTGGAAAGGATGCGAAACTATTGTCAGTGTACTTTAAACTTCTTTTTTTTTCGATATAAAATATTATTATTATTTATTGTAGCGTGGCCGAATTCGGGGAACTGGTTTAGTAAATACGTCAAATGACTGTTTTCTTAACGTTATTTTGCAAATGGTGGTCCATACTGCTCCACTAGCGAGATACATATGGGAGAAGCATCCCCAAGAAAAATGTATGTTTAGTCTTTTTTTATAGTGTAGATTTCAAAATTTTTAATACGTTGCATAGGTTTCCGCCCGCAAGGTCAGTGTCTATCTTGTGCAATGAAGCATCAACATCTGAAGAGGGTATTCAGCGGTCAGGGTCCATTTGTGCCCAGTTGGATACGGCCATTTATGAGGAGTCCGTTTTATTAATGATATTTATTTTGCTTTATTTGATTGATGTACGCGCCTTAATTCATTTAGAAATATTTCCTTCGCATATCCACGGTATGCAGGAAGATGCACATGAACTTCTATCCTTATTGCTAGATGCAGTTGATCCACCAGTTGGATACAATAAACAGAACGGAGCTCTACCAAGTGGAGTGTAAGTTTAAACTCAGGCCATTGCTCTTGTTATATATTATTTTTTGTCATTTCACCATTTAGGTCATCGAAGCCATCTACACCTATTGAGCAAATATTTGGGGGAACCTTGAGAAATCAAAGTAAGCATGGAAACTAGTTAGTTAAATTTAGTAGATATTATATCTGTCGTTTTAGTCACCTGCAACATATGCAAGACATCGTATATAAATTATGAACGTATTCGTGAACTAAACTTGGCTATTCGGAAAAGATCAGATGGTGACAATATTAGGATTGCACATCTCATCGAAATATACTTCCGGGATGAAAACGTGTCCAATTTCGATTGCAAGAAGTAAGTTCAGGCTGACTTGTGGAAGTTTCTCAAAAAAGTGAGTACATACTGTAGGTGTGCACGCAAGACGCTTGCAACTCGTCGTACACGAGTATTACGTCCACCAGCCGTTCTCCTTGTGCAATTAAAAAGGTTCAACGCATTTGGGGGTAAAATCCGATTGCCTGTTAGTGCTGATGTAAGTTATTTTTCCTTGGCAGTATTTATTCTGGAACTTTATTTTGAATTTTAGCTGGATGTCGATCTTATGAAGCACATGTATGATTTGGAGTCTAACCAGTATGTTCTGACTGGAGTTGTAGAGCACCTTGGTGCCGGCGTCGACCATGGACATTATATCTCTTACGCCCGTGGTTTCGACTCACAGTCATGGTATCTCTTTGATGACGAAATAGTGAGTGTATAAAATGACCTATGTAATGAATATCACATTATTTTGAAGAGAATTAGGATTCTAATATATTCATTTAGGTCACTGCTGTTTCGTCGCAGAAGGTTGTTGGTAGCAATCCTTATTTGTTAGTATACAGGTGAAAACGTTGATAATATTCTAGCGATCACCCACGCTTCAATTCTCCTTTTTAGTCGTCGAGAGCACTTAGGAATGGCACCGAAAAATTCATCCGTTTGTGTTAAAGGGCCGAACTCCTCGATAAGATCAATTGGAGTTTTAAAGAATAATGGGACTGAGCAAGTAAACAAGTAAGTGAAATATGGTTGATTCTATTATTTCATTGAACTATGAATTCAGGAGCTTCACGAGCATGGTTAACAATGGCTTTAATAGTCAAGCAAAGAAGTTCCTATCGCCAACACCATCTCCTTATAAAAAGACGAGTTACAGGCCGAGCTATATCTGACGTGACCTAGAAGAGCTGCCGCATCTAACTAATTATTTCTAGATTTTTGTAAATATCCGTTTGGATTTTATGTTATGTATTGTTTGAGGCGATCGATAATTGCCGGTCGTGTTGTTACTAATTTGTCTACTACTTGTTGAGTTTCTATATATTTAGCTGATAATAGATCTCGTACGTTGTACCAATTATACTTTTCCATACATGTTAGTTTTCCTACTTAGTATACTTTCGTACGTTTTCGGTGAAATTCTGCTCGTTTTCATGTATTCTCTATACGCTGTATGTTTAATGCTCAAATATTTTATGTTACTGCACTACCAATTCATGTTTTGTGATTAGATTCGAATAAGGTTTGCGCAGCATTTATAGTGTTTTGTAGATCATTTTGCTTGTTTTGTCAGTATTTGGTTAATAGACCCCTTTGTTAATGAGTTCCACACGATTGTAATATGGATTCGATATTTTTAACAGTTTGGTTTTTTGACCTCATGTCACAAAACCAATTATAATTAAATATGTAGCTTAAATAACGAATAATATAAATATTTGTTACATCACGATGGGAATTAGAGCCAGCCCTGCGGGCAATTATTTATATTAAAGGGCCAACTTTGCTCCTATGCCATGAGTTCGGCTAATTTACTATCAATACAACTCAGGAAGTCTTCAGTGATTAGATACATGCCATTCTCGGAGCCTTTTTTGGATCCATGAACGCAGATGGACAAATCTTTTGTCATCTTGCCCTCCTCAATTGTGTCAATACACGCTTTCTCGAGAGTCAATGCGAATCTTCAAATATTGTTTTAAAAATAAGCAAAAATAATTAAAGACCTTGCGCCAACCTTTTTAAATCTTCATTTCCATCTAATACTCCTCTGTGGTGTAGTCCCCTTGACCATGCAAAAATCGAAGCTACAGGATTGGTTGATGTTGATTTGCCCTAAAGCAATTAGTAATAAAGTCGTTACTGTTGGTAGATATTAATAAAATATCATCGCTTTTACTTTTTGATACTCCCTATAATGCCTAGTGACAGTTCCGTGGGCTGCTTCTGCTTCGATTGTTGTTCCATCTGGGCACATTAACACGGACGTCATCAAACCAAGAGATCCATAACCTATTAGATCAAAGAGGTACGACGGATTTCCTAATTTTTCAATTAAATATATCACACCTACCTTGAGCTATAATATCACTTTGTACATCTCCATCGTAATTTTTGCACGCCCAAACAAATCCACCCTCACTTTTCAGACATTGAGCAACCTTAAACATGCTCCAACGGATATGTATGCCAACTTCTAAAAATTCTTTTAATTGTACAGAGATAAAAAAACTAACCTGATCGTCTATTAATCTGTGCTCATACCATGTCCCTATTCTCTTAAAATCGGTTTCATAAGTTCTGTAATTAAATTTATGGAAACATTAAATACAGCAATATGCGTAATTATTATGTTATATGAATCTATTTCTTCATGATATGGCAAACATTAGTGACATTTTAGCATGATGTTATTTTAGAAGATAACCTTGCTGAAACATCTGCAAATAACTTTATTTATGGGACATTAGGCGCTTCTCGGCGAGACATTTTCCCCGATAAACATAGTTAATAGTTGATATTTCACAGGAATGCTATTTCCAATTAATGGTTATTATTAATATCATTGTAAATATCATACACTGAACTAAAATTGATAGTTTGACATGCGAGCGATATCCTTATCAACTTTATTTGAAATTAGTCCATAATAACCATTTTGGATACCAACATTCGTGAAGTCTTCAAAATTGCTGATGAATCGATCAATATCCATAATTGTTTGGAATATAAGCCAGAATATAGTTTAATATATTTCAACAGTAGAACCCAAATTACTTAGTAGAAAATTACGGAAACTAGTGGCAAAATTTTCAACTTTAATGACCTCAGGAATTAAGCACTTTTATTTACCTTATTTTTCTTAAAAAAATCTAGTCGTTATTGTGATACTAAATGTGAAGGTATATCTACACTGCTTGAAACATAGACAATAAATATTTTTTTGTAATAAGAAGAATCCCGTTAGTTTTAACAGTAAATGTTATAATATAAACAACAAACTTCTCATATATCTCTTGGAATATGTCCTTGAATCGTCCATCATAATGCTTAAGTATGGTATTTTTTGTACTGAGATACAAAGGCCATTTCTTCATCAGTGCATATTGAAAGCAAGAGTGGGCAAATCCGCGGATACTCTTAACAATGACTATCCACAGCACGGTGAAACAATTTTCGGTTTATTTCACTATCTGTCTTCTGGTTTATATAGTTACAATAACTTACCTCTTCCGTATTATACATTGCCATTCCGACACCCGCACTATTCTTAAAAGTGAATACTTCATGAACACTACTCTTTCCATGAACACCTAAAACAACAGAAAATTAAAAATTAAAATTAAATCTCAATGTAACATACCCTTCACAACCAGTTGCAATATGGATCCTTGTGGAATAACGAGATCTGTAGCCTTATACTGCAAAATATGATATTAGCTAGTATTATGCTAAAAAGCAGATAACAAATATGGCCTAGTTTAGTAGGCAGAAATTTACGAAGACCTATTTATAGTAAAACGATTTTGATACTTTTCCTTAAAATACTATAGTATAAAAGTGCTTTACAAAGCCCAGAATGAATATAATTATACGCATACATAGATTTGAACCCGACAAAGCGGTAAATCATTTCTTGTATAATCGAAGAAATAAAGACTTCATCTATTGCATTGTATTTTTTTTCTCTATTCCTCTAGTTACTAACTTATATTAGCAATATACTGTGGTAATCTTTACCGCATTTTTCTGATTAAAAAAATTTCGATTTACAGAAACTAGGTTAATCCATCATGATTAAACTCGTATAACTTAATGAGGATTCTACCTGGTCTCCAAAAGCATGTCTTCCAATGACAATTGGCTTTGTCCATCCAGGAACTAGCCGTGGAATATTCTTACATAGAATCGGTTCGCGAAAAACTGTTCCTGGAATCTATATTATATACCTAACTAAAAATATATGGAAGGTATAAAACTGTTTCTCATGGTGATGTTAGACGAAGCTATAATAATATGTAGTATTTAATGAGTGAAAAATACTTGGAAAAGGTAATTATAACATGTATGACAAGATCCATTTTGAAATATATATATTTTTATTTATTGATAAGATTAATGTGGAATTTATAAAGGTATATTCCATTATAGTGAATTTTCCCACGATGCACTAAAGTAGCATAAGTCTATCTCACACGACCCACAATTTTAAAGACTAGACTTCACTTGCTTAAATTAATATCGAATATAGAGGAAATTCTATTTTGGATTATTTGTTATATGAACTAATATTCAAATTCAGAAATCTTTTGGAACGAGGAAAGCGCTGGTGGTATTTGCCCTATTATCAATTTCAGTTCGTATAATATGCTTTGTCCAATTGAAGGTTATTACGATTTTAAAAACAAATAAAGTGCCATATTTCTTATCTTAAAGATTTCACTTTACATTTCCACAAGACATTAAATTAATAAATAACCAATGTCCCCACAGTATGTTAATAAAACAAACCTCCCAAGTATTCAATTTTACTGCTTATTTAGTGGTTTTTCCAGGAAAATTCATGTATTATATATACTTTCCATAGAATTAGTGCGTAATTTTCAGCTAATCTATTGAGCTATAAAAAAAACAATAAAGAAGTTATTTAAAGGAAATGAAGCATACAACTTAAGTTAACATAAAGTAGCAACTAAATCGGTACCTCCTAGAATGTTTCGAATAGTTCCATTTGGAGATAACCACATTTTTTTCAATTTGAACTCCTTAACTCTGGAATTAAAATAAAATAAACTGTTAACTAAATGCATACAAACTAATTAGAACAGCAGATAAAATATTATAACTACTCGTATTACCTCGCTTCGTCTGGTGTGATAGTGGCACATTTAATTCCTACACTATATTTCTTGACTGCCTCTGCTGCTTCTGTTGTCACCTATTAAAGAATATTAATTGAAAACACCTAATAGCCATGTGGATAAATAGAATACCCACCATATCATCAGTTTCATCACGGAACGGAAGACCCAAGTCGAAGTACTTGATATCCAAATCAAGATAAGGATATATCAGCTAAATAAAAATATGGTAACTGCTATTATAACAATATAGAAACTAAATCAAAGACGCTATAACAGCATTTAAATATAAATAATACGAAAATCCTGTTAAAAGCCTAGTTTTGCCCAATCACACTAACCTTATTCTTGATTTCATGCCATATAATTCTAGTCATTTCATCACCATCCAAATCAACCACTGGATTCTTAACTTTTATCTTATTCTTTTTTGTCGGAGCAGCTGTGGTAACTCCGCGCGTAACTAATAACTGAGCATGGCACGCATTCCGTGTTACCCCAGTTAATCGAAGAGCACGTTGCATCCTGATCAAATGAGTTGTTATTAATCTCTTTTATAAAATTTCTAGACTATAATCATAGAATTACTACAAATTTGCAGATATATATGTCATGTAGGAACAATAAAAGACGAAAAACAGTAAAAATTTCATGCTTCGTCTACATGTAAACCAATAATTAAAAATCACTAAAACAATAATTAGAAAGATACACTAATACTAACTAAATTCTTACTAGATTTCAGATCAAGTAACAAGTGTTCATAAGTTACTGTCTACTTAACCAAAAGTAAATGGTCATGCACGTGATAAATCATAATAATTTGTTAAACTTATGATCAACGCGCACTATCGTCGATTAGTTGTCGAAAATTATATGAAGAGATAAAACCCAAATGCGTAGCAGTTTCAATGAAACTATTCTCTAACATTGACAAACAATTTGCTACTAGTGACTTTTTGCTGTCATCTAGTAGCAAATTGTCATTAATTAATATTCATAATTTTCAATATCTAATCGGAACCATCATTTTATTATTGTGTATGAAAAAATTATAATAAATACCCTACTATAACAGCTAGCAACTAGTGGTGTAAGGAAAAATAAATAAACATTAAAATTACCAATATTATAAAAGGGATGAATACTATTTCACTAGACAATAATGGCATTTTAATAATATTCCAAGCCTCGCGTTTCAAATTACGTTGTGTCAAGAATACAACTCATAATTGTTTGCGATGACTATGACTAAAAATCAGCTGCGCAATAAGAAACTTCGTATACTAAGGAGAAGAGAAGAGAAATATCAATAAAAACCCATTATAGCACATAAATGTCAAGTTAAATAAAATCCATAACAAAATACTTTGAGTATCAAATATTTCATTAAATCAAGGCATATAGAATGAAGTGTTCATCCTTAGCTATTAGTCTCTAACACTTAATGGATTGGAATTATTTTTTAAAGTTATAAAGCAGAGAAACACACACATACATTGAAAGTTGTCGAAAAATAATTAACATGGGGACACTTACATGACAAATTTCAAAGAGTTAAGGAAGGCTACACTCACATCCTGCGTTCGTCTCACCAAATCTGTTCTTTAAACAACCAGATTTATAGATAACAATTACTAGACTTATATGTTATACATGAAACCTCTCATTTCCAGTTACGTTTCACTTATATAATGTAGATTTCTGCTGTGTTTAAGAGATTGAAGGAAAAGTACAATTACTTAATTTCATCGTAAAATTATTCATTCTGCAAAATCGTTTATTCTTAATATTATTATTACTGATTTTAAAAATGTAGTAATTTACTTAAACCTTTAGAACCTTACACTACTATTTCCATTCTTAGTATAGTGATACGAATAATGTCATTTAACTACGCATATATGTAATCTTCCAAAATATCCACTAAACAATAATAAAGAAAATCATGAAGAAGACAAAAATGCCCTACTTTTCATATTAAAAGAATATGTCTTTAAATAGGTAACATAATATCACTAAGAATTTATGTGCATTGAAATAATTTATACAGAAGAATTCCAATAATAAAAACAAGATATATAGATAAAAGTGATGCATGTAAAGTGTGAAGAATTGGATATGGGCGACTACACAGTGTCATGGCTATTATCATCTTTTAATTAGTACTAATTTATTAGTTACAAATAATAGAAACCTTAAGGTTTAAGAGTCATATTTATAAAGCAGGATACATTTAGGGTTACTAATAATATTGCATTTGTTACTAGCATTGGTGGTGGAGTAAAAAAATCGATGAAAGGACGTCTCTGCACCATATATGCAGTTTGCGTAGAAGCCACTGGGGATTTTGTGACCTCTATAGAAAGTGAACAATATGAAAAGCAAATGTTCGGGTGTAATATAACTATTAAAACGTACTATAACTATTGCAAGGTGTTAAAGTGTATGATATTATAAAGATATATAAGGCTTAAAGTAATATAATTAAACAATTAATTCTACATGATTTGCCCTCATATTTCTTTCCTGCAAATCGAAGTAATAGACTTTTATTCATTTTTTAAGTTCAATCACTCCTTGGTAAAAGTAGTGGGATGGTCTGTAATAACCCATCATCATATGATTAAAATCCCAAATTCTATCTTCAGAAACGAAAAATGGTCGTGTTCTTCTCTCAGCCCATTGTTCACCGCTCTAGAATTTTGAAAGAATAATCGTAGTATAATAAATTCATTAAATGATAAAATTGATATTCAAAACCAACTATATCCACGCAATTGTGCTTAATTCTTAGGTAGATACGAAGCGAATCACTAAATTCCCAATCCTCGCCAGTCAAGTTAAAGGAATATCCGTCTTTAGCTGTATCGAGGAAAATTGACGCAATGGTATCATCTATTAGTGGATCTTCCTAAAGTTTACTGTACTGTTTCCTAACTCCTACTGAGTATTTTCAAAACCTATGTTGGTTCAATTCAACAAGAAACAATTTAATATAATTTAAAATGCTGTTTTAAATTTAATCGAAATACTTTCTCTATTATCTTGCAGGCTTGAAAATAATAGAGCACAAAATTTGTTTTGACAACCACAACCTAGTCATCGTAAACATCACCTTAACCTACAAGAACATACCTCCATCATAAAGATTTTTGCTTGTAGTGGATGTAGCATTTCTTTTAAAGGACATAAGAGCTTCCCTGCCATACTGACAATGTGGTGTGTAACTGCATATGAGTAACAACAAATGGTCTAAAACAAACATCCGTAAAATATTCACCTAAATAACTTCCATTAAGATTTAAATGATAAAAGACATATTACAAAAATTAATTTAGTTTATTGATTATTATGAATTTAACTTTCAAAATAACTAGAATTTTTCGAAATCATAATATATCTAATATATTTAATCTTAAGCAAATTGTGAAAGAACTAACCAGTACTGAAACATAACTAAGTATTTTAAACATAACACTATATATAATTGATGTCTAGAGTTCTATACAACGCCTTTTCAATGATATTCAAAGTAATCAAAAGTAGGAATTAATATTCGAAACAAATTCTGAATGTTATAGGAAAAGGGCGATTATAAGCAAAAATAGAATGGAACATTTTATGGATAGATACAGTGCGTTTCAAAATGAGAGCAGACTTTGTCTTCTTTCTTCTCTCTCTTCTCAGCCACCAGATTGATCCAAACTTTTTTGGGATGAGGTGCAATAATCTTGGAAGTCTCCAGTTTGAATTTCATATTTTTTTGAAAAATAACTTTCTGTGTCCTTGTTTCTCAAAACCACTCACTTTTCACCCTTTCAAAATGATAGCGCACTTAATATGTTTTAGCGTTATTTAACTAAAAACGCGCAAATTCACTGATCCTGAACCATCATAACAATGGGTCGTGCTCCTACATTGAATCGAGAAGAAGGAGGTCAAATTAAAGTACTGTCAACTACCGGTTACACGGTGAAGCAGGTTGCCGATGTCGTCAAGGGCTCCAGGAAGGATATTATGAATTTCCTTCGTCACCAAGAAGAATATGGTACAAGGAAGAGTAGCGGACGACCTAACAAGTTGAATGACCGTGAAAAAGGAAAATTCTGCGGACTGCGTCGAATAACACGATCAGCATCAATGAAATCCGTAGGGCTTGTGGCATTGATGCTTTAGAAACTGCGGTGTGGAAAATGCTGGACAAGTGTCCCAAGATTGTAAGATCACGGATGAAGAAGAGTCAACAACTGACACAAGGACATAAAGACGAAAGACTTCACTGGGCCAGAATATTCATGGGATGGGACTGGGGAAAAGCACAACTCTTACGAGTCTTCAAAAATAAGCCTATTAATTAATTATTTCGAATTTAGGTGGTGTTCAGCGATGAGAAAAAGTTCGACCTAAATGGCCCCGATGGTTGTCACTCCTATTGGAGGGATTTACTTAAGGAACCACGGCATTTTTCAACCCGAAATCTCAATGGAGGAAGGGTTATGATTTGAGGCAAGTTCAGCGCTACGGTACTGGTTGACTTGGCGTTTGTGTCGACGAAGATGAACAGCACTGACTACAAAGATATCTTAGGACATCGTCTAGTCCCGTATCTCCAACGATTTCCAGGTCTTAGTTTCACTTTCCGACAAGATCATGCTACAATCCACGTCAGTCGAAGCACCAATACCTGGTTGGAGGACAATGACGTGGCCATCACGGATTGGCCGTCGCGCTCTTCGGACCTAAATCTGATAGAGAATCTTTAGTAGTTCTTGTGCATCAGATTCATGACGATAACCGTCAGTTTGAGACCGTCAGGGACCTTCAATTTGCCATTAGCAAAGTGTGGAGCGAAGTAGACAAAAGTATCATCAAAAGTTTGGTTAGCAGTATGCCTGAACGGATTTTTCTGATTATTAATAGAAGTGGTAGTTGTACTGACAATTAGTTAATTATTATGTATATTAGTGGTTGTTTTTTTTTGTCATAAACACATATTTTAATACAGTGTGTTATCATTTTGAAACGCACTGTATATGGCTAGATCATCCAAATTCTGTTGTATATATTTTCAACATATATATTATATATGTCTATTTTTTTACAAAATTGTTTGAATACGTATGATGAGCTGAACGTAAACAATTTAAGTAAAATAGTACAAAATGGAAAGAAATTAGCAAAAAGTATATACGCTCGTAAAACCTTAGCAATAAAGAATTTATTACTTAAACTATATTTACCATTTACTTTTAGCTTAACAACTGGAAGACATGTATAACTACTTTTCTGGCTTCAATTCATGATTTCCCTTAACTGTTATCTTACCGCATGTAGGGCGTCACCCGTAATTGTCTTCCTATTTATATAGGGACCCAATATTACCAATGAATAAACATTAGAAGTTATCCATCAATAGTTTGCGGTAAAATCGACTGCATATCAACGCATTTAGTGCTAATTTACTTGTACGATAAAAGCTCAAAACTAAGACTTCTCCAATGAATATTCACGAGTTATTATACGCCCAAGTGTAAAAAAGAACACTTCGTCATGGGAATTGTCCCATTCGCCACGTGGTCGATAATTTTAAAGCATCCGAAAATTATGCATTCATTCTGGATTGTAAGCATCAAATATTCGTAGAGCTAATTGATTATAACAATAATAATAAATGATCAACAAATCTATGATAACCCACTATTAGGCTTCTCTATTCATAACTAAGATGCATGAGTATCCTTTTCACTGAGATTAACTATATTTTAATTATCATTCAAAAGATGTCATAGATCCACCTAATTACATCAAACAATTTAAGAACAGTTTTCCCTATTTGTGTCGAATAAGATAATCGATTTTAAAAAATTAAGCATAAGAAAATATGTCACGTTCTTAAAGCAAAGATAAAAGCTGGCTGAAAGTAATACGAAGCAGGTCTCAAATGCTACTTGTGACGGGAATCTACTACAACATTAATAAATGCTGAACCAAGTTATTTAATCATTATGTAATTGTTTTTTTACTCAGAAATAAAATAGTGAAAATAACAGAAATGTGCTTTAGGTGAGTTTTTACTGAATAGTTATTGATAAACGTAAGTAAGAACACTAACATAAAAATACTGGAGAATTTATATGATTGGGAATTCTAAAATTTAAACTGTATTAATTTTTGTAAAAGACCTCAATTATTAGAGGTCACAACATTTATCACAGAATTATATCCAGTTTCAACTCTCGGAGGCGATAGAATTGAAACTTCCTTCTCACATTTGGCTTGGCGCATAAGATCAGCAGAAAAAGTATTCATTGTGAACGTTTTTATCCTCCCAAAAAGAAGGATAATAGAGGCCACAAGACAGCAACAAATATGGAAAACTTCAGTAAGGAAAGGCATAACGGGGTGCTAAAATTAAAGCATACCTTCAGCAAGTAATAACTAAGAAAGGTGTTCAACATAATATTAATGCTAAGTGATATACGACATAGAAATATGAGTGGAGCACAAATTATAACTGGTTATATATTATGTTAGAGGTGAAAATAATTTGTTTAATGTACAAGGTGAAGTGACAGCAGAATGAGTTTATGTACTTACCAATGCAGAATTGAGATGAATGAATAAGTGAGTGAGAGCATACTGAGATAGGAAAACCAAACCAATCAAGGAAGCACGTGTTGTAGTTGGTATAAATTCTATCTACAACAAAAACATTTTGTGACAAATCTTTTCTCATTCCTAATCGCTCAAGTTTCTCTTCACTGTTATTTGATTATTTCTTTATATAATTATACGCTAGTATTATACCTTTGTTCATTATTTAATACCTGATATATAAAAATAGCAGGCTCTATCATATTGTTGAACATCCCAGCAACAAATATTAGAATTCTGTAGACTATCGCAGTAATTCCTATATATTTAGAAACTTTCTATAATGATTTCCGTTTCATCTGCTACTAATACATAGTGAAATTCAAAGTTTAGAAATAGAATGAAAATCATATTACAAATAATAATGTATGATGTTATTTATTCCACAAATTTCATTATTTTTGGAAAGAATACCCGATCTAACATAGCGATGTGTGCATCCGTCCAGTCGATCAGGGTTGGTGAGAACAACTCCGAGTAAGGAAACGGCAATTACGAGAAGACCTATCTTGATAGCAAGAAGACGGCGATGACTGTGAAAATATTTGTAGAGAAATTTAGGCAAAAACATTAAAAACGAGAGACATAAAACAATGGTAGCTTACCTATTCATAAACAGTGCAATCACAAATCCACCATACATAACAGCAGCATTCATTACTTGTATTTCGAAACCACCCAAATTCATCTCAGTGATGTCACGTTTTAGATAATATGCCACATGACTCGAGCATGCTCTGAAACTAAGTTTTTCTTTTAAAAATGATGTATTAACAATGTACAGAGAAAAATTTTGTATTATTTTTGATTTAAGAATTATATTTTCATTCAACAATATGAAAGTAAAAATTCGATTTCAAGACTAACTTAACGAAGATAATTATGAGAAGTTCCTTCATAAGTTCAGAGTTATTCACAGTATTCCACACCGCATCCAGTACACTCTCATTTTTCTCAAAATGTTCAAATGCAATATCATCCACCATTTTTTCAGCTGAGAGAGAGTCAGAGTGATCTGACAAAGAGTATCAATTTAAAGTATGATCTCTAATTTCAGAAATACGATGGTGAATTCTAAAACTAAAACATATTCATATTTTACATATAAAATAAATGGTTGTAAGAAGCAAAAAAAAGAAGAAAAAGAATTTAGTTTATATGTACCACAGTGTTCCGCTATTATTTCAAACGATTCCTGTAATTTGTCAATATTATTTTTCGCTAGGTAGTAATTAGGTGATTCTCTGAAGAAGCTGTAATAAAATTTTATTATTGTTTACTATTCTAAATATGGTTTCACGTGTTCTGCTATCTAAAGAAAGTATACTAGATATTTAAAAAATCAAGTATATGAGATACGAAGACATTTGACAAAGTAAGATTGTTAATAACTAACTAAAACGTAATAACGACTCCAATTAAAATTGGTAAACTGAGTAAAACTCCTGCCAAATAGAAATCTATCATCAAATAAATAATAAAAGTAGAAACAAGGCGACCAAGAACCATTCCTGTAATATAACCTACAATTTTTGTTAACTGCTGTGAATATATATTGAATTAACCAATAATATTGTAAGAATAACATTTAAAACTAAAGTTCACCGGAATAAAGAAAAAAGACTGCTAAATTTCTAGTATCTTGTGGCACACATTCTAGTAAGGAAACAATTGTAATAACATCGCCTTGCTGAATAATATTACTAAATACAGAAGTAGATTAGTTAACACATGCATAAAAATATTTCTGTACGATTGCTAAAAATGTTATGATTACAAAATAGGCATAAATGATACAGACTTTTGACTTTTGTTGTAGCATGTAATTATGACAAAATTAAGAAAAGGAGAATTGAGGCAGTACTGCGACGCATACATTTTAAGGGAAAGTTCAGCATAGACAGTACTTACTACATGAGACACTCCTCTGATCACCAGAGCAATTCGTACGAGCCACTTGTCATATTTCACAGCTGATATGATGAATGAGGTAAAAGCCGATAGTGCCAAAGAGATCATAAGCATTCGTTTTCGGCCACACCTCCAAGAATCTTTTAGAACGTGATATATGATTAAAGAAGCCACCTAAATATTGAAGCTGTGGTATTTCACTGAATCCATTAATATTTGGTAAAATCGCTAGTTAGCTAATCTATGACAAAGCATTTTATTACTATAGAAGCATTCTAATGAAATCATTTCATAAATCATGATTTTGTAGAAAATAGTCATAAATTACATAAACTAACAATTGTGATAATCCAAGCAAAAAGTACCCCAGTAGTTGTCCACAATTAATGGCGTTGAGAGCACTTTTCCCGAGATTACCATACTAAAACTGATCTATGAATATAAATTTAAATCTAATCCAATACAAATAGAGTGGTGTAATAAATTGAACTTAGTAATGATCTCGCACAGTAGGTCGAATTGAAGATCGGAACACGGACATTAAGAATATGATAGTTGAGAATTTAGCAGCAATTTCTCATAATCTTGGTATTTATTGCGAGGAATATATATAAATTTAGGAGCTTAATAACTGCTATTTAAGTCAAAGTATGAATTATGATTCTTCCATAAAAATTTACTGGGGTAAAAATATTTGAATACTAGCCTCTTCCACTAATTCCTCTTTGTTCTGATGCTTGTCATTCAAACAACAACAATAGGGCGTTCTTGCATAATACTACAAAAGTACTTCAGTCGATGCAGGTAATCAAAATTAGTAAAACTAATACTGCAATTTTTGATTTTAAAACCAACCCATTAGCGACATACTGTAAAGCATACCAATTTTCGGAAGTGACTAAGATTTTCATTCCAAGCATGCGTCAAATTTATGATGAACCATATGAATGTGTGCAAAATGATTATGCGTCTGTAGAATGGGTTGAATGAACCTTAAATAGTTATCAAAGCTAGTAAAAGAATAGAAAGCATTTCTTGTAAATTAAAATATGAAATACAGCTTGCATTAGTAGATTAAAACAAACCAAAACTGTTAAGAATCTCATCATAGTTTTCATACTTCTTTTCAAGACTGGAGACATCCAAAGTTTTATATTCACAATTACCAGAATTCAAAATCTTAGAAGACAACAATGGAGTTCGTTCGGGTGGAGACATTTTGAAATATTTGGTTTCTGGAAAGAAAAAAAGTTATTCTTTTGCTAATTATTATACCTATAACAGATAAGCGAAACAGACCAAACTTCACAGCAATTGTTTAAAAAATGATGTCCAAGATTTAAAAATGATATATTTGTAATTTACTTAATGTAAATATGCTAAGTGTGCAAAAAAAAAGAACCTATTTTAAAAGTATTATGGCAGTTCCCAATAATAGTCAGATCTTCCACATAAAAACTATTTTCCATTATTATAGCAGTGAAAAACCGAGCTACATAAGATTGAGTTGGTATGAAAAATGTGAAAAGCGATAATTGTACCTTTCACAAGGACCATTTGTCAATGAATATTTATATGGTTGAAAATCAAGATTTTCAGGCTTTCAGGAACATTTTAAAACTATGGCCTTTGTTAAGTTTGAAGGAAGTCATAAAAATTTCAAAATCGGTTATCTTTTATCTATTTTGTATACTACAGAAAATATTTTATCTAGACCGGTATTTAAGAAACATTTCAACTCTTATTTTTTATATCTCTAACTAATTTGTCAAATTGTCTACGTTAGTCATTTATTACTCGAACTAAGTTGTTCTAGAAATAACTGTGTATTTCATTCAGCAAAGTATTCCTTCAAGTACTTATAACTACAGTTAAGTAATTAATGTTTTCAATAGGCTTAATATTAACGCTCTCTTTCTTTCTCTCTTTATATATATAGTCTTAGTATTTGGGGATGATAGGAAATCCCGAAAGCCCGGGGGGATCTACTATGATTCCTTATTTTCCTACAAGGTTTTTAAGATAGTTTATTTTAAAATAGTAACCTATTATATCTCTAATAGCATTTTCTTTAGAAGTAAATATTTACGTTTTTCTCGAGAATATATGGATCTAGCCTGCATTATTACTTGTATTAGGTCTACCGGAAAGTTCTGTCCGGTTCAATGACAACAAGTTTCGACATGTAAACATGTTTATTTGGCGCATGTTCGGCTCTCTATTTTTATCGCTTAATGTATGCATACTGACGTAGCAAATTAACCAAAACAAAGTTAATTCACGTTAGTCTTAAGTGTGAAGTGATTGTGTGCCCATGGCTACTGCTAAAGTTCATTTACGCCATTGTATTTTATACGAATTTCAACAAGGAAGAAATGCTACAGAAGCATGTAGAAATTTATTGAAAGTGTTTGGTGAAGGTTCAGTTTCTGATAGGACATGCAGAAGATGGTTCGAAAGATTTGAAACAGGTGATTTTGACCTTTATGATAAGCTACGTTCTGGGCGACCATCTTTGATCGATGACGATGTTATTAAGACGATGTTGGAGCAAGATCCTTTTCTGACAACATCGGAGATCGCAGAAAGGCTTAATTCAGCTCAGCAAACCATTTCGGACCATATTCGGAAGATAGGATTGATGTGGAAATATTCAAGATGGGTGCCACATGAATTAAGTCAGAAGAATTTGGATGATCGAGTCGTCATATGCACATCTCTGCTTGCTCGGAACAAAATCGAGCCCTTCTTGAACAGGATGATAACTGGAGATAAAAAGTGGATTACCTACGAAAGCATCGTAAAGAAAAGAGCATACTGTGAACCCGGAAAACCTAGCCCTTCCACCTCTAAACCAAATTTGACTCTAAATAAGAGAATGTTGTGTATATGGTGGGAAATTCGAGGACCAATACATTATGAGCTTTTAAAACCGAACGAAAAGCTCAATTCGGAGAAATATTGTCAGCAACTGGAGAATTTAAAGATAGAAGTTCAAGAAAAGAGGCCGGCGATGTTCAATAGGGAGGACATCATACTGCATCATGATAATGCCAGGCCACATGCTGCTTCGGGGACTCGTCAAAAAATTGCAGAACTAGGCTGGGAAATTCTGTCGCATCCACCATATTCCCCGGACTTAGCACCCTCCGACTATCACTTGTTTTTGTCCTTACAAAATTTTTTGAATGGCAAAAGATTCAAAAATGAAGAAGATATAAAACAAGCACTGGTTCAATTTTTCGCATCAAAGGATGAAACATTTTTCAAAGATGGGATATACAAATTGTCCTCACGCTGGCAAGAAGTCATTAATAATAATGGCAATTATATCATTTAATAAAGTTTATTGATGGTAAGAAAAATTTGTATTTTGTTTTATTCCAAAAACGGACAGAACTTTCCGGTAGACCTAATATAATATGATCATGACAGGAAATGATTGTTTAATGAGGCAGTTTATCTACACTACTGAAAATATCGATATCCACTAGCACAAATATATGTTCATCTATGAGAACATTGCTTTAAAAACTGCTTTTAACAGCAACGACAACCTAATATTACTATAATCAACAGTATAACCATCATCCAGTACCTAATATGTGCGCCGCGTCTTTGATGACTCTTAGAAGAGTTAGTATTAAGATACAATCTATTAAGGCACTACTATATTCCTAGTACACCAGTGGAACTACGGAAAACTTCTTTTAGATAGTTTTACAAATATAATCATGTTACTTAGCAATCTTCATATCATTCAAAAAGTTGACGTCAATTTTCATACTGACTTCAATATGTACACAATAATTAAGTCAGTTAAGACCAAGTTAGGAGTGTCCGTTATTACAATTAGGGGAGATTTGAAAGATTCAGAAAACCATAACAGATAATCATACTATAACTATTCAACATGATTTTTCCACTGGACCAAAAACCGAAGCTATAACAAAATCCATAGCTGTGAATGGTATTAAAAATTAATACACATCACCAGATAAAGAAATTTGTTAAAATAATATTTAATTTACAATGAGAAATTTCCACCGATACTTGCCACTCCTTGCTCAAGAACGGAAAAGTTCCAACGCCTGTAGAATACTCGTAATATTTGGATGCCCTAGTAGATAGTATTGTTCGATAAAGAATATATAAAATCTAGACTACTTTCCAGTTAAAAACAGTAATACCTAGCTATAATGTCAGCAACATACTCTGCTGCTTTTGCACTCTGTCGTCTGCACTCTAACTACTGTCTTAGGGCGGAGCTACTGAAATACAGAATTTGCACGGAATTATAAACCTTAGTGGGCCTTTATGCATGCTTGTTCACTCAAAGCGATGTCATTTGTATTCTAGCCCTATAAGGTCTCGAATGTTGTGGTTTTAACATTACCCAGTGGATTGTACTGAAGCTTACTGACGATGGCTTTACTTAGTAAATCCCAAGTGTTATTCGCCAATCTATTTTTTTGTGGACTTATTTTTATCTACATAAACTATCAACTGAATACAATAAGATTTTCTATTGCTCCTGTTAGTACTGGAAATCGTATTATAGCTCCTAGCCAAATAGTGATTTATAATAGGGTAAGTTTTGTTTTTTTCATTTAAAAAAATAGCGTATTTTGAGTTGAGTTCTTCAGAATGAGCAAAATTAATTGGCAGAGCTCTTACATCTAACTGCAGTTCAAACTATGGTGATAGTATTATAGCGTTTTTGGTTTATGTAGTCTTCCAGAATCATGTTTATTATTAGCATAAAAATACTGATTATAGTACTTTTAGGTTCCGAAAACAGGATCAACAACTTTTACAAATGCGGTTGCGTATGATTTATGCAAGATCAACCATTTTAATGTGATCCACCTAAATATGACAAAAAATCGACAGGTATATATTTACGTAAATAAGTTAAGCATTATTACCTTAGAAAGAACAAGGGTGCGACATACATAACTTCTGGTGAATTGAACAGTGCGTTCGATAAATATCAATACTGAGAACGTTAGTAATATCTGATTTGGGCAGTAGGATTAACAAGAGCTTAAATATTCGAAATACCATGTTAATTTATTTAATACAGCAAGATGTTTCGATTCTGCGCCAGTTATAATAATTAGCGAATTATATCGAATATCAATAGAAATATAACAAACTAGAGAGGTCATGGGTCGTCTAAGTTCTTTGCCACGTCATTTTAAATTCAATAGTAGGGCAGGAAAGCGTAGATGGACATACGTTCAGATGATGAAATTTGCATATAATGAAGTGAAAGTGGCTATTATAGGTAATTATGAACAAGATATGAAGCTGATTAAAATAATGAGAAAAATAAACTGGCCTATAGGCAACTAAGCCATTCATTAATATTACAGGTTAGTACATAGTTTGAGATATTAGCTAAATTGGTGACAAAATATATCAATAGACTTTAGTTTAGGGAAATTTAGTGGCAAAGTACTGGTGGCTAATATTTATTGCACTATTACCACCACTGTTCTGCACCAGAATTATTGTAGTATACCTAATATTTTATTTATTTATTCAACAATTCAGGTTATGAGTCTGACAGATCAGTACAAGTTTATACATAACATAACATCATGGACTGATAGATTACCCGCTTTCTATCACGGACATGTTACATATATTGATTTTACAAGGTAAGGGTAAGTTTTCATTCGTATTTATTAATCTAAATAATAAAGAAAAGTTGTATTATAAAATATACTCTATGATAAGTGAGTGGTGAATACATGCGCGGAGTGTGCTAATATGAAAGAATTAATTTGATATTATTGATTAAACACGGCACTAAAAGCTAAAATACATTATCCATTCAGATTTGGATATTCTAATCCAATATATATCAACCTTATAAGAGAACCGTTAGATCGATTGCTCTCGCACTATTATTTTTTACGATATGGAGACAACTATCGCGTTGGTCTCAAAAGAAGTAGAGCAGGCAATAATGAGGTTTGAAGAGAAATTTAATTTTCCTATTATTTTTTATCGTTTTTGATATTATGTGGTTTTAGTATCGAAAATCACTTGTCCTTGTGGGTTGTTATTGCTTTTAGAAATATAGTAAAATCCATTAAATTGCAATGTATTTCTAACATTCTTGCTTAATCTTGATAATTTTCTACGTTAGACGTTTGATGAATGTTTGGAAAGGAATGGCAGGGATTGCGATATGAAACAGTTGTGGATGCAAATCCCATATTTCTGCGGGAATCATCACTTTTGTTCGTGAGTTTTGTTAACATTTTAAAGATTCCTACCTAATACAATATTCAAGAGTCAACTGGATAGAAAGTGGTAATATAATTTCTTTACATTCAGGGATGTTGGAAGTCAACTAGCTTTAGATCAGGCCAAAAAAAATCTCCTTGAAAAATACTTACTAGTTGGAACAAGTGATCGTATCCGAGATTTTATCGCAATTTTGGAAAGGCTCGTACCACAATTCTTTTCTGGTGCACTAGCACATTTCGACTCCTTGGATGGTGAGATGAATTATTTAAATTAGGGCTAATTTTTCAAACCCTTCTACATTTACGCAAGTAATTCACTATTAAATTTTATTTATTTAGAGAATAGATCTCATTTACGTTATACAAAGAAGAAAATACCACCAAATGACCAAACTCTATCTGTAATAAAACGTCATGAAGTTTACAAAATGGAAAAGGAATTTTATGAATTTGCAAGGGCTGAGTTCGATTCTATTTTTAGGTAATATTTTTTAAATATAAACTAGTTCTTAAAAATATTTTGACTTATTTTAGCTGTCTAGCTGTTATTTGATACATTATTATTTGCAGGAAGGCCACAAATGGCACAAATAGAGCAGAAGATATAATGAAGTTGGAATCACAATACCATTATGAAAAAATAAAACCAGAGCCTGCCAGGTAATTTTTCTATCCAGTTATAATCATATCTAGTGTATCTTGGCTAGAATGTAGATTTTAATCTGATTATGCTATTTTTAAATTTTGGGTATATCTGTTAATATTTGAATAAGCTTGGTAAAATAAGGAATACATGTTATTCTCTCTTTTATTTTGATGTTTTTTTACGGGTAATCCTGATAATAAATTATATATTATGTATATAATAGTATTTGGTGCAATCTAACTTTCACGAAATTCGTTGATATACAATGTAAACATCGTTTATATTTATTTTCGTAATGAGCGAGATCTATATAAATTGCTACAGTATGAGCTATTTAATTCTCCATTGTTGAGAACGTAATTTAGGATCACATACGACGATAATGTTACAGTCTTGACCAATACGCTTGATCGTAATGGGCAAAATAAATGTGTAGGCGGAATAACAAATCTACAAAATACCTGCATGAAAACGATTGGGGGCTGATAATAAAAAATATTAATGCACACTTATTGAAATTTAGTATCACAAACGTTACTGATATGTTCTGTTTAACACGGAAATATTATATCTACGGTATTTTTCAGTGTTTTCGTTTATACTCTTTACAGCAGATTTCCGTGCATCTTTGCAATGAGCGGAAATTATTCAGTGTTCCATCACATCCTCCATATTCGTATTCAATACAAGTGTCTGTTAAGTGATTATATCCGTATCGTGTCTCCATGTCATTACAAGGGCCGGGATCTCGAGGCGACAAGCAGAAGTCCATGGGATCCTTTAGTTAAGATAATTTTGTAAGTCCTTAAGAAGGTAAAGTATATAGAAAAGGCAGTATTTTAAACCAACCTGGCAGCAAACAGACACGTTAAATTCATTTGACATATGACATATGAATCCTTCCGGACAACCTTTATCAATTCCGCATGCGGTTACCTGTCCACTTTCTATTAAAGGAACTCCATGAGGGCAATAGTTACGGTACTCTAAACATTCACTTATGCAACAAAGTGATTTTTTCTTTTACCACCTGTTTCTCCGCATTTTTCGAATAAAGGGATTTCAAGTGTTTAGGATACAACAAGATAGAACTAACCTGGACAAATTTCTTGACAAGTTATTCGACTGATAAAGTTGTTCTCATTTCCACCAACTCCTCCATAGGTGAAAGGAGCACATCTGTAATGTGAACAGAAAAGCTTCCACATGCATCGAATCAATATTGCTGTCCAAATTACATAACTACATTTGGTGTTACGATCAAATATTTTAAAATGTTTATTGCGTGAAGTAGTTTTATAAAAATGAACTTGTTTGAAATATAAATTTTTGGTTATAGTAACTTTATTACTTGTTTTGGTTTTTAATATAATCAACTTAAGGGTTTATCTGGTAACAAAAAGTATATATGGAGGAGATTCATGTTTACCTGTTTTGTTTCTTATCGAAGAACCACCTGGGCAAGTCTTCTCCTCCTGTTCCCTCATTAACATTTTCATCACATACATCAATGTCTAAATATTGCTTATTCCTAGTAGATTATTTCTAATTTAAATTAAATTCCGATCATTAGGTGTTTAGATACAAAACAAATTTAGATATTAAATCTTTAGAGATTGAATTTGGAAATCCACACTCACTCCGTCTTGGACAGCACAGTGTTGTTAAAGCAGATGCCCCCACATGACAGTAATATCCATGAGAGCAACTGTTTGCCTTTTGACCACTTGTACATAGAATTCGTTCTCCAGAATCATCAGTCAAAGGCTCTCCATGCCCACAAGGATTCAGTTCTAAACAATAACAAGATGCCCATATGAAAGGATAGATTCTTAATTATAATATTCTAAGCTGACTATACGAATAAGTTTCGGTCATTGTATATTTTTATTACAATGAAAAAGATCTCTATTGCTTTAAACAGGTATTCTATTTTGGAAAGTATATTAGAAGATAAAATGATAATTTTATGATTTGAATTAATACTAACCTTTACAAGCCAGCCGACAAGCCTTCTTAGTAAGGAAATTATTTGAATTGCCTTTCATTCCTTTATAAACAAAAAGTCGGCACATCTGAATTAATTTTAAAAGTAGCTAATAAGATCTGGTATAATATAATAGCAACTTATTTAGAAAACTATCGGAATTAAAGTGTTGTAGAGATAAAGAAAATAATTTACCTGAATGCCTCCATCATAGAACCACCTCTCTAATTTTTCATTACCTTCCCCAACTTCTAACGGTAAATCACAAGGACGACGAGCTAAAATTGAAAGTATTTACTTAATTCATATGCTATTCATATGTATAAAAATTAATATATCAGTAACTATTTTTCACACTTCTCAACCTAAAATATTGACATTATTGGCATCAACATACTTCCCGGACAGCAGTTAGTTGTTTCGGGACTACCACCAACATGGCACCAATAACCATTGATACAAGACTCCTCTCCGCCGCAAATTACTGGCTCTTTAGCGACATTCAGAAGGGGCTCACCCAAACGACACGGATTGGCGAGAACTAAAGAAACTATACTTACCACAGAAATATAATAAATGTATAGTTAAACATCTAAATAGGAAAATGATTATAAAATAATCATAAAAGAGTGAATTATGAATCATACCAGGACAAACGAGTTCACAGTCTTCGAGAGTAAGAAAATTGTTTGCATTTCCTTTTGTTCCCTGATATTGGAACTCACGACAACGTCTGGTTTCTTTATCATAGAAAAATCTAAAAAATATGAAATAAATTATATTACTAGTAAAAAGACCCGCGTCACATTTACCTAGTGAGAGAATAACCACCAGAACCATTAGACAATTCTTGTTCACAAGGATTACCATCTGAAAACAGTGTATTTTAAGCGATCTTGCTATTAGTTATTTAAAACTATTACTGAATTAGAATCTATAATAATTAATGTAGATTTACTAACTTTTAGGGCAACAATAATTATGAGATCCTTCCACTCCGATGTGACAGAAATGAGTTGAGGGACATCGCTCTTCTGGTTTACACACTTTTGGTAAATTTGCAACCATTAGTGGCTTCCCGGATCCACATGGGTTTTCATACACTGGGCAAATTTCCATACAGTCGTCTTGAGTCAAGAACATATTCTACAAAATACACGTTTAGTCATGGTCTTATAAATAGCACAAAATATCTATTAAATGTAATGTATATTCATACGAAATGTTAAGCCTTTATATTTCAATTAATAGACCAACTTGGTTTCCTCCTTCTCCACTATACAAGAACTTGATACATTTCTTCAAAGTTTTATCGAAGTGCCACCTAGTGAGATGAGAACTACCATATCCTTTTTCTAATGGCAAGCTACACGTATTGGGCACTGAAGTTTAGAAATCAATTAATTTGCCATTAAAATACATTTCTCACGTACCAGGTTAATCTATTTAACTTTAAACTTTTTCTGATGGACTTAATATTAAATTTTAATATTAGATAAATGTACCAGTAAATATGTTACTTAAAAACTGAATTATCGATGAAATTTACCGGCTGAGCAGCATACAGTAGTTTCAGGAGTAATTCCCACATGGCACCAATGTGTGTTTGGGCAAGGAGAGGTAGGACTACACTGTCGCGGCTCATTGCTAGGGCTCACCAGCATAACACCCGATCCACAAGGGGACTTACACTCTCCTACAACCAAAAAGTATAGTTCATGTACCAGTTTTAGACTACATCATTTAAAGCACAAAACTGCATATATTTAATCCCATAAATTCTACTTTTAAAGTTTAATATTTCGCAGAAATAAATGTATTAAGGCCAGAAAAAAAGTATCGTACACATTTTTACTCACTTTTGCACTTTTGTTCACAAAGTGCCTTAGTAAGGAAGTTATTTTGGTTTCCTCGTGATCCGTTGTAAGAAAAAGACTTGCATTGTCTATTGCACGATTTGTCACTCGGATCGGCGTACCATCGAGTCAAATTACTGTTACCTTCTCCAATGGAAAGTGGCATAGAACAAGGATTGGGAACAGCTGGAAGATGTTTAGGTAGTTCTGATCGAATAAAACTGACTAAATAGCTGTGTCCTACAGTATAAGCATAAAAGGCACAACTCAATAGCCCAATTGGTTGCAAAGCCAGGAGTATTCGCGTAATATCAGCAGAACCTTTCTGACCGTATACGGGACATTCACTAATTAACTGTACCATGATACTATGAACACACCTCCCGAGCAACATATTGTGGTGTCCTGACTAACACCAATGTGACACCACTGGCCAACACTACATTCATTTCCGCCTGGAGAGCACTGTTTCTTTTGAGCGAAGTTTACAGCTGTTGGACATGGATTGTTCCATTCTAAAGAAATAGTTTAAAAATATATTCATTTATAAAGAAGAAAATAGTTAAATAGTGAGTAACTTATCTCTCTAGTGGAAGCAACTAAACTAACTTTGACAGACTTTTTGGCACTGCTTGTTAGTGAGAAAGTTGTTTTCATTTCCCCGCATTCCTTTGTACATAAACTCTATGCATCGCTTTGAGAACGTGTTGTAGTAAAACCTGGTTCAACTTGGAAATGCGGTCCAAATCAACTTTATACCTTTTATATGAACAATTATTAATATGCTATGCATTATCTCTTAAAACAACAAACATTATACATCTATTATTCTATTTAAAAAATGACATTAAAAATACCTTTTTAATAATGCCTTTCCCTGTCCAACGTTGATAGATAGTAAACATGGATCGGTTACTATAATTAGGCAAAACTTAAATTAATCATCTTTAAATTTTTTATATTTTCCTAAAAATGAAGTCCAAAAGATAAATATAATTATATTATATATATAGAGTGTGTCAATAGTTCTGATAGATTTTAAGACTCTTAATTCCAGTGATAACAAGATTCAATATGAAGAGCTAGACGTGTACGATAGAGCACAGGAAATAGTGTCTAAGTTATCCTCTCCAAGCGCTCACATGAGGTTGTGGTTGTGCCTCGAAATTACCAATGATGGTGAGCTACTCATTTTGGCTGAATTCATTCAATGATTTCATCAAAGAGTGCCCAATTAGGTTTGAATTGATCCAGTCATACTCTTTTCCAAAATTTAATGGACAAACTTCTTTGCTACAAAAGTGTAAATATTGCTGATAAAACCGAGTGTTTTGGTTTCATAAACAAATGTGCAGTTTTGCTAAAATATCCATTTCACCTCGACAAATGCCAGAGGTTACTGGTGCTTTTATTTAAACTCAAACCACGACAGATGATGAAAAGCGACTTCTGGTGACTCTAGATGCTTTCTCACATATCTGTTGTCCATTTCCAATCATTTTCCTCGTATCCTTATGAATGTCTGCTTGAGTGACGGTAGATTTCTCGGCCTTTTCGTGTGAAGTGGCCTTTATTTTTTCTGCTCTTTATCGGCCAGATGGATCTTATGTGGATGGAATCCAAGTTCAAGTTCTACTGTTATCTTCGTTGTTATTGAACTAATATTGAGATTAAAAGTCACCTTCGCCATCGATCTCAAGGGCCTTATTTTTGACACTTTTTTGAATAGTAAGTGTTCATAGGCCTGGGTCTTCCGGTCCGGACAACAGTCATTCCGGTGACCCTGAGCTTCTTAGCAATACTTTTCTTCTTGCTTTACACGTGCTAGTTCATGAGGTCTTCGAGAGTATACAACAATCTAGAAACGGTGGAAGCGAATAGAAATAGAAGAGTGCTTCGGAGAGGTTTTCAACAGCATGTCTGTGCCAGCACTGAGAATTACTATGCTAACTGAAATATACTTGCACTTTTGCCAGAAGTTTCGGTACATCCAGAATACATTTGTATAAATGCATACAACAGAATAATAGTTTAAAAAATTGTACTAATAATTTATAATTGTGTAATTAGGACAAATGGTTAAAAACGTATATTTCGTTTAAATTAGATTCGATATTTAAGTGTGTTATTTTTGATACTTCTAATTTTCATAAGTCAAACAGAATAAAATTTCCTTTTCCAAATTCTTTTTTTTTTGTTGTTGAATAAAATGTGAATTCCAACTGCCTGATTTATAAACACAACGCTGAGCAAGGTTGTAGGAATTACGAGATGAATATTAATCAATAGACTCTAAAGATTTGTTTGACTTCTTAGGCTACTTGGAAAAATTTTCATCAGAAATCCACTTATATCTATAGGGAAAAATTTATGGTCATAGATAACCTGTGATCAAGTCAATAAACTTCTGTTCGTAATACTTCTTGTAATGCAGGAAAACAAACACTAATTTTAGAACTGGGAAACAATATATAGTAAAAGCAAATATCATAATCCTGAATTTAAATATAATACAAGATATACTAAGTGTATGTAGAAGTAGTAGTAATTTTTTTCAACGCTTTGGTATAAATACCAGCCGATTTACGTTTTTGTAGTGTTGGGTTTGTAGTTTCTGAAAAGCCATAAGTCAAGATTTAATGGTAAACTTGACCTCACAAAATAATTGGAATAAGATCAGCCACCAAAAACTACGTATTCGACACTGTATTTCCTACGAGTTCCAACAAGGGGAAAACGATGTTGAAGCATGCAAGTCAATTCCCTCTGTACTCGGGGAAGGTGTTGTGTCCCACAGTACTTGCAGGTTTTGGTTTTGATGTCAGCGATCGACAACGCTCGGGACACCACGAACGCCGAAGACTGATGCTTTGAAATCATTATTGGATGAAAATCCGTCACAGACACGAAAGGGACTCGCGTAACAGTTGGGAGTTGATGAAGCAAAAGTCTCCAGATGATTGAATGAGATGGGGAAAATTTAGAAGTTCAGAAAATGGGTACTGCATGAACTCTCCAGAAACAGCATTGACCGCCGGCTCAACTCATGCAACTCATTCATTGCCAAGCAACGCAAGAAGAACTTTTTGTGGAAAATTGTTACTGGTGACGAACAATGGATTATGTACGACAATCCTAAACACACACATTCATGGGTAGATCCCGGACAGCCAACAACATCCACGCCAAAAAAGTCCTTCTGTGCATCTGGTGGGATATGAAGGGTGTGCTGTTTTGTGAACTCCTTCAACCAGGTGAGACGGTTACTGCCGAGCTCTACGGTCGTCAACTGACTGATTTGTTCAATGCAATTGAGCAAAAACGACCATTTTCTGGACAAGGAAGTTGGAAGGTCATTTTGCTGCATGAGCACGCAAGGCCTCACGTTGCTCTCAGTACTCAGCAAACTATTTTTAACTTAGGCTGAGAAGTTCTCCCTCACGCGACGTATTCACCGGATTTGGCACCTTCGGATTACCATTTATCCCGGTCGATACAGAACTGTCTAGCAGAACAGCGCTTTCGAGATGTGGCTGAGGTGCGAAAATGGATCGATGATTTCATTGCCTCCAAGCCGATGTCGTTTTTAAACGGAAGAATCCGAAAGTTACCCGAGAGATGGCAGAAGGTCATAGAAAGCGAGGGAAAATATTTTGATGATTGAACTGCATTTTGCATATTATGGAAATAAAGTGAAAATTTGAGAAAAAAAAATAAAACTTTTGTATACACCTAATAGAATTGTATTTGGATATTCTATATAAAATAGTATTTTCAAGAAAAAAATCGAAGTAATATATTATATAGGTAAGGAATAGTTACTAACATCCACTTGATTCACAGCAAGCAGTGTATTCTGGACTTTCTCCAATGTGACAGTAGAAGTTCTTTGGACACATGGAGTCATTATTTGGCCCACAAATGATACGCGATCCATTTTTGTCTCTAGCAGGTTGATTGAACTTACATGGATTCGTGTTGTCTACTATAGTCGCTGAAAGTTTTCCCTAAGATATCTATTACAACTACCGACTATTCATGGCTATCAAAAATATTTTCTTCACATAGAAAATTATGGTTAGGACTCGCTTAATTTTTAATGGCTTTAAACGTTCATACTTTTACTCTTTAAAAAAAATTCATTATAAATTTTGTTCGATGCACCCACTGGAAAATAATATTTTTATTTACTACACTGATGTGATAGCACGCACCTGTTTCACAAGCGTCTATGCATTGAGTTTTTGTAACGAAATTGTTTTCGTTTCCACGAATTCCTTTATAGAGAAAACTAAAAAACTAACAAGATATTAGTGGATAATAATATAAAAATTATACGAGAAATATACACATATAAGCAATCACTGACCGTTTACACTGTCCTGCTTGTTTATCGAAATGCCATCGAGCAATAAGCTCATCTCCTTCACCAGTATCACGCCTCTGCTCACAACGATTATCTATAAACTTTCTTAGTATATTTTGAAATGTTAATTTCTCTACCCCAAAAATCCTTTGTTTTACATTTATTTTAAATCTTTAAAATTTTTAAAGCATTTGATTCTAAAAATTCCATTTGAAAGCCTAATCAGTTAAATGAGCTCTCAAATTCTTCCTTTGCTTATATTAAATTAGACTGTATAATTTGTAATATAAACAATTACATATTGAAATTATCTTTAGATTACAACCTCCTTACTTATTTCACATGTATAACAAAGTAAATATTTTGGTTTCTAATTAAAAACTATTCGATGTTAAGGTCTTCAGATAAAAAGGAAATTATTAAATACATTATTGGATCGTCTTCTTAACAACTCAAAACCTCACCAATAGTTTCACTTTTTCGACAACATGCTGTAGTAGAGAACGAGGCTCCAATGTGACACCAGTATTCTTCTGGACACCCTCCATTTGGTTTGTTGAGATAGTTACAGGAAATGGGAATAGCGAATTCGTTAGTGAGAGTACGACCGGCCGGACAAGGATTGAGAAACTCTTTAAAATACATTTTTATACATTCGAATTTTAATAGTATAAAACAGGTAAAGAATGCATAGAAGTTGTCGGTAAACTCACTTGTCTTTGTGACTACTGGCTTCTTTTCTGGTCTCAAGTAACGTGTCGTTGGGGGCTGTGGACTTTCTGGTGGTGGAGTTGGAAGTTCTGTCGTTGTTTCCCCCACCGTATGCTCAGTTGTAGGTTCGGAAGTTTCAGGTGGTGGGGTTGGTAACGTTGAAGTTAGCTGCAATTTAATATTTGAAGTGATTTGAAAATCATTGAGTTTTTTTAGCTCGCTTTTGTTTACGACGTGCCAGTCACTTGTTTTAGTCATTATAAAAATAGTAGATCATTCATAGTA
Source organism: Heterorhabditis bacteriophora (assembly GCA_964036235.1). Classification (NCBI taxonomy): domain Eukaryota; kingdom Metazoa; phylum Nematoda; class Chromadorea; order Rhabditida; family Heterorhabditidae; genus Heterorhabditis; species Heterorhabditis bacteriophora. The sequence goes on from OZ038430.1 coordinate 3,457,442, forward strand.
TCAATAATGTAATATCATAAGGAGAAATTTCCTCAAATCACTATATTCAATGATTCTTAAGAAATAAAGTGTATTTTCTTTAACCTTAGACAACTTCTTTTTTCGCTTGTACACTTTTCGCTCATTTAATAATTTAGTTCTTAACGTATTAAATATGACAAACAAACGAATAAATATGGAACTTCTTATATTCGTGACATTAATTGAAAACCAACTGTAGTGGCATTCCTGGTGGTGAACGTGAAAGGAAGACGTGTAATGTGCGGATATGGAATTGGCGACGGGACCACAGGTCGTAGCACATTTTGTACTAATGGTCGAGAAAGACCTAGACGATTTCTGAGAATTAGATAAATACGTTAGATATTGTTATTGAATTGAGAGATGCATTAACACGAAAAGAAGCATGAACACCGCAGCCAAATCTTCAATGATTGAGTAAAAATAAAATAGGATAATAGACTCTATTATTACCCATATCTGTATAATATATTTGTATTGGTATAAATTACAAATATCTAAGTCCTGATCTAAAGGCTTCCACGATACTATTATCCTTTCTATGAGAAATTCGCTCACTGTATCTTCGCAACATTTATTACACTCACCAATCGGCCGGTAGTTCCATCGGTACCTATTTTGAATCGCACATTTGTTTTGGCAATTGGTTCTGACTGGATAGTAAACTGTACGCTGTTGAAGATTGGGCTGTTGAAAATAATACATCTAAAATAACTATATTCGCTGTTTTATTCTTTCTCACTGACATTTATATAAATACACTTGTAGCTTATTGCCCCACACACAAACCTGACATACTGTTAATTGGAGCAGTGCGAAAAAAATTAGCCCCAGCATTGCTGGTCTGAAATTGGTTCGAAATTTATTAAATTGCGTTATAGTATGACTAGTGGTACTCTTAGTTAAAGCAATGGCTTTACGTACATACATTACATCTATTATTATCACATGTTAATATTTTTCAGTGGTTACTTTATAGAGAATACAATTAATCATTTATTGATATGACAGATATGATCAGCAAAAGGAAGGTGAAATAGAGAGGAATTTCTCTGTTGATTATTACTGATGTCACGAAGGGCAACAAGATAGACGTGTGGTCGCACGGGGAACGCGCAACCTAACTGACCGGAAGTGTAAATAGTGGAGTAGAATGAGGAAAAAGCGTGTGACTCAAGATAGCAAACATTTACCATACTTAACGAAACAGAGCACAGATGAAGTCATAATCTGTGCTGTAAAAAATGAAAATGAGTTAAAAACTCCGCACACCTAGTATATTCAATTCTTTAGTGAATCTGATCTGTTTAGGGTACAATATGCATATAATACGTTAATTCTCTGGAAATCCTGTCTTAAAGCTATGCATGTAATTTATTCAGCTTGAATAGTTATATAACGCAGATATATTCCAGCTTTAGTATAATATTCTTTTTAAATCAAAAATATCAAACTACTTTACTTGTTCATTCGAGTACTAAAGCTTTTCCTTGTTTTTCCCCATTCCCTTTCGTTGGTCTGCTATCACTTCGTTTGCCTTGCTCGCTTTTCCTCATTGCGAAACCAAACAATTTTGTCCGCCATTCATAGGTGGACTTAGTGTGATGAAGTATTAAGATAAGAATATGAGAAAACACCATTTTCTGAGTATCTTAAATTAAAAATTAAATTAAAACATAAAAGATAATAACTATAAAAATCAAGTGCCTGGTATGATACTTCACTAGAAACTATCTTTCTAACAAATTTTCACCCTTTCACCAAAGCGACTTCATCAAAGTGCCCAATTAGATTTGAATTGATCCAGTCATACTCTTTTCCAAAATTTAATGGACAAACTTCTTTGCTACAAAAGTGTAGATATTGCTGATAAAACCGAGTGTTTTGGTTTCATAAACAAATGTGCAGTTTTGCTAAAATATCTATTTCTCTGAATATTTCTAGATTACAAATTCAGATTTAAGTCAGTTTAGTGATATTTTGCCACAGATGTTTTTTTTTGAAATAAAAAAATGAAAGCAAACTAAGGACGTTAAAATTGTACAATCTTGGAGTACAGAAAAAAAATATAAGAAGGAACTTTTCCTAGATACGTTATATGACTTGGAAATGTCACCTTGAGAACTATGTAAACACTTATGGCAAGTCTCCGGATAAAAGAAGCTTGACTGCCAAAATTATACCTAATAGGACTTACTATAAGATGACCATTCTCAGAAGTCGTTGATTGCATTCTGTAAGCATCTTCTCAGTATTCTTAGGCCATACCTTAACAAGAAAATAATGTTCATTACCTGTCAGTTTACTCCGAATTCCCAACAATAATTTGGTGTTAGTTGAAAATTTATAAATAAAAGACATTACATCCATATTAATTTTATTTATTGAAGAAAGGCAAACATGGTTTATGATAAAAGCATTAAGTACTACATAATTATTATGCAAGTGGATGAACAAGCCAACTCCTATCCCTTTATATAGGTACAATGCATTGATTGGAGTTGGTAATATAATTTCACATACACCCAGATCTGAGGATAAAACTGAAGCAAGCACTGTATGAATATGAATTCAAATGTAAACCATTAGTAATATTAGCTCACTGTAAATTAGCTACTAACCCAAAATATTTAAAACCCAGGTTATAATGCACTCAACGCCATGTAGCATATTTATATATCAGTTTGTTGATATTATATAAGGCTGGAGTAACAGTCAAATTAACAACAATTGGGTGAAGATTTGGTAAAAAATATTCTTATACTTTTGTTAAAAAAGTTGTCAAAAACCGATTCTCAGTTCTGGTTAAAAATCACAGAGATTCAAGAGACATTCGCTCACTAACACATTTAAGCAACATCAGTTAAAAAGGCAATAGAATAATTTGCATTGAGCCTATTCAGCTAACCACGTGACTTAGTGGTTCTGTTACAGTTTTCAACTTGCCTGTACACTTCACCCATCATACCATATGTCATGAGTCAGCTAAATAACGCAGGCAGGAAACGTGACAGCATTTTTCCAAAAAAAAAATGATAGGTTTAGTGAGGTGAAGCATTAATTATTCCTATGAGAGGCAGCACCACTATGTGGAATCTTGGCCTTCTGCCAAAACTGGTCTTGGATAGAGAACCCATCGATTGTGGCTCCTAGATGTTTTGTTGGAATTTGCGAGAAGTTTTTCGCTCCAGAATCGTATCTAAAATCCATTTAAATTAAATGTTTCATCTAGTGAATTTCAATGCAAACAGATTAAAACGGCGCATAATCTAAACAAACAAACTTGAACATAAGCTTCATTATGGCCTCCGCGCACTTAGATGGACCCTGACCAGATATTTTAATAGCAGTATCTGACACCTAAAAAGATAGATGATTTACACAAATATAGGATGAAATATAACAGCTAAAAATTCTAAATAAAATGCATATCACCTGGTCCCAACTATATAATCCTCTATATTGGCATTTGTGATCGCGGAAAAGAATCAGGAAGTGTTTCGCATCAGAACCAGCGAGATCATTCATAGTCTACAATAGTTCACATGTAAAAATGAATACAGCAAAATAATAAACCAATTATGAAATAATCCACTATTTTTGATGGCTCAGCAATATAGATTATAACATACAACATACCCTAGTTCCAATTTTCCCTAATATTTCAAAGATCCAAATAACAATTGCTCATATATGTGATGCCATCATGGATACTAGTGGTTAAACACATTAATATTTATAATAACGGATAATAGCACACCAAAGAAGTACCTTAAAAAAGACACACGATTTGGGAAATATGTTTAGATGATCAAAGATTGCCGCTAAAAATCACCCAAGTCTGGATTCTATGCGCTCATATAATGTAGTTATTTAACATAAGATAATAAAATATATGTTTTACCTTCATCCTAGTTGAATCGTTGACCGCGCCGGGAAATACGCTGTACTGCAATGCATTAATTATCAAGCCTCGATTCGATTTGGGTGTAGCCTTTGCAAACAGTTTGTGAGCTAAAAAAAGTAACTTTAAAAAGAATTTATTCTTCTTCAAAAAATAGTCCCGTGCATAATAGTAGTGTACAAACTTGGTTCTTGTAGACTCTGTACCGATAATCTTTGTTCAATCGTTGACTGCCCACGAGATCGAGCCATACGTGTTTTTTCAGTTACAGACCCACCACCCTTAGACGATTCCGACATCTACAGTAGAATAAACAAGATTTATTTAAAATGGCAGTTAGGATGAATAAATAAATAACCTGTGATTTAGTTCTAATGAATGGAGGCTGAGAGTGACCCCGACCAGAAACAGCATGTGGTGTATTCGATCCTGGTTCAATACCCATCTCCTTCTCTGCTTTTCTACGCTTATAATCATCAAGAATTTTTTGCCTGAAACGCTTAGATATAGTGATTATATACAACACATGTTATGTGGTGCTCTTTTGGATATTCATAAATACTCAAACCTTTGTATCTCTTTTTCAATTTTACGTTGATCTGCCGTCTCTCTCTTAGCTATCTCAGCAAGTTTTCTTTCTGCATTTCTTTGTTCGATCTGATCAACCTAAATTTTTTCAAATTACTATTAAAAATGCATGAAATAACAAAAGAATTGACTTTGTTCTCGATTTCTTCCTTTCGTTTCATGGTTTTCGCTAACAAAGCAGCTCTCTTCGCTTGACGTCTTTGCTCAGCCTAAAATTTTAATATACCTTCCGTAAGAATGAAAAGGTGATGATAGTAGAAAAGTAAACATGAATAGTTGTTCACAAATAATACTTATGTTTTATATATATAATTTGTAACGAAATTCTAATAGAAAAACTAACAATTTTATCAAAGTCGTCAGCCATTTGGTCATCACTTACAATAAAAGCTGGACCCGGAGCAACATTAGATCTACAAATACATATTAAAAATTTCACTTTACATTTTCCATAAATCAAGGATTTACCTATCAGTTACAGACCCATGAGAATTAGATGCAATATTCGAGTCAGGATCGCGAGGAGGTGAAGACTGTGAAGGTATGATAATAGAGCCATGGTCTGGATCAGATACTGTAAAATACTTATCATAAAAGAAAGGAGGATGGTTGTAAATATAGAAAAAATACTCCGAATTTTATGGTCCATACCAGCCGTTCTAATTGTGCCAGAAGTTTCATCATGTAATTCACGTGATTTGTGCTGAACAGATCCAACAACAGAAGGAGAACGCCGCTGCTTTTGATCCTAAAATATTGGCTAAACTGGACATAGATATTTTAAAAATCTAAACATCAACACTTAAAATCTGATAGCAAAGATAATCTCTCTACCATAAAGAGCGTTCGCGTATATTTATACTCTTACACCATCTATATACAGGGTGTACGAAAAGTTCTGAGACAAAATGCAAGTACAATTAAATTGGCATATATGACGTAGTAATTCGCTATAGTTATGCAAATACGTTGCCCAGAGCGTCGTTGGACGATATTTAAAATTTCACTCCATTCCCTCGTTTCTGAACTGTTCTTTAATGCCCAAAGCTCTACGTCCTACTACCACCCACTTGCATGAATAAAGACAAGAAAATGATAAAAAGCTGTCACGAGAGTGGCTCTTCACCGGATTGCGACACAATATTAGGAGTTGCATACAGTAGAAGATCGTTCTAGCAGTGGAAGACACAGGTCCATGAGCACATTTCACATTTGGACAAATGTCAGAGAGGATCCTTTGATATAACAAGAGATTAATGGGGAGGATGGCTTCTGACCTCAATATCAGTCCAACATTAATGAGGAGAATCGTCACACACGAACTGGGGTTCTAGCCACATAAGGTCCGTAAAGTCCATGTTCAGGGAAAAAATGAAGATCATGACTACAAGAAAGCAAGGAAACTCCTAAGCATTGTTCGGCAGAGCCGCGCCTCAAACGTGTCTTTCACTGCCAATCCGGCGTGAAATAGGCAGAACAGCAGACAACCTCTTCAACGCAGACATCGGAGGTCTGAGAAAGCATCCGTAAATGCTAGAAGTCATTTTCCGTCATCTGTCATGGTGTGAGTCGGAATAACGGCATCAGGTAAAGTTCCGTTGGTATTCGTCGAGAAAAATGTCAGAATTGACGTCAAATACTAGCAAGCCGACATTCTATTGAAGGCAGTGGTTCCCTGGACCTCAGAACATTTCGGATCACAGAATTGGACGTTTCAACAGGACTGGGCACCAACTCATGAAGCCAGAACAACTGTTGGGCTCTGCCGGCAGCAGATTCCAGACTTTTGGGGCAACGACATTTGGCCATCAAATTCATCTGATCTGAATGTGATGGACCTCGCAATATGGCCGGTCTTGGGAAATAAGCCAAGTAGAACATCCTGCAACAATTCGGACTGTCTTAAGGTGGCCTTTATTAAATCTTGGGTAACTTGGAGAAACGTCTACAAGCCTGTGTGGTCACAGAAGGAAGACATTTTGGACACCATTTGAAGTAAATTATTTGGCATCTTATGTGTCTGGACACATTTTCGTGTCGAATGCTGTTTTTATCGTGAAATCGTGCGATTTAACACCCGTATCAGAGCCTTTGGTGTACCTAGTATAACCATAAGTGTAATTTTTCTCAATAATATATCACAAATAAATTAAGAACGTAAAAGCGTAACATAGACATCGGAAGCAACAATATCGTATTTAATAACTATCATTCCGAATTAGCGAATTTGAATGTACTACCCATCGAAAAAAGAAGACCAATTTAGATTTACACCCACTACCACCGTCCATAAGTACTAATAAAATTTCACCAAGGTTGGCCGCTACTTTATTTACCCATTTGTATTCCTTATAATTTTAAATATGGGTATTTGACTACATTATCTCGCCACTAATCTATTTTAATTATAACGTAGATATCATAAAACGCCACAAATAAGAATAAGTGTTTTGAAATCCATTAAAACGGTATGTGCTTTAGCAAAAATTACTTGATACACCATAATATGTGAATGGTGGTTTTCTAAAATTACCACTTATCTGTTTATAAATTTATATATGAAAATCTCCCATTGCTAGAATTAAAAGAAACCTAAGTATAAATTACTCAAAATGTAAATCTATTATTTTATACTATACATAATACTGATGCTACCAGAACGACATTTTTTTATAAATTGTTTAACTATTGAAATATGAAAATGTAAAGTGGATGAGAATAAGAAAATTACCTATATAATAAAATAAAAGAACTTTGATATATTGTAAAATGTTCAAAGTGCACTAACGTCTTCACTTGGTACGGTAGGCACAAGGTCAGGTTGATTGACTAGGTCTCGTTCACTTTTGATAAAAGTTTGATTTTCCCAAGTACGCCTCTGTGGACGACCAGGATGCCCCTGAAACTGTGTTCAAGTTTGTTATTGTAAAGGATATAATTTATGTTCATGAACAGCTATGAAAATTCCAATTATAATATAGGTAAATATCTAATTATTAAAAATTTGGGAAGAATGGCATCTCGGGATTATTCAACAATATATTCATTACAGTATTTTATATCTATTAGAGATGCGCGATTGTAAATAAAAACGAGTAATACTTTAAAAAAAAACTTTTGCTGTCTATACCATAACTGTTACGATAGGATCTGGATGAAATTCTAGCTAGATCACTCTCTGATTCAACTACATCCATACACGCAAATTCATTATTAGACTCTTTGTTTCTAATTGAGGTTAAAAAATATATTCTATTTCCATAAGTTAGATGATAAACAAACATCCACCATGTTAACACAGTTGATTCTACGCCCTCCCTTACCACTGAATTATAATACAATAAGGCATTGAAAAGCAATAATGATTACATATTAACCTGTCTATAGGTCAAGCCCCAATTAGTTAGATTTCGATTAATCTCAAGTGGTGGATCCAAACGACTAGATGACGCCTGAAATGAGAAGGAAATTTGTAGAGCATGAAAATTATTATAAATTTGGATAAAACAATCTAACGGACTGTGTATTAAGTAACGACTTCAACTCACATCCTGATTATGTAATCTAAATGTAGCACTCCCATTTTGTTGATCGTATCCACACGGTGGAAAATTTTCTTCTGGTTGCATTTGATAAGGAAAAGCACCGTGCGAAGATTGCATTACAGACGGTACTTGCTGCTGATGCAGATGCTGTGTCATTGTATACGATGGAGATTTATCTAAGTCAAGTGCTGAAGATCGAGGGTATGCTTGTGACGAAGCAAAGGTAGTCGTTGGAACGTGTATAAGAGATGGAGATGGTTGATGAAGCGTAAAACCCGCAGAAGCATGTGCAGATTGGTGCATCTGAGATACAAGGCAAATTGAAAATCAACGCTATTTCACTAAACACAAAACATTTTCTATATTGGAAATAAAAACGTCACCATATATAGTACGGTTTACATATATTTCCATTGATAATACAAACTTACTAATGTGAAGGTTGGTTGATGGGGTGTAGCCACTGATTGTTGACCAAACTGCATTTGTCCGTATGTTTCCTGGTGGGCAAAAGGCTGCTGTTGCATCATTCCTACATGACCATGCCCCATTCCCAAATAATCTTGATTATGAGGGATTTGTCCTGACTGGTAATTCAGCATGCCATTACTCAGGCTTGAACGTAACTATAAATAAAGTGTGAATTCAACCATTAGAAACCATATGTTTAGTGTTAATGGCTCTAGTTGAGATTATTTACAAATAAGGTCCAAATATCGAAAATACAGAAAATATGAGTAGAATACTAAGCTCTTACTTGAGTTTGGGGCTGAGCATACTGTCCTTGTTGCTGTTGATAGCCATAGTAGTCCTGCTGCAAAGCATACGGTTGAGCATAAGTGGGCTGTTGCTGTGATGATAACCCATGGGGAAGGGTACTGTACCCAGGCCGTGCAGATGCAGAACCCATTGATGGTATTTCTTAAATATAACAATTGAAGCCTGCTAAGAGCCTACGTTATAACTTGGGTGGTGTTGCTCAGTAATTCTTAACAATATCAGATACAGACAATACTTAAAAGCCCTATAAACAGATTTCTAACAATAACTGTAGGCATTCTAAACTGACACTATAATCGAAAATCTTGAAGCTCGAATATTAAATAAACATTCTAACCTTGATAAACACTCGGCTGAGATAGGGCACGACTGATTTTCTGCTCGGGTAACATATTCATTTGCGATAATTTTTCTTCCAAATCATTTAACTTTCTATCTAGTTGCTTCAATAATTTCGTATTTGGCGAATCAGTGGCGGCATTCTGAGCAAGACTTATTTAAAAAGTAAATAAAAATTTATATATATAGAATATTATCAAGCTATATTTCTTACTAGACGATCGATGATAATTGAATTGAATATATTTTGCATTAGGACTCTAAGCAACATTTTTATGAGTGAAACTAGCTGTTATATCCAAAATCATGTGAATTATCTCCTTGTATTAAAATTTCTTTTAAAAATTAACTTTTATTTTCTGATCTCAAAATTTAAATGCGTAATCCTCAATGTGTTATGTGGAACATTTACAAGATTTTTTAAAAATTAATGAGCTACTACACATATTATCAAAGAATATCATAGAATAAACTGACTTGATGGTCATATCGGCTCATTAAGGCAAAAAATGCTGCCTTGCCCTTCTCCTCACGTTCCGTCTTAGACATCGTGCTTAAAATCATTTTATTTTTTAATACCCCATTCGACAAATGTGCAAATAATGTTGTGCATGAATTCTCTTATGCGCTTAAAAGTAAAGATACTTTTGCATTGCTTTTTTCTTTTCATGATCTCTCCTTTTCTCTTCAAGTGCAAGTCTAATAGAGGCAGCTGGCAATGAATCACTTCGTGTGTACTGGCCCGCCTGTGACAGATTTCCAGTGCTACCATCATCGGCCTAAGACATAGTTACAATTAAAATTATCTTTGATACATGGGCACTATATCGAAAACAAAAATTAAACCAATATTGTACATTGTATAAATCGCACCTGATGTAATTTTCCAAAGTTTGTGACATTAGCTCCCCAATGTTCTGGCGGAAATCTTTGAAGATTTACACGTAATGAATCCTGCGTTCTAGAACAGCACCAAAAAACTATTAAAATTAAATAATGCTTTGATATTAAGTCTCTTTAAATATACATACTTATTTGTAAGCAAGCTGTCTTGGCTAATCATGCTCATACTCCGGGAGGGTGTCTGTGTCACCTGTACATTATTAAAAGGATTTCGAACTCGGGGCGGATGCGGTGAACGTGCAGCCGAATTTGCTGCCCGAAGACTAGGAATACTATGAATTGGAATAAACCGCCGAGGAGATTGAACCAACTCAGACTGAGCTGGAACTGTAATAAATATGCTATTTGTTAGAACGAATCTTCAATATACTAATATACAATTGATCTCAATCATGAAACGCAATTAAACAACTAACCTATTGGTGCAGGCTCAAAAACATCGAAAAGATCTGCCAGGAAAATATTAATATTCATTTGCATTGAATCATGTAAATATAAAATATCTTCGATCTCGAGATGAAATGGATTCCAGGGTAAATTGGTGGAACAAAATTGCCTGTAACGTTAGTGATACTAGTGCTCAAACGACATTTTTCTAACACACTAAATTATAATTGAATCAAATGAGTTCTACAAAACTTACTGTAACAATATTAAATTATATTGACAATCGGAATTGCTCATTTGATCATTGAAGCACACCTCTAAAAATGTATATATAATTACGGTCCACTCCACATTTAATTAGAATAAATACGTTAAACTACTAATAACTGAGTATAAATATAATACTCTAATGCACCCTCAATTGCCATCTCCCTTGGTCGATACCAGTGCACCATGGCGCATAAGCATTGACCATCACTAATTTCATCATAGAGATCTTCCATTTCGGGAATCATTCCACCATCCTCACCACCTGTAATTTATACTTTCCTACATTTGCACATGATTTCAACTCAAAAATAGGTTATGTGATTTGAATTCATTTTTAAGTATCTTTTGAGGAAACTTCATTTACCAATAGAAATTCACTACTACAGATCTCTGATTTATGTATTACCTTGTCTTAAGCATAATGGAACGTAAGAAAACAAGTGGGGAAGAAATATATATTACAAAACCGTAGAAAAATTGTCACACGGAAAATACATTAAAATTCTGAAAATAAACCTTTTAAACGTATCAATGACCGCTCCACATCGTCTCTGACTAAAAGACAAATCTTGTTAATCCAAAACAGAAGAGCATCAGCGGGATCCATTGGTCGTTCCCTATCATCAACAGAGGTGTGACGGCTGGAACAAAGTAAAAAAATTTATGCAGGAAAAATGAACAATAAAATGTACTGTACCTCACTGCTTCGACCACACGATCTACTGTAATTACATTCCTAAGATGAGCTAACATCAATGCATCCAACATAGCCAAATGAGCAGGCTGCAAGTCAAATAATCTACATATAATACGAACTGCTTATAAAATTTCAAACTAAGTAGCAACCTACATTCCACTCAACTAAAACAATGTATTCGCTTACCACGTAAAAGGGGTCAGCTGATAATAATTCCGCTTCGGATATAGGAAGACCTCCTTCCTCAGCTCGCTGGACTACATCAATGCCATAATCAGTCAAAGCTGCTAAAACTGCACCATGCGACTGCTGAAAATACAATAGCTCGGTATTATAATATAATGCGTAAATGTTGGTGTACATTTCCGTAGACCTGTCTATATTATTTATTTTTACCTGAAATATCTGGTTAAACTAATATACTATATAAGCATATATAGATTACAGCTGTCAATCTATACGAAAGTAGATTAACAGATTAATGGTATAGAAGAGATGTTATTGAAATGAGTCTTATCCTACACGATTCACTACTAAAATTAATCTTCTAATATGAAATATAAAACCATTAAGAGAGAATAATAGTTGCTCCAGTTATTGTACCGCATCATAACTAGATGAAATTGTTAGATTCCAATATTAACATATATTTTATATTATTTGACATAGTCTCTCTTAACAATATTTTGAAATTTTTTTGTCCATACATTTAAAAAATATTTCCCACTAAATAAATTACAAGAACACCAGTCGCATTAACAATACTTTCATTTTCATATAAATTTGTATTGTTATTGTCCACTATATCCAATAGATAGAAGATTGCACGCAAAAAATCCCTTTCATTACTAGAAAAATTTTGTAATTTACATATACCACTGTTTACATAATAAGGTAATGTACTTTGATTAACTATTTTTCAAAGACTGTATAGTATAAGAGCAAAAAGGGAGCATTCGAACCGTAACCAGATGAGGCTCCTTGAAAATTTTAGCTGCCGCTTGACTGTATAAGGAGCCATTCGTCATACCAGTCAGAACCGCCACATCTAATTGTAGGTGACCCTAAATATAATAAAATACTGAAACAGTTTTTAAAATATTCCTAATTCACACTCGTGATTTCAAATCTAATTTAATTATACCACTTTACTCTTCCCAAATAGTGCATTGACCCAACAACAAAACAATAGTTGCATTTAATACATACCATATGTAGTTAGTTATACATCACAAATTATTAGTGCACAAAATTGTAAATATAATAGTAGACCAGTCATAAACGTTCATTTCGGTGATAAAATCTGTTTCTATATTATAGTAAAAGGAAGAGAGATCTTCTAGGAAATTAATTTCAAGTAATCAACCATTACATGTAATTTACTTTAATTTCTAGCAGGAAATAAATAGATTCTTGAAGTAAGATAGAAATATGATTTATCCTTAGAATTGCTCACTTGTTCATCACGAAACACGCCATTTCGCAACTTATCCGGTATATCTTTCTCTTGTTCATACACCCGAAGTATCAACCAGCGAACAGATGCAGCCAGTTTACCCTGAAATATTTAATTTATCACTCTACAATATATTAATAATGGAACATTATAATCTTGAATAATGAAACACTTATGACTAATCCTTAGTCATACCAGCCTCTAGCGACAACGACGTGTTAATCGCAGTTGAGATTACTCCGATAACACACAATAACACTATCGCGCGAGAATAGAGCGCTATTCACTAATCGCCCTAAGCCTAAAATATTCGTATTTACTTCAGTTTACAATAGATAAAACTGCAATACAGAAATGAAACATAGTTCTACTTCAGTTTACATAAGTTTATCGTAAAAAGCCTTAACCACCAATTCCTAGCCAAGAAATATAATAGACATAAAGGTTTTCATGCATAACCGCCCAATTTACTCCCAAAAGTCAAAAACATGTCGAACTTGAATTGTCGATTGTTCGTTTCACCAATAATTACACCTTTAAATACAACAGATCTATTCGGAACTTGGGCGGAGTGAATTGATTTCTGATCCTGATTGAACTTTTAAACATAAGTACATACTGCGCCCTACATTCTTAGTTAAGGGTAAGTATGAACCGAAACTAAATTTAGATGTAATGAACAATCTTAACCACCAAAACACTGACATAACGTTCTAGAAGTGTCCCTAGGGTAAGCCTGGTAGACTTGCAACATGTTGGCATTTATCGATATTGCTATTTCAACACTCGATTCTGGCCAACTAGGGTTCATCCTCAATGCAATTGATCATGAATGCAGAAACGAACACATCATCAGGTTCATCACTTAGGGCACAATGTGGGATTAAAGACATTCCGTGTAATAAAAAAACTGAGACTAAAAGAACTTACTTCTGCAATGCTAGATACATAACAAAAACTAAGTATTTTTAATTAAATTAATTTGGTTACTTTATAATAATAATGATATTAAACATTTTCTCTCATGGTTCACAATACTGAGTTAATAAATACAAATAATTTATATTATAGGTCAAGTAAACAACTACTTATCTTAGCAAATACGTAATAATAGTCAATTAAACGCAAAATTCACTAAATACGACAGATGTTTATCCATGGCACACTATATTCTGAAGAGTATAGTATGACGAAAATTTCAAATCATTTATGAATCGTTTAAAAACTAAAACATTTCCTCACTAATGGACATAATAAGCTGTCCAAAATAAACATACTAAGCAATATAAAAGGAAATAACTTTAAGAAATTGCCACTGACCTCATTTTCTGCATAATATTCTACAGGAATCAATGGCGGAATAATTATTTCACCCATGGCACAAAGTTGAGTATTTAAATTCAAATAAAAATGTAAATAATTGCATCTGCTATTGAGCCTGCATAAGTTAGGACAAAATATTCTGGTCCCGCATGTCGATGCTGAAAATTGCCGGAGCACTAACAATTCACAAACAAATTACGTATTGTCAAATACGAGAATAGCAGGCATAAAGAGGAAAACGAAAATATAGTGAATATTTTCAACAGAATATGCAATTATTAGCAAAAACAAAATATTACATAAGAATAAAGCTTAAAAATTCAGAAATAAAAAACAGTCTTATGCAGAACATATATCATTGCATTAACAAGCTAATAAGAAATTAAATTTAAAATTCATGCCAATTACTGCCCTCACACAGTAGGAATTACTGTTCGTATTCGGGGTCAAGAGACACGCAACGCGACCGCGCGCGACTAGGAGCAAGCTTGTCACAGGCGGTGTGCTTGGTCTTTAGCGGGCTAACAGAACTGAAGGTGCAAGGGAAGGACGAGCAGATATTTCTTGGTACTAAGACCTGTGTAGTGTTATCCTTCATAGGATTGGTATATAACCCAAAACATATTATTAACAATAGCACTGAGTATGAGTACCATTAATCAAGTTATACGATGGTGTTGAGAGGCATCATGTTGATTTAGTTTTCCAAAATACAAGGCTGGGTGGTTGTATTAGTTAATAGAGGTTATTTCTTGGTAAGAACTGCTGATTTGTTTTGTATTAACATTTTTTCCTAAGTTGACTACTATTATAAAGCATTACAATAACAACTGAACTTTGCGACGATATTTACGCATGCAATCGAAAGCCGAGATGTCTTATAAGGAGATAAGAAACCAGGGCAAAAATTTTATGAAAATTCACACCTTGGTTCCAGAGTTAGAAATACAAATAGAGGGTGTTATAAGTATGAAACACATTATATTAGAAACTCTAAAAACACTGTATTTTGTCCTGACATTACATCCCATGCTATTCCATTATTAATAATACTTTAATGCAGACCTAACCGTAGTGAATTGGATCGTCAGTGTTGAAGACACTGTTGGACAAAAAATTTTGTGTTTGATTCTATAGACTTACATATTATATATTTAATACAACATTGTTATTGATAATCTCACGGATGTTATTACAATAGCTCAGGAAACGCACTGGTCCATCAAGTCAAAAAAGCCCTGACAAGAAAATTAAAGAAGAAGGCGTCCCATGTTTTCAGGGATGTCTAAATTATTTAAAAATACAATTCTAATATACCAAATCATCAATGAGAAGAACTTGTTAAGCATGAAAATTTAGACTCTCGCTTCACTGTCATCAGTAACCCAGTGCGAGAATAAAGATATCAGTTTTGACGAATCACATGAAATAAAATCACTCTTATCAGCAATGAAATATGAAAGCATCGTGCATCTCTTAAACCTTGAAAATAGGTATATGTAGTAAATAGGATAAGAACTGTTGTTTTAGAACATTTCTATATGGATGCAACAATTATAAGGACTTATGAGTGCTAGGTGCAATTACACGTCAATGTGAAGCTGCCCAGCATTATCTGTTTGTTTCTTCTTCAAAACGTACCAATGTATCCGGGCGTTTTTAGAGGACTCGCTACACTAAGTCTTGCATTTTAGATATAGAGATCGACTGCAATATGCAGCAATGTATCATCTCTTCAATTAGCCATTCCAAGTGAATTGAACTAACTATAGCTGTTAGGAAGAAAACTACAGTGCGTTTCAAAATGATAAAGCACATTGTTTTTCACCTTTTTTCTGTTCCCAGGCACCAGATTGATCCAATCTTTTTTGGGATGAGGTGCAATAATCTTGGAAGTCTCCAGTTTGAATTTCATATTTTTTCGAAAAATAACTTTCTGTGTTCTTGTTTCTCAAAACCACTCACTTTTCACCCTTTCAAAATGATAGCGCACTTAATATGTTTTAGCGTTATTTAACTAAAAACGCGCAAATTCATTGATCCTGAACCATCATAACAATGGGTTGTGGACACTTTTCAACTAGAAATTTCTGTGGAGAAAGTGTCATGATTTGAGGCACGTTAAGAGCTACGGAACTGCTTGACTTGGCGTTTGTCTCGACGAAGATGAACAGCGCTGACTACCAAGATGTCAGAGGACATTTTCTAGTCCCGTATCTCCAACGATTTCCAGGTCTTAGTTTCACTTTCCGACAAGATCATGCTACAATCCACGTCAGTCGAAGCACCAAGACCTGGTTGGAGGACAATGACGTGGCCATCACGGATTGGCCGTCGCGCTCTTCGGACCTAAATCTGATAGAGAATCTGTAGTAGTTCTTGTGCGTCGGATTTATGACAATAACCGTCAGTTTGAGACCGTCAAGGACCTTCAATTTGCCATTAGCAAAGTGTGGAGCGAAGTAGACAAAAGTATCATCAAAAGTTTGGTTAGCAGTATGCCTGAACGGATTTTTCTGGTTATTAATAGAAGTGGTAGTTGTACTGACAATTAGTTAATTATTATGTATATTGGTGGTTGGTTTTTTTTGTCATAAACACATATTTTAATACAGTGTGTTATCATTTTGAAACGCACTGTATTATACTATTGCTAGCTGTAGTCAAAAGAAACAACGCAAATATCAAAAACATTTTTCAGAGAACCAATTTCTACGTTTTCCAGGTAAATGTAAAGCTAAATTTAAAAAGGCAGGATTGTTTACATTTATAGCCAATGCTCATGAACGACGTAGTGATTTAAAGAGAATCAAATACATCCATCTATAACTTTTCCTTGTTTTCACTACTTAGTACTATTCTATCAAACGTCACGATGCGTTTACTATTAGATGCTCTATTCAGGAAGAATACATATTATGATTTATAATCACCCACAGAATCTGATGGGATGATGGAATTCAAGTGCATGTTTTGGTTTTTTAGAAGTTCTATCGGTACATTATAATCACTACTGCACGTAATCGAATGATAACAAACTACTAGTTATAATCTTTGGGAGTAAAAAGGATATTCGTCTCTAAGCAGAAAATTGACTACAAGAACTGTTCTTGACGATGCTCAACTTGGCATATAGTATTGCTCCGTAGTCACATTTAGGGTCGTCCTCCTATCAAAACTCATTTCCCCACTGAATTATAGCATGTTCTACTATTCACTACTAACATCGCAAATGAGGCAATATCTTCTCTATTGTTGTAAAATTACTATGAGACACATAAACGTCTAGTATCCTCACGTGAAGGCAATTCTTGAGCTACTCACAATACTAACACCATGCTTACTGGATAATAATGAGAAAGAACGTTTTCATTTTTGAACTAGGTTGTATCATTTGCAGTCTCTCAGCTATAATATTCATTCAAAAGGAACTTGATTCTATGGCCATCACTCAATAATGTCTGAAAACGTGCTTATCTCGATTTTATTGTATTCATAAAAAGACTACTTTATAATTTTGAGCGACTGCTCTAATAAAAGAGAATATCGTTATAAAGAATGACACGCAGATCACTCTTATATTATGTATATTTTATGCATCCCACAAGACGATAAACATCAGATCATCAGTCCCCAGGATACCGTACAACATGGAGAGCCCTTATGCACTACGTTACGACAATCAACCTATTCAGTTCTAGCTCGTTTAGAAATTAACCCTAACAAATAGCGATACAGAATATAATCCTTCTTATTTAAAATATTCTACTTTGCTGCAACTGAATTTAACAGAGTGGTTGCTCTGAAACATTTAGAATAAATATAAAACAATTTTAAATACTTCCAATCATTTCACTTCCTTCAAAAGTGATTATTTATGCAAAGTACTTCATATTGCTACTCATAGTAAAATTACGAATAAAATGATTTAGCTCAATTTTGAAATTTTTAATTATTGCCAATTAGTTTACCAGACACACTTTACAATGTATTTCATGTTCCCTCTGTTATTTTTTAGCGTAGAAGCGTTAAAGGAGATTTATGATAAAACAGAGGTATTCAAATGAAATGTGAAATTATTCGTGTTTACTCACTATCGTTTATGAAATATTTTATAAGTCATTTAAATTCTCAACACGTTTGTTATGACTTGAATTTCGTACTAATATTTATCACCCTCTACATCTTTTTGCCTTCACATGGAAGGATATCTCTTGGAGGATAGCCACTAACCATGAGTTATTTTTCAGTTGTAATTGTTCCAGTGCTTCCGGTTAACAGTGCATGCGTCACTAAATTGTTGTCTTCTGTTATAATAACGGTAATTAACTTTCCACATTTGATTGCTGATGACTTCTATATTTAACAACCAACATTTTATTTCCTGCAAAACAGCAATACTAACTAATAACGTATGACGTTTTGGCAAGATCATAATTTTGAAATACTTAGGAGTTTTTCATTTTCTCTAAATTCTAGTTATTTTCTCGCCAAATAGTATACGAGATATGAGAAGGTATTATAAGTTTGATGAAATTAGTGACTAACAGAAAAACAACCATCTTTCTTGAACATTCGTCGAAAAACTATAAAAACTCGATTTAATAGTTTATACAAGTGTTACAATGACTAAATGATTAGGTTTTCCACACTCTTTAATGATAATTTATTCCTGAACATAAATATTTATTATAGACTGAGTCATATCCTCTTTTCACTTTGATAGATGTTGCTTAGTAGTATAGGTAATTGGAGAACTAAAACTAAACTTATTGATGTACTTATAATCTTTTTTTTTGAATATATTGTGATGTTTAAATATAAGCACTGGGATATTAATATGGCACATAAATTGTACTTATCACGTCCATTTTAGTATTTAGTTAGCATTTCTTTGATTTAATATAAAAAGAAGTAGTAGCATAGAATGACTTTTTGAAAATTCCATTATAAATTATTCTCTAATAATATTTCTAGAATATTCTTTTATCTCATCTTTGTAGAATAAAATTTTAGTTCTATGTATATTTTACAATTAAAAACATTGAATAGTGCACCACTGCAAGCACGATATTGAGAAATCATTAACTGAGTAGATATAAAATTAATGTTATTTTATATTGAGATTTGTTTATTTATAATTCTCATGAATTATTTTTGTGTTATTCTTCCCATACTAAACTCTGTTTCTCCTACTCTTTTAATTTATGTAAATGCAGTGTTGTACCTTTTCTATGAATGATTTTTAGCAAAGAGATTCTATTCACCTTTGGAGAAAATCGTGTATGAAATAGCTAAAGCGAGTGAAGAGATAGAAGTAATGAATAAACACAAAAAAATAGGAAACATATAGTAGCACTATTTTTCAAGTCTATCTTTTAATGTTCTTCTCAGTAAGATGGAAGTAGAGAACTACAACTTGAAATTGACTAGGACAATGAGCGCACGATGACGAAGGAGCTGTGGTTCTTGACAAGTGGTGGAAGTTGTCCCCTCGGAGTTACAAAATAATGGACACAAATTTAACCGAGGATACTTGGGGCCGACTTGTGTTAAACAATTCATATTATAGTTACACAAGTTAATTATGTACGCGCTCGGCATTTTAAATAACACGGGTATTCTGTTGATTCTTACTTTCAAAGACTCCTTTATTTTGTTGGAATCTAACATATTTATATAAATACCTAGGGAACAAATAGCTCTAGAGAATAATTTTATTATATCACGAAAACAATTGAACGATAGAAATAGAGTCAACTCCCTTTTTGTTGATTTGAAACGCACAGGCTCTTTTTACTTGCTTTCTAGTCTTTTCTTTCAGATAGAGTATATAATTTCGCGAGAATTCAATTGCTGAATAATTAAATCTGACATCATTCGCACATCGTTAAGAATTCATCAATTTTTTGACTCTTTATCATAGTCTGAATTCTTATAAAAGTGGCTTATAAGATGAGTGATGTGAAGTAGTGACTTTTTTGATAACGGTTATTCATTCAAAATATCGTCTAATTTGTATTGTTTACTAATAACTTACTAAATTACTGCTATATAACTAATTTCCAATGCATTATTGGAGTTAAATAAGTAGGTAACTAACTATAGGAAAACACGGAAAATAATTCTTTAGTCAATATTGCTTTTGAGGCCATAGATTAATTAATATAAGTAATTCTACACACGCACCCACAAGTAAACAGTTAAACATTTCCTCATTGTATATAAGAATTGTTATCCCGTACCATACGATATTTCGACGGATAGGCGAATCTTGAAATTTCTGTACTCAATTTGTAAATTACACTTTGGCAAGTTCCAAATACGCCTATGGTACAGTTGATGAGGTTTTGTATGAGTAATGCTGTTGAATAAATTATTTTTTAGGCTCTGTAAGTGACAGTGACACATTATATTGATCACTCTTATTTCATAGTTGAATTATAATTGGTGGTCTCCTCTACCACTGTCTATTTTATATTTTGTTTCCCATTATTTTCTAATCTTTTTAGTCCCTTATTACCAATAATATGGTTTCTATTATACTATCAATTAAGTCTTGACTAGACCAAGAGAATTGTTAAGTTAGTTCAGCATTGTTTCTAAATACTAGTTGTTATGCTTATAGGGAATTCAAACATCTGAAATAACAATTATTTTATCAATAGGAAATAAGTATTTCGCGATATTTATGCGCTTTGAGACTCTGTATTTGTTGATTTTAACAGCTAATTTTTATTCTAGAAAGAAAAAGTTGTATTAAATATATTTCTAGTATTTTAATATAGAGCTAGAAAACCAATGGTAAAATTGTACTCACTACTTAGTTTTCGTAGATTCTTCTTTGATTGCCTAGTTGTTCTTTAGATGTTTGCACTTCGCAACTAAGTTCATTATTTGAGGGCCTTTATAGTTGTTTTAATGTTTGAAAATTTAGATACGCAGTGAAACCAAGACCACTGGCAAAATTTTAAATGCATATACAATGCGTTTCATAATTAAAGGACACCTCCCATTTGTCGCTCCAACTTGGAACCCAGTGTTTCAAATTTTACAAAATTCTTATCCTGACATCCTGTCACATCGCCAAAAATAACTGCACTTTTTTTTCTTGATTGTCAATACATTTTTTCACTGGTTCATAATTAGCGAGCTTTTAGGATAAATACTTACGAAAAACAAAACAAAAATTTGTAACGGATAACAAATGACTTCTAATAATCGGTACAACTATTCCTTCCACTAATCACTTGAAAAATGCGTTCTGTCATACTCGTTGACAGATTTTTGAGGATGGCTGGGTCAATTTTGCTCCACTTTTCTGAACTGTTTTCTTCAGGTTCTCAATTGAAGAAAACTGTCTGTTGCGGGCATAAACTTGACGGGCTAATATTCCCCAAAGATTTTCCATGGGATTTGGGTCAGGTGACCGACACGGCAGTTCATAAAGACTATGTTCCTGCGTCAAAACCAATCTTTTGTACTGCAACTCACGTGGATGACAGCGTTGTCTTCTTGAAATATGAACTTTTCTGAGGGAATCTGTTGTAACAGTGGAGTAGACGATTTTCAAAGACTTGTTAGCAATCGACGCTATTTGTTTTAGTGGAAACGAAAACTAAATCGAGAGCACCAGACCATGGAAATACAGCCCATACCATCAAGCTTCCGCCTCCAGTTTCGTGTAGAAAAAAACCTTCTTTCCGTTCTCAAATCTCTCTAGAAGGAAATAAATCCTTCTGGACCATCAAAGTTGAACTTCTTTTCGTCACTGAAGATGATCTGAATAAAATGGAGCTTGTAGTGACAAGACACATGTACATTGGAAAAGGAGAATTACTTCAGTCCATCCCGAAGTTCATGACATGTGTGTACGAGCAAAATCAATCCTAGCTTTCTTGTGATCTGTTGTTAATGTCGGACACGTTTTCATCTTTTCTAGCCTGATTAATGAGTTTGCCCTCAGTACCCTCCAAACAGTTGTTTTTGACACAGTCTGGCAGTAGATGCTCCTGATTTCATCCAGACTGGCCATGCTATTTGATGCTATCATCGTTATCTTTCTTTTTTCCCGTTTTCCCAGCTTGGTTGGCCTTTCTCCACTCTTTTTGATTCCATATTCACCAGGAGCTCCCAGGAAATTGACGACAACTTTCCTAGAACGCCCGATTTTTCTTGCAATCTCCGTTCGGTTCAATTCGGCATCAGAAAACGCCAGAATTTATCCTTTTTCGATATCATTGAAAAGGGAACCACGAGCCATATCCATTTTTCTAGACCGATCCACAAAAGGCATATTTGCCACGTGATATTCTAATTTTAAAACTCGTATGTTCGAAATACCCTATAATTATGAAACGGTGGAAAAATGAACTTAATGTTAAAAAAAAATCAAAGTGACAATCAGAAAAAGGGTAGATGATACTGACGTTGTGACAGGATGTCAGGATAAAAATTTTGTAAAATTTTAAACACTGGGTTCCGAGTTCGAGCGACAAATGGAAAGTGTCCTATAATTATGAAATGCACTGCATGTTTATATATTAGGGTTAGCATTCGAGACTAAGATTTCGAGTTACCGAGTTATCGGGTTTTCGAGATTTTAAAAAAGTTTGGTATTTTTAGGGATTCGAGGAATGGGGGGTCCTAGGATGCCAACCCTAATATATATATATATATATAATAAATATACTATTGATTTTGTGGAGAAAATATGTTATGCGAGAGATCATAAAGCTGCAAAGTGAAAGCATCTCTCGCCTTTCACTCTTAGATCTAACATATTCTTTCTAGGAAGTGTTTTGATTTAGTGACATGCATTTTACAACGATATTATAATTAGCTCTTTTCCCACATATATCGCATATTTAAATTTCAGCGAAGGATAATAAAACTTGAAATAATCCCGACATTCTGGAGTCTTAAAAGAGTATATTTCCCCATAGTAAATGCATTACACGAAGCTTGGAACAATATCAAAATCAAAGTCAAAAGATTAATAGATAATAAAAACAATTATTTAGAATGCATTGAATTTACTACTGTTAAAATCACAAAGTGCTGTGAGCATATAATAACTCTAATTAAAGAAATTAGACAATGGAGAAAAATGAGGTATGATTATTCCAACCATCTCACAAACCAAAAAATGTCGTAAGTCATAGTCGATCACTACGTAAAGCGTAGTTTTTCATAATTAAAGATAGACGTCTTAAAACTCATTTCGTATTATTAGAAATTGGTTTTATTTATCTTTGTTTGTTACACTGACTATTTTTAACAAGGAGAAGAGAGGTGTAAATTTAGTTAAACGAAAATTTTAAACCGATTTTTGTAAGGGAGGGATATTTTAAAGATTTGCATTTTTGATTACACAATTCATATCACTATCTCAGAATAACTCTCTAATTTTAACTTTAACTCATGTGTAATTTAAATAAGCAAATATATAATTACTCCCAATTACCTTATTCCAATTTTTCTAGAATTAAAACTTTACAAAAGCTATTCATTTGTAGACTTTTAGTGTGTGAAGAGGATATATCAAAGCTAATTGCAAATTCCAGCTATTTTCAGTTATATTTCCTCTTTTATAATAATGTATATGTGCTTGTGTTCATCGGTTAATAAAAACAACATATATTTTCAGTATCTTCATCCTAAGAAATGCTGTTCCGATTTTTCTGCCTATTGCTCGTCATCATCCTCTCGTCGTGTGAACAAGGAGTAAAACGACGTATTGGGCTGAGATACTTGCTTCTGGAAGAGAACGGACCTATAAGGTTAAATAGCTGAAACTTTTATCTCTTATTTAATATTAATTAGTTAGATTTTCAGTTTAAATAAATTTTCCTAATAAATTACTTTTGATTTTCTATTAAAGCATGGGCCAACTACCAGTAAATCAAGAAACCAGCCGGTTTATTCCACAGATGTCCTTAAGAGGACGATACGGAAAAAGATCTGATATTCAAACAAGGGATATTCAATTAATTAATGATGACACCACGTTGTGAATAATAAATAAATGTTACGTAACTGATATACTCTCGTGTATACATTCGAAATTCGAAATACATGACCAATTTTGGTACTTAGTGAGCGATGTTAATACATATATATTTGTGGCACTTTCGAGTGTTCTCATTTGTATCCGACCAGAAATTAAGAGGACGAAGTTAAAAGTGAATAAGCACGGAAATAAAGTGCTGCTCCAATTAGTAACGCACTCGGTGGGAGATGAGGAACAACAACAACAAGTGTTTTGTTTTCAATTTTCTATTTATTCCATTCATAAAGAGAATAGAAAGTATTGTAAATTAACATAAAAGCCTAAATGGAAGCACAACAAAGAGAAATAGTGGTACATCAAACACTTCTTTTGGGATATTGTACATACACATATGCTATACTGTCAAATATGTCTCCCATTATTATTCCGCAAGAAATTACGTAATTTTTTTCATATTACTTTGATAATTCCTAAAAAGCACTCGCTTTTTAAAAATACACTAACATCATACACCTTATTTAAGATCATTAACAAATATAAGTACTTAATCTTCAAGGAATAATCAATAAAAATAGTATAAGGAGAAGGTTTTACAAGTAGGTATATGATATATTTTTAAAGTGTGTATTTTCAATTTTAATCTTTCTTCTTTCGTGTTAATTCTGTAGAATGATTTGTTTATCTTTTCGTGTAATATTATTAAGCACAAAAAGATAACTAGTAATATTTGATGTACTCAAATAATGCATAAATAAAACAGTATAAACACTTCATAGTATTGAATCTAAGTCTTTGATTTTTTAGACTTACGTAAAATAATATTATTTTATAAACATATAGGACCCGGCATAGCGTCGTTTGCATTAAGAATAGTGGAATTGATAAATGACAGGCAATATGTCGAGATCATGATATAATCCTGTATAGCATAAAATGTTTGCAAAATTTTTAAAAACATATGAAAATACATAACTAATTAAATCAAGGTGAACACAGTTGTGATCTTTTACTATAATCACAGAGAAAATAAAATAATTACTGTACTTTTTGCTAATTAATCCAGATAGAAACTAGAGGATTGGATTGCTCTTTCTCTACTGTATTCGCACTTGTCACAGTATTTTTAAAGCTATCAATTGGAGGTGTTAAAAATACATTTAACAAATGTTTTTTGTCAAGATTTTCCGGATCTTCGTACCCATTTTGTGTTGATTTGCGACAACAGACAGATATTGTTGAAGTCCTTTCTCTAATGAGGTTTTTCCCTGTAAGATTATGCCCACCCGAATAATCAGATGCAAGAGATTTGGTACCAGAATGAAAAGAGACATTTCGTTGCACCTAGAACGTGTTGAATCATAAATTGACAAAACACGAACCAATGGTAATTATAAATTACTGTAATATTAATGGAAATAATATTTTAATAGAATACTGTGATTTTCCTACAAAAATACGCAATGTAACACTTAAATGACTTAAAAAGAATATCTAAAAATTAGAAAAGTAGCAAAAGAAAAAATAGCACCAACTTTAGATTTTGTTATTCCGTTTCCAGCTATAGCTGATTTTTGACCGCCAGTTCCAGATATGAAAACTTTGCTTATACTGGTATCCGATGATCGTCCTGGATTAAATTTCTTGCAGGAACAATGTAAGTCCGTGTCGCAACGATGAGTAGTGAATCCTAAATCACTTTCTACTAAAAAAAAGGTTTTATGAAGTGAATTGTAGGAGATGTATGAGCCGTTTACGACTACTAGAAGGGTTGTTGATAATATTAGCATATTACATATTAAAGCACGTAGTGGTATTAATAACCTAGGTATAAATAGCTGGTTTTGAGTTTAATAAAAGGTTCTCTATTCGTACTACCACTGTTACGCCACCACAAGGGTGATAAATATTGTAAAGCGAAAATAAGTGAAATCTTAAGGAGAAAAAATTTTATTAGTGTAGCGAAACATTTAAAATAATAAAAAACAAACAGATTTATAGAAGAAATCACTAACCACTATTTTTGTTCCCACACAGCGCCTTAACCACGTGAGACCTATTAAAGAGAATATAGATCCAAGGGTTAACACACGAATTCAAGTTGCCCAGGATCATGACATATATTATTAGGCTTGAACCTAAAATTTTAACTTCTATTAGATAGTATATTTTACTATAATTAGTCATGAAATAATATTTATATCATTTAGTGATTCATGGCATATAATTCTGCAATTCTGGCACAAAGTTAAACTGCAATTAAATCTGCATATATGACGTAGTAATTCGCTATAGTTATGCAAATACGTTGCCCAGAGCGTCGTTGGACGATATTTAAAATTTCACTCCATTCCCTCGTTTCTGAACTGTTCTTTAATGCCCAAAGCTCTACGTCCTACTACCACCCACTTGCATGAATAAAGACAAGAAAATGATAAAAAGCTGTCACGAGAGTGGCTCTTCACCGGATTGCGACACAATATTAGGAGTTGCATACAGTAGAAGATCGTTCTAGCAGTGGAAGACACAGGTCCATGAGCACATTTCACATTTGGACAAATGTCAGAGAGGATCCTTTGATATAACAAGAAATTAATGGGGAGGATGGCTTCTGACCTCAATATCAGTCCAACATTAATGAGGAGAATCGTCACACACGAACTGGGGTTCTAGCCACATAAGGTCCGTAAAGTCCATGTTGAGGGAAAAAATGAAGATCATGACTACAAGAAAGCAAGGAAACTCCTAAGCATTGTTCGGCAGAGCCGCGCCTCAAACGTGTCTTTCACTGCCAATCCGGCGTGAAATAGGCAGAACAGCAGACAACCTCTTCAACGCAGACATCGGAGGTCTGAGAAAGCATCCGTAAATGCTAGAAGTCATTTTCCGTCATCTGTCATGGTGTGAGTCGGAATAACGGCATCAGGTAAAGTTCCGTTGGTATTCGTCGAGAAAAATGTCAGAATTGACGTCAAATACTAGCAAGCCGACATTCTATTGAAGGCAGTGGTTCCCTGGACCTCAGAACATTTCGGATCACAGAATTGGACGTTTCAACAGGACTGGGCACCAACTCATGAAGCCAGAACAACTGTTGGGCTCTGCCGGCAGCAGATTCCAGACTTTTGGGGCAACGACATTTGGCCATCAAATTCATCTGATCTGAATGTGATGGACCTCGCAATATGGCCGGTCTTGGGAAATAAGCCAAGTAGAACATCCTGCAACAATTCGGACTGTCTTAAGGTGGCCTTTATTAAATCTTGGGTAACTTGGAGAAACGTCTACAAGCCTGTGTGGTCACAGAAGGAAGACATTTTGGACACCATTTGAAGTAAATTATTTGGCATCTTATGTGTCTGGACACATTTTCGTGTCGAATGCTGTTTTTATCGTGAAATCGTGCGATTTAACACCCGTATCAGAGCTTTTGGTCTACCTGTATAAGCCTATAGAAAATAGCAAATTTATTAAAGAGAATAAACATTTTTTAATATGTTTGCTTAAAATGAATAAGAGGTAATTGACTGAGATTTTTGCTGTGGAAGAAGGAATGATGTTATATATCAATTCACTAAATGAGGTATGTGTTTGTGTTAGAAAGCATCTCAATAACTGCTTTTTTACATATCTATCCAATCACTTTTCAAATATTGTGTTCCTTAACGTCTATGTAAATATAGCATTATTGCGAAGAGATTCAAAAATGCGAGGAGAATGAAGTGAAAAATAAAAGTCCAATAATGTTAGTCCATTGCGACGTTCTTGAACTCTTAATTTAGGCCAAGTGCGAACTTCTTATTTCGATATTTAAGCTAAATTGTATCACAGCCACATGAGAGGCAAAAACTCCGGTTCTTTAGAGAACTTACTTAGCACAGTTGGTTTGAAAGCTTCTAGGACGTTGACAACGCAAAACGGCATCCAAAGGAAAAAATTGCATGCGATTATTGTCATCGTCAAACGAACTGAAAAATTCTATAATTTGCTAAAAGACTGAAGTACAAATAGAATAGATTTTGGACTGATTTGCTCGGAAAGAAGTTATTTGAGCTGTTTCAAAATAACTAACCGGTTTGTACCCTTTTCCTATCGATTTCTGAACTTTGCCTCCGAAAACCATATGATTTTTTTCTCAGTTTTTCGATATAATCTTGTGTGATATCACTTAAATGCATTAGAATTAAACAAAACAACCTAAAAACCTATACAAACTTATAAAGCTGTATAACTTCAGTTGCTAAAGTGATGAATTATCAATGTTATTTACGATTGTGTTTTTAGCATAGAAATCTTAAAATCTAAACCTTTTCTTTTGCTCCAACTTCGATGATGTCAGATTAAGATCTGATTTCGAGCTAGACATCCAAACAGCTTTGCACACACGATAGTAAAAAAACGCTGCGAACATTGAAGGAAGAAGCCATGCTAAAATTAACTTTACATCTGATTAAATTTCAAAGAAAACTGCAAAATGTGGTTTTAACAGGTAAAGTTATAAAAAAAATTTTCTTGTATATATGAAAACCAATATATCACTATTGTGAAAATCTTTGATTTTTAAAGTTAATAATTTAAAAAAATAAAAATAGCTTTAGTATACAATAAGCTTGCCTATGGTGTTGAACACAATAACATAGAGGTTTTTAAGAAAGTGTTTCTCACGACCATAGATAGTAGCACATTCCCCATTTTCCCTGGAAATTACATACTAGATCTTAGGAAAGGAATAAGATGAAAAAATTTTTTGCTGACTAATGCAATAATTCAAAAATTGACTTTTTTCCCCAAATGAAGAACTGCGGCACTGAACAAGCAAGGGCAAGACACCAAGCAACAGCGGCCAAACAATTCGGTCGGCGATAACGAGAAGAGCGAAAGTTGACCAAAGGGCGGCAAATTGCCTATGATAAACACTATGACAACAAACCAAAAATTAAATCAAATTTACTTAACTAAAGTGTATTGCATAAGCTTTTGCAAACAATTTGACCAAACCAATGGTAAATCGAGTGAAATAATCTCTGCCTGAATTATTTTTTGCCTACACAAAGATTTGATCTCACTTGATATCTGTCAGCACTAATTGCGACGAGGAGGAAGGAACTTGCGTAGAGAGGAAACATTTGCCCATATCGCATTGCTTTGCATATCCAATCCGGTCCAAGGAAATGAGGATATGAAATCTATAAAAGTTAATTATTTAGAATAATATTGTATCATCTTCTACTCAATAACAGCATTAAATCATTGCATACATTGAAATACAATCTTTCTAAAATTAACTGCTGAGATTAGGAGCTGTTTTTTGAGAATTAGTTGCTTTGTTAAATAATTCATATACCAATATTGTGCTATTGTTAATATCATTGGTCACAATATTGAAAAATATTAAATTAATATGTTATTCTACATTTCTCACCGCATCTGTAATGTAACACAATATGCAGGGAAATATGAAACGAACCATTGTCAATATTTCGGTTCCTAGTGAAAGAAGAGCGAAAAGAAGATCAGCGACACATGTATGAAGAAGTAAGAGCTGAAATTAATCACTTCTAGTTAATTTCGTCCAATAATAAAATTATTTTTCTTGAATTTTGTTTGAAATTACTTATAGAAATTAATTGATGTAGCTAGCTAACTTTTTTTGTAAACATTATGATTGTTGTCTTTGTCATATCATTTTCAGGATTTATGGCAGTCGCCCTAAAACCCTCGCGCTTTAATATGGATTGTTTAGGAAGCTTATTTACAAAATGCTTATTATCACGTAAAGTAATAACATTTATAAAGTAGTATAATAATTAGTTCTCATTTCTGTTGATTATGAATAGTGCCAGAAATTAGGAAACGGTAGAGATCATAGAATAGGTCTACTATGAAACCTAACAAATGCACTCCTTAGGAATATTTAATGATGTCTTAGCCAGCTATGCAGTGACTTGGAATTTTAGAATTGGAGACCTATTCTTGGTGCAAACGCTATGAATTCCATATATCGTCTAATATTTATCACCATTATGGCAACTGGCGAAGAAAATATGCTTTAACGTGTGTTGGGAAAGAAGTAGATGAGAGATAATTATAAGCCTTCAAAATGTTTTCACTTAGTAATTTCCATCTAACTAGTACTCTCTGATATTTTTTAACATTCCTCAGCTACAGATAAATATGGTATAATTCATCAAGTATATCAACTAAGATGCTTTAAAATAAAATTTATTAAGCGTAGATAAAAGGATAATATTTACTAAAAGAGGACAAGTTGTTAGTTACAATAATTAAATTCGCCGTAATCAACAAATGTGCTTTAGATGATTTTAAGATGTACGTGAAGAACATCACAACTATTATAATAGGACAATTTTAGCATATATTCGAAATATTTCATATGCGTAATAACAAATGACTAGCTGCGCTGAATGCATCTACAATAATTATTAAGATAATAGCGCCAATAATAGTAATGGTAGAAGTAATGCATAATAATAGTGTGACAAATAAACTATTTCCCTTTTTCAAAGCTGATTTTTCCCTTCATATAGAATTCAATGAGCAATTGGCATAACAAAAAACTGCTTTTAATTTAAAAGATTTTTAATTATGAAGTAAAGCATTAATACCTGAACGGGAGATATTCGTCGTCTGCTAACGTGATTTCCACGAAAAATGACAAAAATGAGAAAAAGATTGCCAAGGATTGCCAACGTCATAACGACGGACTGGTGGACAACTATGAAGAAGACCTGAGGATGCATCTGAAATGTGTGCATGTGACTCTACTTCAAAAAGTGCCAATAGTCTATGCATTTACTTATTATGTGATTATATTAAAATATCTTCATAAATAAGCTTCTGCATTGTGCTCTATTTATTAGATGTATCCCTTTAAAACCCTTTCATCAAAAGAATACCTTGAAAACCACATAAATAATGTAACTAAATATACGATAAATTCAGAAGATCTTAACAGGAAGAGAGACTGGAGTGATCTTTATATTACTAGAAATTGCAATTATCAGAATGAAATGTACGTATTTTCCATCTGTTGCAGATTATTAACCGAGAAGTATCGGAAGAAAAAATTAAGAGAAGAAATACAGGAAGATGAATCAGATTAACATAATAAATGAATAGAAATAATTTGGGATGGATTGAAATAGCTAGACTACGCACTTATTCCGACAGAATAACAACAATCTCTCGATTACTAGTGCTACCAGCGGAAGGGACACTGGTGGTTGTGAGAGGAAGCGAATCAATTCTATAGTAGAATTATGAGAAAATAGTTTAGATATATGTTAAGCTCGAATAAAATTGAATATCTGGTATAATGTGGTCTAATTAATACCGTCTAGTTGTGTATACTACTCTTACTTCATAATCTGTAATTAATATTTTTACAATTACTTTTACGTTACTCAATGAAAAATATACATCTAAAAGTTTTTAAAAAACTCAGCTGCTATTCCTTAGTTTTAATTAATTTACTGATCAGATATTCTAAAAATTCATGTGAGTATTGGTGCAAATCAGAATGAATAGTTTAAGGAAGGATCTTTCAAATAAATAAAGTATCAAGATCTTATATTAATTACTTTTTTAAATCAGTATATAATAGATGAAATCAGCTGGGTAACATTTTGATCAAGTCAAAATAGCAAACCCGGAAACTAATTCCCTGTAGATTTACATATGAATTGGCCAAACTAGTCTAAATAATATTGTGTCACATCAAATATCTTAGAATATTTAAAAAAAAATAGATGTATATTTATAGTAGTAATTGATAAACGTTGGAATATAAAATGGTATTAACTGGGAACGCATCAAAAATGGCACGGCGAAAACGACATCTATGCCTGAAAATTATAAATAATCTGCACTTACCGTTCATATTTTTAACACATTTTTTTCTAAAAGAAATTAGGCGTTTTGTAGTATTCTGCTAAATTTCTGTAAGCCCATACAGTACTTATTTTGCATCAGTTTTCTTCGTAAAGAAGTAGCTAATCTGACTGAACATGGAATGTTCTCAAAAATAAACTAAGTGAAGTTTAGCACGGCATACATAAGACACTATAATATATGTATAGCGTTTAGTTTGAAAATATTCACGACCGTAATCCATCTGCCAAGCAATATGTCACCTACTGAGTAGATTTCAATAAAACCGATTAAATTTATTCTGCAAAAAGAAAAGAACTAATAGTTTACTATAGAAACTGTTTGTTTTTTCAAACAATTATGACTAATTGTAAGTTGCAAACGTCTTTCTGTGAAGAAGAGAATATTGATATAGTGCTGATGAAAAATCCTCGAAATTTATTACATTTGTGCGCAAATATTATGATACCATTCGCCTACTCCGCCAGGACATATGCTGAGAAAATGCTTTAAAAATCCGAAACTATAGTAAATTTATTCATCAAGGAACTTTTTTTTCTTTTTTATAATAATGCTGTATGGTAAGTGAGAGTAAGACTGGAGTTCTCAGAGATAATCAACTGTAATACAGATTAAATTTACTTAATGTTTGTTTTCCTTCAACAAGTAGTCATTTAAAATTCACATCTGGAAAATACGACTCTAATAACACAGAAATAGTTAGCTTCTAAGGCTTATCATAACTTTTCTAGTAAGTTAAAAATATGCTTGCCTCATGCTAATGATTAGAATATTATTAAGACTAATTTGTCATATTTATCTAATCATTAGCCTCTCACAATTTTAATCTATAGTTTATGTGAGCTAGAAACAGGTAGAGAGATTGAGAATGAATCAAATTAATATTAAATATTATTAAACTTACTTCAGAATAAAGGACATTCTCTTCTGTTAATATGTTTTGAAGTACAAAACTGACAGCTGTCGCTTTGGATGCATTATTTTTCCATGATATGAATTATTACATGTATTTTCTAATTTTTTTCTCAACTTATAATAAGCAAGAAAAATTACCAAAAACAAATCACATGTGACAACACCTTTTTGATATTTAATATAAAGAAAAGTAATCAAATAGCAGCAATAACAATCCCAAATAGCCTAAAGCTGATATGGGTTGTTTATAGCACTGCGCCAACTACATGAATTATAGTCGTTGAGGAAATGTAGGGGACCAAGGTCAACCTTTTAATTACTTTCGTCAATCTTGTATATAGAATTGAAAGTAGTAAGAGGGACATAGGTGAAAGAATGGAATAGCCTAGATATGCTCATTACATATACATCCATTTTATTCAGTTACAATATACTGAGAAACTGATTCAGCGAGATAACTAGTAATTCTTTCAATTACAATTTAGAAAAGCTTTTATTCAAATGTTTAATAGTGCGCTAACATTATATACATGGAGCAAATATGACGTATCACTGTATGGTTAGTTAGTCTGATTCCAGTTACACCCTTGTCACCTCATGCCATACAAATCCTTTTGGCTGAATTAAGTGACAGTGCTGTTTTAAAACGCATATTATAAGTGGTGCTGTGTTCATTTTAATAGCTAAAATATAAGTACATAATTGGGGTGGTTAAGAACACGAACTTTGCAACTTTGTATCACTGAATAAGGGCATCAAAAAGAAGAAACAACATAGGAAAGTCATTTTTTGATGAAATTTTATAAGTAATAAAAGATATCAATTCTACTTATTCTTTTTTTCACTTAATCCAGTATAATGTTTAATGTTATTGCCAGTTGTATGTACAACACTACACACTAGGGATCAAAAAGCTGATGAGTTGTTTGAAAAAAACTTCTTAAGCTATTTACACACCTACACAACCATAGTTGAGCAAGAAGTCAGATGAATGACAATAAAGAAAAGAATGACAAAGGAGCCGAGATGTTTTCTAGTCAGATTTGGTAAATTGTTGACAACAGTTTACTGATTGTTGACTGGAACACAAAAACCTACTATCGTTGGCAGCATATTGTAAATGAGATCACTCAGATTTGACTTGTTAATCGTGGCCAGTGTTACTTTACTCTAAATTATACGTAATAATTTACTAATTATCTAATGGATTAAATTTGCGTCACTGAGCATTTTTCAGTACGTTGGGGTTTTCAGGTTTCTCTTCCGTCCTACGATATAGACTAAGAATGTTTCTATAAAAAGATTATGAATCCAAACACACAATGGGCAGGTGCTAACAATGTTTTAAGAATCTACTACATTCATAATTGAAGAAATAATTCAAAACAACTAGAAAAATAGCTAACATTGCATGACGAAGGCTAATGACGATAACGATATTATTAAGTGAACAACGCTAGTTGACAATTTCATCCTATTATATAGATTATTATAATAAATTTAAATAAAATATTGACAGTTGGTAAAAAAATTTTACATCAAAGTTCATAGTAATAAATGCTATAATTTCCTTTTATTTAAGACGTTGAGATCAAATTTCAGAGAACAGAAATCCTGCTACGACAATATTAGTATTTTGCTCAAGTATAATTATACTAATATATTTCATAGGTCATTTTACGACTACAAAATTTATTTTTTGATAAACTTGAAACATTGTAGATAAAAATAACTCAAGCTTTCTTAAAGCAAAAATTCTGATAAACTTAAGAAATACGTATACCTATTTGATATCATTTATATTTATATAGTAACAGAAAATTGAAAAATATTTATATATATATATATAAATAATAAATGAATAATGTGTAATCATATATAAGATACAAAAAGAAAACTTGGAGCACTGTAAGTGTAAGTGAGATTTTCGTTCGCTGAAATAGCCTAATATTCACATTTATTAGGGAGATTCCAATTTATCTCTTTCATTCAATGTGCAAGATTCCATAACTCTCTTTTTTCTCACTGAAAATGTGTCTTAACTAGTGACGTTCTACTAAAGAAGCTAGTGAATCATTGCAAATGCCCCACAAGCAAGATTAAACTAAGACATCGAGGAAGGAGTGGCAATCAACAGCGGAAATATTGGTCTCTATTTGGAAGGAGAGAAAAGATTATGTGGACATTTTAATTTAAGTTGTTATAGATAAACCATCGACTATGTTATATAATAATAGATAATAGCAAAAATAAATGCAGTATGTTGTATAAATACTGTATATACATTCAATTTGTATGTTTGCTTTAAAATGATATTTTATGAACGATAATGTCATAGTGTGAAATAACAAAAGTTAATAAATAAGGAAAGTATATTGATTCCCACTTAAATGTAAGATAAGTAGTTGTAAAAAATTCTTAATATGATGAATAGCGGATAATACTAGGCCTCATGTTGGAGATTACAGGAAACTGAAGGTAGCAATAGATTACACAAGCATCAACTAAATATGTATTAACTGAGGAAACCGTAAAATATTCTAGCATAACAGTTATGCCATGTTATATCAAATGTTGGCTTTTATTGGTCATGTACGAATGTTCGTAACCTTAAGTATAAGCCTATAATAACTTTATAAGCCTACTGATTCAAGTTGCGGTTAAGAAGATAGTTGCGTTGTCGTTGAATAAATGTAGTGGAATGCATAAGAGAATATTTTTTTTAAAGATTTTGACCGGACGTATAATAATAACACAAGTTCTTAATCGTTGCATAAGCATTTGTATATAAATACGAAGAACATAGCAAAAACGTTTGCAAAGAATTTGTTTATGTTTGGCAGAAGTTTTAACTTCAAAGAAACAAACTATACAGGTGCCCTGAATGCGTGGTCGTGCTATAATTAGTGCAATATAGTTGAGTCTCATTAGATTTGAGGTCCTATTTTCTCCTCAACGCCATAAATAAGTGGGTGGGGCGTCTGACGAGGAAAACGGATAAACTTGGTAGCGAGTGATTACAATTTCACACCCGAAAATAGGAATGTATAGAGTGACAAATCCATTTCCTGTAGCACAATTTACATTTTATACTTTTTCTTTATATGTAGTAACTGACTTTCAGATTAATTTAAATCAGTTTTATACACGGTTTAAAATACACTATGTAATTCACTTCCCGTTCAATTAAACATAAATAAATTGGATTCATTTTAAAATTAATTAATACTTAGTTAAATTGAATTAGAGCATTATTCCTATCATAGAGATGGAGAACCACTAACGAACTCTTGGAATGAGCATCTCATTACTTTTCTGATATAAACATTGTCTAGTAATTGCTGACCTGAATAACACTTGGCAATCTAGGCGGCAGCTCCCAGGGGAAACTAAAGATGACCTGAGGAAAAAGGGCTTAGAACCTAAATGTCTATTATATGAACGAAGACAGAGATATGAGGTTAAAACGAGGAAGTATGAAGGAACCAAACAGCTATTAATATTAGATCTACCTTTTTCCACTTTGTACACTTAGAATCATAAACATGGAAGAATAAATGGGCTTCAACACTAAGAACTATTAGAATATTTAATAGAATGGATATAAATTTAATCCAATCTTTTTATAAAACACTACAAGGTGGAAAACTTTTAAATGAGGGGAGTCCTTTTAAATTCATTTAAAAACTGAGAAAACACCTATGTATATGACAGTTTTATCCAGTGTTTTTGCTAAATGCAATCTGTCGTTTTTCATCCAAATACAACACATTTAATAATGAAATAGTACTTCGAGTAGGAAGTAATCTCTCTTTATTTAGTGTAATACCAGGTAATTTTAAATAAGACTAGAAATATGTCAGAGGATATATGAAGATAATGAGGTAACGAATGCCTGTTCTTTCATCACTACCGCTGCTGTTGGCCAATCACTTATATACGTTTTCTAGGTCAATTAATTTTCTTAGTTTTTCAGAAGCTAGTTTACACTTCGCTACAATCGAGAGAATAGTAAACATATTACTTAAAAGAAAAGCTAAGGTCTATTTCTTGGATTGTGAAAATACTAACGGTTAGATCAAAGTACAACCAGTATAAAAAATAGCTAAAGTCTATGCTTCGCATGTCATAATCCATTTTGCCTTAGTATTAATAGAAATCACAGTAAACATGCTATAAGGGCAATAAACAAAAATAATGTTCCTTACGTGTGTATGAACAACTTTTGAAGGAATGAAATAAATAGTATAATACTACCATCAACAAACACCTTCCTTGTTTTCTGTGTATACGTATTAGACAAGTTCTCTTTGGTATTAATATCATGTACTTTTTCTTTTTCATTTTACAAAGAAAGTTAAATAGACAATTGCTTAAGGTTGACTACTTGTACATGCCAGACAAATAATGCATAGAAAGGCGGAAAAGCATGAAAAAAAAACAATATATAATGATAATTAGGAGAATATTTGATGAAAGAAAAAAGGTTGAAGAATATGGAAAATGGGAAAGAACACTGAGAAATTTATGAGAAGGAGGTATTGTGTGTGAAGAAAAAACCTACGAAAATAGCCATATCTGGGATAAAGAGAGCATATTTTCTTTCTGGGCGACGAACGAAACGTGGCACAGAAGCCTCCAAAGGCTTCATTTTCTAATTACAAAATGTTCAAAATGCGCGCTGGGTATAATTGGATCTTGGGACGGAAGGTACATATTAATAGCACATCTACAAGGCGACACAACCAAATCTGGTGCTCTGTTTAGGCCCTTCTTTAGTGGAGAAAACTATTACTGTAATTTTAGTCTATTTGAGCATTAGAAAAACGTAACTATAGTAAATAGCAATAATTCCTTCCCATAAATGCTCCTATCTTTAATCTAAATAATTTCAAGATTTCAGGCTTATATTAGATCCCTAAATCAGTTATGGCATACATGCATAAATGGAGTGCTAAGATTTTTTTATTTACAAAATTACTAATCAGTCATAACTTTCATAACAAATTAAATTAGAGAATTTCTGCAAAAATTTCTATAATTTATACTTTTCACGTAAATTGTTATTTCTAAAATTGGCCATATGACTATATTCTTGAGATTTATACAAATTCTTTTGGAAAATAGACTTATTAGAGTTGTTATTCAGAATACTAATATCGGAATCTCTGGATCTTGGGATTCGAGACAATCCTGAATAACAGCCCTATTATTTCTACAGTATCGTATTTTATACATTTTAAAGCTCTTTTCAGTATCACATTGTTTTCAAGTTTATATTTTAGTTCAGTGAGAATTGCGTAATTGTAAGTGGTAGATTCCTAAACATAATTACTAGACATTTTTGCTTTATTTTGTCACATCTCAGAAAAGGCGGTATGTACGATATGGGATGCTTTGAGCGACTTATATTTCATGGATTTTATGGTTAGGATAACTGAATAGTTATAAAATGCATAAAATACAATTCTTAAGAAATTATACACAATACTCTTTATTACATATTTTTAAGCATATAACTCTGAAATACTTATGCTTAAATAATCCTAGTCAATTAAACCTATTTTTCTACTAACCAACGCTTTTGTATGTATTCCCAAATTCTTCAGCTGCTAGTAAACAATAAAAGCAGAAGATTGACTGCCTGGTGTTACTCTCGAATTAGAAGAGGATTATATTAGAATCGAAAATTTTTAAGGTTTTCCCATACTTTAAAACATTAGTGCAGATAATAATATCACGCAAAATGCTTATAAAGTACAATTAGAAATAAGAAAACTTCAATTTATGGAAATCTTGGTATTTATTATTGATATATAATTATGAAATATTTTAGACATCTATAGAACATGCCATTTTGCAGATTTTCAGAACATTAATTGAACATATGAAAGCACACTAGTTAGGCTAATAAATCTGGTGACTAATTTTCTATTTCCAGTTTAATATTACTTTCACTCCTGCCGATTTTGCCTGCGGCTGTCACTGTTTCATTAAATGCATAATGAGTTGGTACAAATGCAGTTTAAGATTTTGGATTTAAAAAAAAACTGAATGTAAAAATTGGTTGGCGACCAAACCCAGTAAACTTTAAATAATCTAGAGATCCTAGTTATTTTGACAAGGTTCAAAATCCCAGGCTAATAACGCACTTCTAGAAACGTTCACATTATACATCTATTCTTCTTCCAAATTATACAATACATAAATTTAGTGTTCGTTGACTTCTTTCTTGTATTAAGCTAATTAACATTCCGCTAATTTTAAATGTGCTGCGGTTAATTCTGTTTGGAATATAGCCATTTGATTCATCGTTTTTAACGGAGATCAAATGAGTGATACCTTAGAAAACAACATTGTAATTCGTAAAACCATGACTTCCGCGCTATTCATCTTTAAAATGAGTGTTGCTTAATTCTAACTACTACAATTTACGAATAATAAGTAGTTATACATTCTAAATATGTTTAAAATATGCCTTAAGACACACATAATATATAACAATGTGCCAATTAGTTTTAAGGGGTCTTGATGTTTATTTCCATACCTAGCCATTTGTTCCATTGATGTCACTGTTACTAAACAATAGTGACAGTAATCTTCAATATTCCAAGTCCATCGATTAACGACATACTGGCAACC
This sequence comes from Heterorhabditis bacteriophora, assembly GCA_964036235.1. NCBI lineage: Eukaryota > Metazoa > Nematoda > Chromadorea > Rhabditida > Heterorhabditidae > Heterorhabditis > Heterorhabditis bacteriophora. Next base: position 3,497,132 of record OZ038430.1, read on the forward strand.
AAACTACTCACAATACATTTGCATGCCAGTTTCATTAGGCTCACACATTCATTATAACAGTATGAACAAATAACAAATCTTGTCTGCAAGCTTTATTATTATTATGTACAATTGCTGTTGCTGAAAAATAGAAAACATATGAGAAAAGTAGAATTGGATATTCACTGTTTTAAGTAGCATTTGTTAGACGAAAAAAAACCAACAATTTGACGTCCGATTATTTCAGAAGCAGAAGATTTTCTTAAAGTACCAGTGGAAACACGTTTCTACAATGTTATGTAAAATCCAGAATAACAGAAAGAAGGAATGTGAAATGTAAGAACCTGTTGGAAAACATTCACTAGAATCTAGCCCTGAGCTAGAAAATATTTCTGATTAAATAGAGGAATTAGAACAACAAATGCATACAAGTAACGACATATTGTTAGGTTAGGAACATTTATAAGATTGTACAAGTTAGATACCTATAGAGAAGCACATTTATGAATTAAAACATGTGTTAATGAGAATAAAGTAATTGTTAAATTCATAGATAACAGACAATTAATGCCGTTGAACTTTCGGCACCTGTATTACCTCTATGTCATCATCTTCTGGGCTATCCCGATCTCTCACAATAATTCCTTCTGGTCTGTCGAGGATCTCAACACTTTCATCCTCACTTTCTTGCTTCTCGACAATTTCAGGAATGCTTTCGCTGTCAGCATCTTCTTCTCTACCGATCATCTCAGCCACAATTTCACTATTTTCACTTTCCTCCCTCTCAACAATTTCCGGTGCACTTTCACTGTCCGCACATTCAAATGGAACGATTTCAGCAGTATTAGCATCTTGAATAAGACTACGTAACTCAGAAACTGATTTAGTCAGTAGGATTTCTGGTCTATCAAATTCAATAACCTGAAAATTTAAATATAATTTTCAAATAGAATGATTCATAATCATTAGAGGGCATGAAAACTAAAAAAATAAAACTAACCTTGCCCCCATCCATCATTAAAACCCGATCCAATGAATACACATTTTCTAATCGATGTGCAATAAGAAGCACGGTAGCTTCTCGAAAAACTTCTTTGATAACCTAGAAGTAAGAAAATCACTTTTCATTATATATAAATATGCTTATTTATTTATTTATAGATTAGAACATAAGACTTTTGGAAAAATTAATTAAATTAAATACGAGAAAGAATTTGAAAGTTGCCTACATAGCCGATAAAAATAAGTACAATACAAGCAGTTCACCAAAATAAAAATCTATATTCAGAATTCATATATGTGGGGCTCACAATCACTACCAGAAGGTTTTACCTTAGACTCCGCCTCACTTTTCATAAAATTAAATGGATAAAAAGCGAACAGTAAATGAATCAAGTAATGAAACGGACTTTTTGGATAAGTTTATCGGTAGATATATCTAGACTGGCGGTCGCTTCGTCAAGCAGAACTATCGTTGACTTCCTAAATAATAATAAAGTAGCTGTTTTATGACCAAAAATTGTATTTTTTTAAAGACAAAACTCACATCAACAGTGCTCGCGCTAAACAAAGAAGTTGTCTTTCACCAACAGAGAAATTTTCACCACCGGTGACAACATGTGATTCTAGTTTTTTCTCAAGTTTCGATATCTAGAAATGGAAGTGAAATATTAGATAAACTATAGAAACTGAAAGTAACACTTTAAACTATCTATATTCTTATTATGAGATAAGCAAACTATTTTGATCTTACCGACTGTTTAAGATATGTTCTTTCCAATGCATTCCAAAGTTCTGAGTCAGTGAAGACGTTATCAGGATCAAGGTTATACCTTATCGTATTTGCAAATAGTACTGGATCCTGTGGTATCACTGACATCGCTCTAAATAGCAATTCTTTTTAAAAGTGTGGGATACTTGATTTAACGGTATTCATTTAAATTTGTAACCAAGGGGGATATTCTTCTACGCTCTAATTTCACTATACATTATAGGATATGTAAACTAACTTTCTCAACTGATGTAAACCAATTGTTGATATATCGACGCCATCTATATATATTCGTCCCCATGTGAGCGGATACAGTCTATAGAGTACATTTCCAAGTGAAGATTTTCCTAAAAACTAGTTGACAACAAATTTAATAGTATGGATAAATTTATATTATAATTTTACAAACCCGATCCTGTTCTTCCGATAATTCCTACTTTCTCGCCTGGCATCACTTCAAATGATACATCATCAAGAGCTAAAGGCAAATTCGGACGATAACGTAGCCTTAAATTGGTACATTTCCGATGGGATTTTATTCTTTTCATGTTCTATAGAAAACCAACTTGACACTCTCGAAAACTATCTGTCCTTTTTGTGGCCACTCTTTTGGCACTTCGATGCCTTTGCGAGTGTTCCAGTCACCTTCTGGTTCAATATTCTGTAGTAAATATTGTTATAAGCATATATAAATTTCAATACATAGTCAATGCTTACATGTTTGAAATATCTTCGCTTATATTTTTCAAATTAACAATGTAATTCCACAAGTAGCACATAAATAATAAACTACTCAAAATATAAGTATTTAAATACTTTTGAATACTTCTCAATGCCAGTTTATCATTTTCTTACCTCTGAATAATAGACAACCCTCTCAACAGATGTCATTTTAGCTTCCAGTTCAGTTTGAGTGCGAACTGCGAATTGGAAAATGCCACTCATCTATATAAATGTATCTTAAATTATTTCATATTTTAATACGACCTTGTAACCATATAAGTGACTACCAACCTGTACAGCGAATGCAATAGCCATTCCAGCATCAGCAGGAGATACTGTACCTGTCAGCATTACTATTAGAAAAGCAACAATTGAAGTAATAGCAACAACGAGCAAGTCAAGCCAAACGGCTAGCCATCTCATAGCAGATTGGAACATAAATAATGCACCGCTAAAAAAACATGTATGTAAAAGGGTCAACGCAAAATAAAACAATATTTGAAAAATGATATCCTCTTTTATTAATACCTGTTAGCATCCAATCTTTGTTTTAGTGTATCAAGAAAACGGGAGGTTTGTCCGTAAGAATGAATGCAAGGTAGACCCTCTATGGTGGTTGTGATGTGATCAAATAATGGAGAACGTGAAATATTTTCCGAGCGTTTTAAGCTAAAAAAGCAATAAAATTCAATAATAACCTAAGAGATTCAATACTGGGCTCTTTTCTTTCCTTCATTGATTATATAAATAAAGTGCTTAGTTTTAGACCGATATTTATGTATTCTAAATGTACGACATACTGGTATCTGCATGTCAATTACCCATGTTAAATCAATATATTGCTACTGAATAATGCTCTTGTCTTTTACTTTTATTATAATATCAGTTTTAGAGAGCATTTTGATGAGTACACAGAAAATTAATAATCATGCAATATTTGGTAAGAAATTTAAAAAGTATACAACACAACAGATGCATCACTAAGGAAAAATTATGCAAGGTTTAACAGCATAGAACTGTATAATTATTTTCTGCTATAATTAATGATAAATCATGCCTAATGAAGTAGCATAATTTTCAGTACTAGTTGACAAATTAAAAAAAAAAAACACTTTGGTTTACCTCCTAATTCCGGCTCGGAAGCATACAACGAAAAAGAGGAAGATGGCGAGAAGTGGAACACAGGCAAGAAGAAAAACAGGAAACACCCAAGCGATAACCAACAAAAAGCCAATGCATGTGATCATATTCTGCAGGAAGACCTCAGCTGTGAATGGCAATTTCACGTCAACTGGAAGAAAAAGCAAAAATTCTTTATTATCGTGCTATAAATTCAAGAAAACTTACTCTCATCCATATCCTTCGAAAATCTATTTAATATGCGACCAGTTGGAGTAGTATCGAAGAAAGAAACTGCACCACGTATTACTGATGAGAACATGTTGTTATGCAGACGACTACCAGCATTTAGAGAAACCTGGTTTGATGTAAAATAAAGATAACAAAAAACAACTTATAAATACCTACGCAAGAAGTTTTATTCAATAAACATTTTATAAAATGTTATAACGCTGTACTATGTAAGTAAAATACTCGAGTATTAGTGCTTGCGTATTTAAATCTTCGGTATTAACTATTTTGTTTGACTCAGAAGGAGCGTAAGTATAAATTCTAAATACCTTCCTTTAATTTAAATTCACTTCTGCAGAACATTACAAAAAACGTATTTTTGTTTATACTCTCGCTAAAAAAGTCTGCTATAGAACACCAGTAATGGTCAACCCTAGATATTCGTTGCTTAGACTAAAAGTGAAGGAAGGAATTTATCATTCTTTGAGGATTTCTTTATCACATAGATCTTTTTCCAACTTCTCATATACAAAACACCTTTAGCAATATTATTCATAGGAATATTCTCGTATATTGTTTTTCGCAATAGAAAAATCTTGAACGCTTCAACTAGAAATAAAATTACAATTGGAGGAACGAGATGAATTTTAGGCATATACTACTGTTGTCTCATAGTTCCGACCAATTGGAAATAATGAAAACGCTTTAGATGCATAAATGACTAAAGAATAGTTTGTTCATTCCCAAAACAATCGGAAAAGGTTCGCTAACGTTTTGTAAAACTCGCTAACTAGGTTTTGATGGTACACGATTTTATATATTAGATAAAACTTCCTTTAAATAAGCCTAAGCCTAAAAACTATCATTTACTAACCAATTAAAGGATAACAAGAGGCTTTTACTCATGTGAAATTCAGCCAGTTGAAATTCAACGCAATATTGAACATAACGCAACAAATTAATAGAAATTTCAAGTACATAATCGCAAATATATTATCTTTAATTTCAATTACGTAGATATTCGCATATTATATTCATTATTGTATTAGTATGCTCACCAAGCATTTTTGTCGATGTTTTATTAGTATCTTCTAATAATTTCCAAGTGTTACTATACGTAAAAGAGTGTGAACAAAACATTACTATATATAAACCTATACAAACCTTTACAAATATCATGGCCTTAACAAGACCTGACACAAATAGAATAACCAGTGAGATGCCATAAATAATTGAATAGTATGAAATATCTGGACTATCTGCTATACTGCCGTACGAGCGAAGAACCAAAGTGCCATTCTCTTCCACAATCTACAAGTAATCCCCATCTCGAATATTATAAAAGAATTATGTAAAATATTGATCTCACTGTTTAATACAATAAGTAACTAAAAGTTCTAAAATACTTCTCTTTTTGCGTTTTGTTTTATTATTTAAACATCACTTCCTACAATTTCTGTACAACTATTACATATAGCATATTCAATGACAATATTTGCACATGTTCGCCAATTTTTCCCATAATCTCCTCACCCAGAAGTATTACTTCTAGAACACAATTACAGAATGTTAGATAACTAATAGTATATACCTCTTCACTATGTCCTTTTTTTAACCATCTAGAAAGCCAAAAAGTAGAAAATATAGATGCGGCAACATTAAGAACGAAAGCAGCCAAAAGAAATATCCAAACAGCACAACTTCCAGCAGCGTGAATATAACTCCTAAAACAAGGGAATAATCTACTAGAAAATGCAACAAGAAAAACGTTAAAAGAAAAATCACTTGTAAGTAGAAAGCGACATAGATGCCAGACCAAGATCTTCTTCATCATCAACGAGTTTTCCTGTAGTTAAGAAAATGATAAAGCAAACATTCAGTAATATCTAATTATAATTCAAAAGAGCTACATTGTAGCTGACCTTTTTCTTTTTTTTCAGACATTAGCTTTCCAGAAGAACTGCGGAAATCTGAGGACTCATCAACAATCTAAACCCAAATTAAGTATTCTTGATAGTGTACCACTATTGTATTCACTTTAAATTTAAATTAATAACGAACTTTTTCAAAATCCTCATCTAATGACGAAGATATACGTCCTTCTAAATTCGAATTATCGAGAACATTGGAGGAGTATTCTTCTGTAATTTAATGAATAATGCTCTCTATAGCTCATTACGTCATTATCATAAAAAAACAATCTATAGATTAAAAACAATACAAACCATATGACCGAGCCATTTTACAATAGTCTTTGTAATGTACACACGTAGCTAATAGCTCCTCATGGTCTCCATGTGCTACAATGTGACCACCATCCATGAACACAACACGGTCGCATAAAGCCAGCCGCTACAATAATTAAGTACTTTGCAATAATTCTTTTTTTGGAAGATGTAACTTACTTGTGGATCAGTAGTGACCATTACTACAGTTTTACTGTGCAGAACATCACGAATAGCCTGCTCAAATATTTTGTCTCCAACCTGTCAAAACAATTAGTTCACATTCATATCAGCCAATATTTCTATAGACTACGCTATTTTACAGCTTTTAAAAAATGTTTACCTTTTTATCTAAACTAGCCAATACATCATCGAACAAGTAAATTTCTTTATGCGAAAATAGTGCACGTGCTAGAGATACCCTTGCTTTCTGTCCTCCTGAAAGCGTTGTACCGCGCTCTCCAATCTGTAATACCCTGTACTAAGTGCAGATTAAGCCCTAAAGCATCGCAAAGACACAAAGAAAACTCACCTCTGTTTCATCACCAGCAGTCATAGCCTCAAGATCACGTGTCAATTGTGCTGAATGGACAGCCTTAAATTAACCATACTACAATATAGTTAATCAAAATTTTGTGTTAATAGGTAATATCCTAATTATGATATGACTTATCACTGTTTGATGAATACAGTAGAAACTAAACGAAATCATTTGAATAGTTCTACTCGACGAGGGCGGTTGCCGCCATAAATCTACCATGATTTTTCTTATGATTATAACCATCTTAGTAAGTTGTAGCTATAGTTTGTATGAAAACAAGGAATACATAAAGTCAAGTGAAATCTTAAGAATTTAACTGCTGTAACCAACATATATTTCAGCGACTATCACTAACACTTCTGCCGTTGTGCGTTTCATTATGGTCAATGGGTGGATGTAGCGGAAAAAAGAAAGAACAAAAGAAAGAAATTACTTCATCTATGATAGGAGCAGCGGTGCGTAGAAACACATCAGGTTGGACAAGCTCACTGCCACTATTATAATACCAGCAATATTAAACAGAAAGACAGCGGGTTATACAAGCTTATATCTCACATAAATCATGAAATGAACTGATATATACAATAAAGTCATATATCAGGTTATCAGTTTAGAGTGAACTGAGAATCGAGAAGCCACCACTTAGTAAAGTAGTTGAAGTAAAAAAAGAAGAACCAGCTAGCATAAAGAAGGAAGAACCAGTTCGCAAATTAGAATCGGATAAGACAAAGGAGGAGGAGGTAAGTATATTAATTGCATTTTAAAACGTATTATATGCTAGGATATAATTTCAGCAACAAGACACAAAAAAAGGTGAAAATGAAAAGAACAAAAGCTGCAAAATCATTCCCTATCCAGAAGTAAAGGTATAAAAAAAAATGAGTGAGAAAACAAATAAAAGACATGAGCGTTATTAGGAACCAACACTTAGTCAAAAGAAAAAACGTGAAGAAGAACTAGATAAGGAAAAAAAAGATAAAATTGCCAAGGGATTTTACCAGGCGAGTATAGCTTCGATTATATCAGTTAAATTAAATTCTGTATGCCTAAAAAATAAGGCGTCCTAACCCAATATTTCAGTCAAAATCAGACGAGGATGACACATTGGAGAAAATAAACAGTTTAAAAGAAGAAGAGTCTGAGAAGAGCAAGAAGAATCAATCTGCAAAATACAAAAGCAAACAAGGATGAGCTAGTGTACTAAGTCTAATAATATATAATAAAATCCTTTACGACACAAAACATACCTTATAGTACCTCTGTGTATTCATGGGGAGACCGAATAAAATATTCTCCTGCAGCGTAGTGTTTTGAATCCAAGGAGTCTGTGGAACATAAGCTACACTGCCGCCTACCTCTAGTTCACCATCGACATGGTACATCTGTAAATGTATAAGGTAACAATAATAAACAGTATAACTAGAAAATAAATAAAGCGTACGTACATGACCAATAACACTATTCAGCAAGGCACTTTTTCCGCTTCCAACAACACCACAGACTCCAGTCAGTTCTTTCCTCTTGATAATTAATGTCACATTGTCAAGCAGGAAAGAAGATTGTTCAGTATTTACTGGTGTTAATTCAGAAAAAGCTGAAGATGTAGAAGATTCGCCTATAATTAATGGCATAAATGAAAACCAGCTATTTCTGATATCGTTTTTCATCAGTGAATTAATGGTTTCAATATAAGGTTTGTTTACTTGGAATCCAACTGAATGTTGCATTTTTAAAGTAAATAGCGTTTCGCTGATCTTGGATCTGAGTTGGATAAATGGTCCATTGTTCGTACTAAAAAAAAAAGGTTAATATAAGTGATATTGAAATATGTTTGAGACAAAAAACTTATATTCACTTAGAAGTAATTATAGATCATATAATAACTAATAACTTGCCAATAGTAGTTCTTGAATACGTTTTATAGCAACAATAGCTTCGGCCAGATAGCGGCTACCATATGGGATCATTCGAATACCAAATAACATAACAAAGAAAACAGTTATTGACGCAAAAGCCTAAAACCATATAACAAGTAAATCATTTCAATAATTTTGCATGAAGGAGCATTAACTTACATCGCTAGCAAGAAGGTCATTCCCAGACAAAATAACTCCAAGAAAAGTCAGAATAGCTGCAACAACAGGAACAACTGGTCCACATGCAATTGCCAAAGATTGTGCATAACCAGCAGTACGGATGTCTACTTTTTCATCATGACGCATTTCTAAAATAAATTACTAATATGAGAGCAGAAATAAATCCATATTTTACAAAAACTAACGTTCAATCTCTTTGGAGAAATTTTCTTCCCAGCAGTTCATCTTAATTACTCGAATACAGCGAATGATCTCTCCCATTAGACTGATGCGCTTCTCTGTTTTCTCGATTGCATTATTGCGGCAACGCACCATAGTCTTGCCGAGACCATACTAGGTAATTATCAGTTTAACCTGTTGATAATTCAAAATGGCTAAGACACATATATAGAACTTACTATCAACTTAGAATACCTCAACCGATTTTAAATATTATTCATGGGCTTAATAAAAGTAAATATTACAACTATAAACAGGTATAATGAATGCATTTTATATGATTCAAATATACCCCTAATATATTCAAGATTACCTGAATGGCATCAAATATGAAGAATACAAAGATACCAAGCAATGACCAGGGACCGATTACAGCAAGAAGATACACGATTCCACCTTAACTATGCAGTATAGATGCCATTAATTTAAACGACATAGTACTCATAACAATAAGTTACCAATTAACACAAGCGGCCCCACTAAAACAAGTGGAGCAAACGTTACAGCATCAAAAAGACGTTGACCATCGTTGGCAAATATATTCACGATCTGAAAGCTCATTAGCGGTTACAAATGTATATTACAAACACAAGTATTAAAAGTTTGAAGACAAATAATAACTTCAGCGGAATTTTTCTTTCCTAGACTTCGTACTCCAATGAGCCGTTTAAATAAAAAGCCTAATAGAGCTCCACGGACTCGTATTCCAGTACGATATGAAATGGCCCAGGTTGCTCCATATGACAACACTCGAGCAATTTCCACCTATATATAACGATTAATCTTTTCTCAAAGTTTTTCGTTTATTCAATGGTAAATAGATAAAGGTAAAATTATCTCTGGTAATATAATTATATCTCAATCCCCTTAAGAAAACTTACAAAACATATTGATACAACGAGCAACAATCCAAACTGATAGTCCACATCCTCACCAGTTGCAGGTACCCTTTCCGCAAATGCAACCAAGCCTACAACAAAATTTAATGGATTTGAACGATGTTCATACTTAGAAGCAACACAAAAATTAAAAACCTCTAATAAAACAAGTAGGGCCGATAAATCCAAAAATCAAGCAGAATAAAAATACAGCACAGGCTGCCCATAGGCGCGTTTTAGTGAATCGGAAGATTGCTTTGAATAGAGATGGAGACTGCGGGTTTGCTTGCAGCTCTTCTTCCCATAACACTTCCATTCTAAATTGTTTTTTTGAAAATTTTCTAAGTTTCAAATCACAACTACTAATAGGATAATACATGGTATTAGTAATAATAAATGAACAATATTATAATACTTCTCAACAAAATATGTAGAAATGCATTTAAAAATCTCTCAAATACCCTATTTCAAATCCAACCTGGCCATATTGACATTACTAGCATCATAGATACTACAGTTCCAGACTTGATCTTTGTCCAATTGACCTTTAAAAGCTGAGAACAAGTACTCAAATACCCAGCTATAGGTAACAAATGAGAACAATCCCGATTCGTCGATTTTGGCACCACCTTTGATGTCAGCCCTAAAATGAATACATGATCATTTCGTACTATTAAAGATGTTTTGAAAAAAGAATATTCCCTATCTTATATAATCTAAAAGTGTTGAACAAAATAATTTGTAATACGAAAGATCTAAAGTAATTGGTGATGGAGATCAGTTACAGTTAGCATATAATTGTTTTCCACATACTTTTTCCCTGTTCGTAGAGGCATCATATTCCTAAGTGAGGATGAATATCGAGATACATTTTTTGCGCCTGAACGGCCCGACACATACCGTTCGGTAGGGTCGGTACCCATTCTGTAATTATTACCCAATAAATTGCATAGAAAAACAAGATAAATACCAAAAATGATAACAACATAAAAAATAACTATATTTAATACCAATTAAACCACAAAAAGTGGTAGTAAGCACGAAATGTAATAATAATAAAGTAATATAAAAACACCACTATGGGCTTGTATGGAATATAGACATTGTAAAGGTTATAATATTAACACCAAAGGATAAATTACTAACATGTCATTTATGACTACGGGTATTTTGAACCCTGTGCCTATGTACTCCCTTTCAACATAACCAGGGAAATGTAATGGACATGTAAGGAAATGAAATTAAGGTAAAACAATATCAAAAATCATTTTAAGAAAAAAATACATTCAAATTAGCTAGAAGAAAACATAATTAAATGTAAGACAAGTAAAATAAGCTTAAATATAACCAAATAAGTCTTTGTGCATGCTCAGGAAAAAGATGGGAGAGCTCAATGCGTCGCGTTCGCGGGGTGAATAGGCACTATGCTGATTATAAACAACATGTTTACCCGCCGCGAGCTCGGTACGTACTACCGCGTACGCCACCCATGAAAATAATCCCGTAGGTATAGTCGTCTTAAATTCAAAATAATGAATTCATCGATCCATCGACATTCGTTATCACAATGGCTTCGACACATGTTGCCCTGATAACGACTTTCAAACGTCTTGCGTAATTTAAGTGAGATGATCTAATCGTCTTTAGTACAGATAATCAGTTGAAAACAATGCAAAGCACTTTTATACAGTAATATAAACAAACAATACTCGGTACTCAAAAGAAAAGTTGAAAAGAAAGTGCGTATATAGTATCCACGTACTATTAAAGCCTCAATCGTCATATGCACTACTTACTAAGAGAAACTAGGAAATATAAACCTTAATCGTATTCATTTTCAAGACAAAGAATGTAAAGTTGATTTACCTATCACAATTTACCCATTTAATATTTCATTCATAATCAAAAATGACATAGAATTAATTGTTCACCTTCAATAAACTATAAAAATCATATAGCACTGTTACTACCGAACTATGCCAAAACTAATAAAATATAGTAAATCCTAAAAAATACTTAGCATATTATATCCACCACCAATTAAGTGGAACCGCTAATTGGGCAATTTTTTGAGCATTGTAGGAGTATAAAAACGCTACTCCCGAAAAATCATCTGTAACTTAGTGTTGCGTCTGCATCACGTGCGTCCATTGATCGCTCATTGCAAACCAAGCGAGACAAGCATTGCAATGGAAATTTCACAGTACCTTTAACTTAATATTATGATGAATGACATTTGTGTCATTTATGTGGGAGTACATTTCATGAAACCATGATTATTTCGCGACATAATTAATTTCGCAATTAAAGTACTATGATACCTAATTTAGTAAATAAGTAATTATAGTAGATAGTTATTGTATAAAAAGCTGTTTATCAGCAGCAAACCTAACTTGCGATTATAGACAAAAATAATAATAAATAATATTCGTGAGATTGAGAAGTACAAAAACGGCACAATTTCACTACAACTGATAAGAAAACTGAGCAATTACGATTCAGTACAATTATACGCTATGAATAAAAAAGTTAGATACATATATTAAAATGGATTTTTCTGAAAATAACAATTCCAAGATATAAAACATATCTAGTGAGTAAAATGACAACGGGAAAATAGTAAGTAATTTAAGTTAAGCTCCTAATAAAATCAGTTTTAAAAATACAGCTATACCATAAATTGTTAGTAAATATCAAATCGCTAACACTAGGAAATTTTTAGTGGTAGTGATATGAAAATTTACTATTTAAATTAAACTGCGGAATAATATTAAAATATAATCAAACTGATCCTAACCTCTGATCAAGTACTTTCCCTTTCGAATAAACCACTCTTGGGTATACATCACCTTCATTTTCACCAGGATCGAGTTGTACCCGTTCGTCGTCTACATGAACCATCACAATGTTAGGGTTCTCTAAAAAAATAAATATTAAAGAATATATCACTATTATATATACATATTCTGAAACTTAAAGGTTTACTGAAGTACAAAATAGAAAAGTATAATGTTTGGAAGCATTTCACTTCGTAAAACTAGTGAAATCATAACATCACAAGTTTAATTTACAAATATTTTAATCAATATGATTTTGAATTTGATTAGAATCAAGCTACAAAATAATAAAGCCAAAACTTACATTAATAAGAAAACTTATGTAAATTACATACTAATCCCCCAGTGTCATTGCACCATAAGTATTTGTGTGAACGCATACAGTTTTTGAACAGCATCGAAAAAAAATTGCAATTCCATTATTTGCTTCTAATATCAGTGTTGTTGATCACTTAAAAATGTTCTTAAACTATTTCCTCAACATTGTCATAATTAAAGCTATGCAAGTATATATTCAATGCCTAAAAATATTAACACAAGTAGATTAATGGAGTTTTTATATATAAGTTAGTAACTAATAAAATATAAAAGATTATTGACATAACAAAACCACTGTCATAAACCTTGTGTAGTAAGCTGTCTACGCCGGTGTTTCGCACATGCTCTTTATGGAGTCCTAATGAAGCTTATTAAAAATGTACTCGGAGATAACTGGGAACTTATTCTAGAAAATAAATAAAACTTTCGACTACCTCTAACATATCCCACCATATGTCTGAGTGAAAGTATACAATATAGCGTAATTAAAACTATTTTGACCAGCTACTAATTCTAAACAATACTCCAATACTTATATCCCATCCAAATGACCAGACTTAAATAAAAAGTAGTATAAATTTAATATTTTCTTGTGACTTAACTTTAGACAGTTTCCTGATTGTTAGTAACAAACCAAACCAGGTATTTTAGCAAATAACCTTAGATTATATAAAATGTGACAATCTTATAAAATATGTATTAGGCTTAAAACAATGAATTTTCTTAGTTACTTCGTATTTTTTCGGAAATACAGCAAAGTAATTACATAATGTTTGACATCTCTTAAACTTATAAATTAAATCAGAACAGACTTAACTCACTTTAGTTTCTCCCGTTACATCCGTAACTCTGCGTCTCTCGTCTGTGGTGTTTTATGCCTGCACACTTCATAAGCGTGGGTGGAGCAAAATTGGTAGCATGTGGAACGCAAATTTTACTAAACAACAAATTGTCTATTTTGTAATTTTGTAGCAAAGAACATTTGCTTTCTTTAAGTCATTAATTAGTCTATGTTAACATCTCATGAACATAATTAAGAATCCATGTGTTGAGTGTTAGAGCCACTATGATATGTTGTTGAGTATTCCATACTTTGATAGCATAATGTTCTACTGTTATTTGTTTTGAATTGCATTTCCATTAGATTATTGGCAGTATATATTCTTATCTGTGTAGTATGTTGATGATTACCTGAAAAGAAGGATAAACAGCCAATACTTAAGGCATAGATATTACAGTGTAACTATTTTATAAATTAATATTCTGTCAATAATAAGTTTCTTAGAAACACATTAAGACTAGTTACTGATTTTAAAACAAGTTTCCGTTGTGTACCTCATTATTAGAAGTACTTGTGCTATTCAATGATGTAGTATCTAAAAATTAATAGATTTTTCATTAAAATTTACTGTGACTTGAATAGCTATAATGAGAATCCAAAAATGATTCTTGCTAAATATTAGTATAATTAAATGTGAAGCAATTATGGGTTTTGAAGTATATTTATTAATTTATTATTATCCTTACGTCTTAATTTATTTGATGTAACATTCTGTCTTTATTAACTTATTTTTGCTTAGCTTAATGGTTAAATTATGACTTTCTTCAGCCAACGTCCTATCTGTGAATAAATATACATAAATGGCCGAGGCAGATCTTGTCACAAAAGTGGAGAAGTATGTTAAGCAGCTCAAAAATGAAGATAAAGTGAGTTTTGTGTATAAAAGATTTTAATTACTTATGGCAATACTTTACATACAGATTGGACATGCTCTCGCTCGTCTGGATCGAATAGATATGACTATTGAATTGCTTTCAGTGACTAATGTTGGAAAAGTTGTGAACAGGTTACATGTACATATTTTGGACCCTTGTATAAGTGTTATCTGTAAGAGACATTAATTTTAAAAAGATTGGTTTTGTAGATTACGCGATCATGATGTATTTGGTGAAGAAGCCACACGTATAGTTGAAAAATGGAAAGAGACCGCCAGAAAAAATGGTATTAGACCCAGAAATGAACGAGAGGAAGGAGAACGAAAAGTTAAGTGAGTTTTACACAAGTGTGTTTCTCCTCTTTGTACTAAATGTATTTTTATATGATATAAGTTAAACGTAGAAGATATCTCAAATACATTTATAAATTATTCTTAGCAGAAGTTCGAGTGGTAGTTGTGACGAGGACAGCCGGAAGCGTCAGCGTTCTCCTTATGATGAAGCTACATCATCCAAGAGCAGTAAACCAAAGACGAGCAAGGTGTCACATACTTTTTAGGTTCTTCGTTAAGCTTTTCTTAATGGACTTAAGTTCAACCGTGTATAACATGCAAATTTCATTACGCTATCTGAATATGAGATCATCATTGTAATATGAAGAGCATTGCGTAGTGAACATTGTTAGATAGCTTTTGGTACAGGCATCAGTTCCAACTGCTTTCGAGCAAATGCTATGCAGCGGTGATAATGTTGCTGTCAAAACTCGCAAACCAAAGCCTGTGGATTGGAACAAACAGCGGCCTGAGGTTAGAATTGTCTTTTATATGTCGATATTGTGTAATATAAAGATAGCCAACAAGTCTTAGTTGTTTAGGTATGTCTTTGTTAAATTTCTAGATTGATCTAAATTACCGACCTCTGCCAGCCATGAATCTTGTTACAAAAGCTGTGGCTGCTCCTGTTGGTCAGTATAATAGTTTTCATATACTCGGTAATTATTTTTCTGATGATCTTGAGATATTAGTAGTTTTATATTATGATGAAAAAATAAAGTATCGTTAATTCCCAATATATTATTAAATTCCCATTACACAGCTATTAAAATCAAAGATTAACATTAAAATTAAATAAACATTCTAAATGAATAGAGTACTGATATTATAATTAATGATAACAGACTATTTGATCCATGATATTTTATCAAATTTCTTATAGAAGATATGCAGATTGTTACCTGTGAATTTGTTAAAGTAATGGACTTTTATGTTTCTGTTTAGTTGAAGAAGAAGAAGAATTCAATCCTGAGAAGATGTTCAAACCAAGAAATGACCGTGTGAAGGTATTTGCTGGTAAAAAGAAAGGTGTAGTACTGACTGAAGTGCCCACATTATTCCAATCTTGTCTTCGTGTTATTGGAAATAATATCAACGGTAAGGAATAATGTTTAGTGAGTATTCTATTTATTTAAATATTGTTTAGTTTATAAATATTTGGTCTAGAAATTTTTTCATCCGATGTTATCTAGCCATCGAGGAAACTGGTGATATACCTTTCGATATCCTGAAGCCAGTTTTAGAAAAATGCACAGCTCAGCAATTGATGTATATTGAAATGAGAAATCCGGTTTGTTTAGTTTTTAATCATTTTAAAATGATTTTTAACTAAAAAGTAAATCATGGTATTTTTCATTTTATAGACCCTGTATTATTTATATAGCTATAATTTTATAAGAAATGGTATGATAGGCTGTTACTAAAAAATTTCATGCTATGATTAGTTAGTAAAAGATACCTGTAGTTTCTACTATTTTAATACTCAGATAACAAACATGAATCACTGGAAATTATTTTCTTTATCCATAATTATAAACTATTAAGTATCTCGAAGAAGACGGTGATTGTCTATGGGAACGTTTGGTAGCCAAACAGTTTCCTGGAAAGCATTCTGATGATGATGGAGAGACGTGGAAGGAAGCATTCTTTCGGTTAGAGAAGGAGAAAGAAGAGAAGTTGAGACATCTTAGCATTAAAATTGGGAGTTCGCATAAGGATGCTACCGATAAAGGACAAAGAAAGGAATGTTTATTTTTTTAGTTATTTTATTTTATTTTAGTAATTGCATTTAATGTGTTCTTATACTTTTACATACTTAATGTTACTTATTTTAGGCTATGTTCGCGGATGCAAAAGCTCCGCGTGATGTACGTAAACGACAGATTCGTCATGGAACAGGCCACACTTCATGTGATCTACCGACTGCAATGGAAGTGTCACATGCTCGTAGGAAAATTTTTGAAACGGGAGGTATGTGTATATTTTAATTTTCAGCAATTGGTTAAATTTCACTCGGTGATGTTACTATTAGTATTTCAAGAATACTATAATGCAATCTTATCTCAATAAAGATAATATATTTAATTAATTAAAGAAATATATGTTTGGATTAACTGGATTGTGGATTTAATTTAGTGAATTTAAGGTTCAAAGACTTCTCTTGCTGCAATACCACAAGCCGTTGTGAATCGCAATTCAATCGTTGGCGCTAAGAAAGACGGCAAGAAACCTATGATTAAAAAAGGTGCTCTCATGATGAAGACCATGAAGATGCTTAATATGAAACGACGATAAGCTATTCTTAAGACTGGAACTATGAATAACGTTATATCGTAGTTGTTAGGTATATTTAAAATTTATTTATAAAAGAGTCTTTTAATTATATATGTATTACCTGTCACGGACCTTATTGTAAAGTGTAGCTTTTTTATATATTTTCCGCTTGTGTTTACTTTCAAGAAGCATAGCATTAGACTTTATTTCTCAGTTGCTCTACCATAAGTTTAGTCCTTTATTTAGATTGAAATTTAAGCTTACTGTTAGTATGATATTAATGTGCTACGTAGGCATTTTAGGATTAATAATTTAATTTCGTCTTTTACGATATGTAATTCGGGATTACCATATTTGTAACTGTTCTGACTATGAATTACGAATTATTATTAGACAGGTACTGCTCTCTATTCATTATCAAACTTTAATTATCTCTTAGGGCAGTTAAATATGTAGTCTCTCAACTCTGGTTTTTTAAAGATTGGTAGTATTTCGCTTCCAGTCATTCCCCACTTTTTAACTCAAAAAACGATAAAAAGCAATTCTGCACATTATGATTTCATCGCTATAAGATCATGTTTTTGGCATTACTATTTGTTATTATAAGTTTTGTGTTTTTGAGGTGGTGGATTAAGACTCTAGAGTTTCATCCTTTTTCATTTCCGGGAAATAGTCATGTGACATGTCTGTTACGTGCCCTATATAATGGTTCGTTTTCGCTGTGATACTGACATTATTGACTTTGATAAAGTCTTTAAAAATATTCCATGTTTAGATTAACATTATTTTCCTCCTCTATCTGTTGTATACTTCCATTTCTTTCAAACTGTAGATACCTTCTAAAGATACACAGCTTAAGTACGTGAATGAAATGTCGTGTGAAACTACAATTGCACCATATTTATTATTTGTTAGTTTACACGAAAATGTGCAAATAAACAGGAAATATATATGAGATGGAAAACAGTATTCTAGAACTGGAAGCCTTAAATATAATATAAAGAAAATTTGCTTCCATATAATACTAATTATATTTAGTGTTAGCTATATTTAAGGAATTTACTATCTATTCAGTTATTTTTTCGTTATATTTTGTTATTACTATAGTGTATAGTTGATACTTCATAAGGATCTAAAGAGTAAAGTGAAATTTAGAATGCCTAGATTAAACCGGCGATTTAACTAGCATCTACCACTGGTAGAAACAATAGCTGTTAGGATAATCCAGAAAAATGAACTGTAGAGGCAATAAAGACAAATTACGCCTAACTATGGATTATGAACAGCAATTTCACATATACGTAATAAATGTCTCGGATGTTCATAATTTCATATGATAGGAAGAACTTATTTGCTACTTTCAGTGCAAACCTAGAAGTAAATATTAATAAATGACTTTTAAAATATTTGCAGCTTATATTTCTAGGAAAATATCTTGTTCAATTCTATGGATTTCACAAAATCATAGGTAAAAAACTAATATTTTTCAAATGCAAATATTAAATTCCCCATACATTTGATGTTTCCCAGCCTATTTGCAATTTTTTGCTTAGCAACTAATTTTAAAGTGTTCAGATTATACTTTCTTTGGCAATTTTTTATTTAAGAATGGTATTAATCAACGTATAGGCTAGTTCTACTAGATTTTCATTATATTTAATACTTCATAATTAACCTATCAATAACACAACATTTATACTAACAGTTATTTTCTTAGAATGAGTAGCTTTGTTTCTTTTAATATTTTTTATTAATTACCTTACATTTCTCGAATAATGAGACACAAAATTATGTTGATTTCATAATTTGTAACATGTCATCTAATCTATTTTAAGATTTTCCTTTGATTGCTAATGACTGAGAGACATGTTAACTTGTTAAGAGCAACTGTTACGTTAATTTTATATTAGATCATAATTAGTTTAAAACGAGAATTAATGGAATATACGTTTTGTACCTGTATTCAGAAGATATAAGCTTGTGGTTCCTTCATAGATGTACCGTAACATGACGAATGTTTTACCACCGTTTTCTTCTCAGGTTTTTAGCTTATGCAGTTATTGTTTTTAAAATATATGTTAGTGATTTAGTCTTTTATAAAAATAACGAGATTTCAGATTTTGCACCAGTAACTCAAATAATAAATCTGGACAGCTCATACTATAAATTCAACGTCAAATTTTTGTAATGTTATCATACTTGTTGTAATATAATAATTTGTTACATTATATCAGTTATTTCATAATTAACACTTTACATTATTGTAAATTTCATTCCATATACGATAATCCGTAATAATAAATGTTTTTCCATATATATATATATATATGTTTGTTAGTTATCAAAGATAATAGAATAATTTCCGATTGATGTACGGAAAGAAATTTGGTAATATGATAACTTGGGATCATAAAGATTCTTTAATAGGAAACACGTTTGTTCGTGTATAGGCTTAATGGTCTAGAATTTATAGTACTTCAATAAGCCTATTGTTTACTTTTATTTAACATATAAGACGCGGATCATCACAATGGAGTAATTAAGAATGCAAGTATACCATTATTCCATAGAACAACGGTTGGCGTAATAGGGAAACACTTCGTCTTGTGTAAATAAATATCTGAATTATTGATTGTGGTTGAATTTTATCAACTCAATTTTACTAATTTATCTAAATAGTAAGTGAAATTTGACTACGATTTACGGATAATTAAATGCGTAGCTTTTAATGGATTTACTAGTAACGATTGTAGAATTAGTTCGTTTTTTTGTTTAGATAAATTTTTTTGATGATAACGCCATTCAGATACTTGATTTCTATCAGAAAGCATTTCGAAACGGTTAGATGCCCGTATTGGGATGAGCGCATGCGCGACCTATTATAGCGTGTCATGTATCGAGCCTATATCGAATTCAAGGACGAATTCTGCATAGTTTTCGATCCTAACTTGCACTTTGCGAATTGTAGAGGATACAGTGATATTTCAAAGTCAACTAGTATAATTTTCTATATTATTATCGGAATTGTACTCTAAAAATTTTCTGTGGTATTTTTTATCGAGCCTTCCCTTCTTTCGAACATCGTTATATCGTTATCTCTAATGCTTTAGTTCTGTTATCTATAGAACTGATAACAACTAAACACTCTCATAACTAATATTTCAAAAACTGTTATTTGTTTCATTTTAGGCTCTTAAAGTCTCTTGAGTCCACGAACTTTTATTGTAGTAACCATCTTGTTGATTGTTTACTAGATATTCTAATGACTAAGATGACGATAATTATTAATAGCCACTACATCATTTTTATGATTTTTGGTTTATTTATTATTTCCAAACATTACTTAATTGTAATATAAATAATTTTACAAAATATTTATATAGTACTGCAGACATTCATTAATTCTATTTGATACCTCTCGTTCCCGACATCGCTGATGGTTCTCGTTTTTCGATTTTGTGGCCGAAAAACCATGAAAAAGCACAGCTGTGCAGTGAAATGTGCACTTCTTAAGCACATCTTATTGATTGAAAGGTTAAAGTTAGCTTTAGTACACCTGAGATGACTAGCAAACAGTTTTTCTTAAACATTAGTCATCAGTGACAGTTTCTATTATAGTATTTCTACGATTGATACTAGAGAGTCTATCGTAAAACGGAAAATTTGGTGGGAAATCGTAGGTTAAATAAAATGCACTGTTACTCCCTTTATTTAAGTTTGTCATTGTAAACATGGAAAGTGTTCCTACTACTTCCACTCTGTTTATATTTGTCTTCTGCAGTGGACGAGAGTCGTGGTTGTGATGTGAAATCCGTCATATATCAGCCGCAGCTGCTCTCTGTTCTTTCGTATTCTATCCATCGAGTGTTAATCATAGAGCAGTGCCATCCCTACGGATTTCGGTTAAGTGAGATTCTCCTCATCCTGTTATTATTTTAGTCTATATTTGAAGTACTATAAAAATGTAACTGTAATAACTATTTATTTTTTCACAATTATTTTTATAATGTAATTACGATCAAAGTCATGTAGAATTTAGTTTAGTTTGTAATTTGGACACAAATATGTAATCTCTATTTGCATCACTTACAATTCTCTTTCTATAGTTTATCATAGTATCTGTTAATAGTTTTGTCATGTACAAAAATGCATTTTTTATTGGTGGTGTGTAGATTTGCAGAACATAGTCGCAACATAGCGTAGTTGGGACAAAGATTCGCAGCGTCCATGTCGTTCTCTGGCTGTCTGGCCGCACTTTGCACTCTCCTAGCAAGCGCACACTCTTCCAATGGTCCCAATTTTTCACCCACTGCGAAATACTCGCACGTCTTTTCCATTCTACCATTTTAACGGTACTATGCATACATCTTTAGTAAAAAAAAACTTATCTGTCCGATTTTAATTACGAATTTTTTCTAATATATTACTTATAGGACTGTATTACTAAAGCATCCAATATTCATTAGTTACAACCTTCATTCTAGAAGTACTCCGTATAACTTATTCTGTCAGTTTGCTTCGCTGCTCGTGGTATGCAATTCGAACCGGGCATTTGTGTGCCGGCGAGTGCAAGCTTATTGATTTTGCACTTTTGCGAGAGTTTTTCTCTGAATTTGACAGTCGCAAACCCCGAAAAGCAAAATCTGTTTCTAATGTATTACACAACAAGCGGCTTTCTTTTTTGGTTTTTTAAATTGATTAAATTTATATAATTATGCTTATTTTGCTAGAGTTAGAATATTAGGTAAAAATCTACAATTTAAGCGGTTTTTACATGTTGTTTTAGTATTTATAAAGACTTTCTTTAGCATGTAGTGTGATCACAACCTTTTACAAGGATTATATATGCTTTGTTAGGTCTAAATTTATCTTGTTTTAAGCTTATTTCATGCTTGAAATCCCATTTTGCTTAATTCGTAATAGCTCCCGTCTAGACGGCTTTATTCTAATTAGTCATGATCATTGCTCTGTGAGTATTAGAATACTAGTTATTATATAGTGACATTCAACTACAATATGAACACAATATAGCTGACTTCGAATTTAATTGGATAAATCTTTTCAAATTTAGTTTTACTATAGCTTCTATATAGCTTTTATTCGAATTATTATCAGTTTGTAAGTGAGACTTACTAAATAAGTATATATTATTTAATAATTTACACCACTATTCTGTAAGGAGTATCATACTGAAGTCTCCGTATTAGTATTGTTTAATAAGAAAGACGTAGTAGATATATTTATAGGAAACATTATATTTGTAAATTATGCTATTTTATTGCTGACGGTGAAAATACTAAGGAATTTCGTGTTTACCATGTAAGTTTCAAAATTTTTGAAGAGTGCAGCTTAAAGGATATTGCTAATGATGATATGACCCATCAAAATAAATATTCAGTTTATTGAATATTATTCCTTCGTATAGGTCATGTCATCACAAACAATATCTGTTAAGTTGCACTTTTAATGATTCAAGGTTTCCTTGCGGCCTTTCAGTGTACCGCATTGCGTACGGTGGGGCGTAGACGGCTGGCTGACCTTTTTCGAGGGGTGCGCTCTTTCTCTGTTATAAATTTTGCAACTACTGCTTTTTGTCTGTTTATTTCGCATTAAGTACTATATTGATTATTTATTTTACACATACATTACGCAGGAAATCACAAGATTAAAAAGAGCATCGTGAAAACTACTGGTATTATTTTCGCTGTTCTAATTTTCCTACACTATAATACATTTAATGGGATTTATAATGCTTAAATACCGTTATTTTGCGTGCAACTTTGTTGCATTTTATGCTTTGGTTGTTTTCTCGAAATTTCATTTTATTTTGGATTTTTAGTAATGAGTATTATTTTTGAATATTTACCAGATTGCAATTCTTACTCAATAACTAAAAAAATATGGTTCCTATAAGTTGGAATAATAAAACAAGGCATACATTTGCAACCTTAAAAAATATGTTTTTACAGTATCTCTTCTCATGAACAATTGGTCACTATTTTCTGTGACATGAATTAACCCTTTCGGCGATTTTATGAGAGGCTTAATACTGGCTAACCCCTATTCATAGTAGATCTAATTGTAGATAGCAACGTCCCACATGCAGAAAAATCAACCACCTTATCATATCCACCAATCTAGTTACATTTCGATATGATTGCACTTTATATTCGGGAAACTGTACGGAGTTGGGGTGGGGAGTTTTCGGTCAAGTTTCGTCCGGTTCCAGCGTATTTTAGGTCAACTTCAACGTGTGACTACAAAATTGTTGTCTGTCCGTCGCTCGCCCTTTTTCCTTCCATTATTCTCTAACACAAGAGTATTTTTCCGCGCGTCTCTTTGCGCGAGCGCTCACTTTATCACGTTGCTTTTGTGGCTATTTAGGGCGAGACGCAATAAAGAGGACCCCAGGGATCGAGATCGAAATTATGTTAGTACTGTACTTATATTGATCTAAATAACTTATTTACTCATAGACTTTGAACTACCAAGTGTTAAGGAGCATTATCACATTCAACACAATTTTGCAACTAAAGTTTTTTGTATATTTTTAAGAAGGAATCAAGATTCATTGTGATGTATCTCGATCTTTTTCGACTTGGATATTCGTAGTTAGGATTTCCTTGTAACAATCTAATGTCCGATTTGTGGTAGTTTGCTATCCTCATTCCTACCAGCCGGTCATAGGTCGGACTGGTCTGCGGACGTTCCAGCACTTCTGGAAGACGAACGGCGAACGGCCGGCACCGGCTAGCACGGGGCGGTGAACACACGCAGCATAGCTACGCATAAGCCGGGCGAATAAAAAGCAAGCGAGCCGAAGCCACGCCTCCAACGAGGCACGCGTCAATTGAACACTGAACGGCGTTCTTGCAGCAGATTTTTTTTGCAGGCTTCATGTCTGGATAACTATCTTTTTCAGTTTGTTAAAAGTCATAACTTGGATCCTATTAATTTTAAAAAACTAGGTTTCAAATCTGGTCCTGAAACTTATGTTTTGTAGGGCATTCCTATTCAATCCTTCAAAGTATATATTTTGCATACTTCTTATCATATCCTCAGTTTTGCAGAATTTTTTATGACTAGTAAGATAAGTATTATTTAATATACGCACCTTCAATGAATTATTCTTCCTTTATTTATAGTTTAAATGACTATCTCTGTCCATAACGAATTTTACTGCCGTCCAAAAAGTATTTGTAGATGTAATCTGAATTACATTACTTTTTCAGTGTTTAGTTAATCTCGCGTCGTCCAGTTGGACGCATAGCGCAGGAAAATTTCGCCGACGGCTACCGTTAGAGGTGCGGCGAGCGCGCACGTTAAGACAAGCTCGGAAGTGACTACTAAGGTGTTTTATAGTCCTTTATTACCTCTATTACGCTACGCTTTTCATGTATCGTCTATTTGTTTTAGGTTATTTTTTTACAGAACTAGCCATTAATAAGTTTCATATATAGATATCAAGTGGACGAAAGTCTCGACCTGTACCTGCTCTTAAGATAAGGGAAGATGGCAAGTTAAGCCCACCGGCACATTTTAGTGATGATGAAGAGGTCAGTTTGGGATATATTCATGCGAATTTAGAAGTGCATTAGAATCCTTGGGACTCATGAAGTATTCTATTCTGATGTTTTAGTATTCATATGTTGTTAGTGTATTAGATTTATAGTTGCTACTCCTTACTAATAACTTAGTTCTTGCATACTTATTTTGTTGATAGATCCTTTTCTATGTTCTTTCTATGATCCCTATTTTTGTCATTCCTCCGTTTACTTCTGTCGTTGTAAATCCGCACGGCTGGCTAGCATATCTGACAAAGCGGAAAGTGGCGTGTCCTTGGGCTACCCTAACTATTCCTTGCCAACAATGCGTTCATTTCTCAAGGCCGGCATAGGAACATCCCATATATAAAACTGAACTCGTTGTTCACCGCGGCTCTCGTTGTGCATTGCGTTGCTAGCTCAGGTTCGTACGGCAGCATTAAATACGATTGGGTTCTTTGGCGAATGTCGTTTGAACTCCTTCTACGAGCACTCCTGGTGAGTAGACAAAAGTATAACGCTTTTCTCAAACTTATCATGTTATACATCTCGATAATTCTCTTAGAACTTACCATGTATCTTCATATATTTTGATATTTGTAATAGTTTTTAACTTGTATAGGCGCATGCCGAAGTTGTTAACATTATTTTCAAAATGTGATAATTAAGTTCAGATCCTATTTTCTCAGCATATACATAGCGATTTGTATCTTGAAATAATGGTATTTCTTACAAAATGTGCTTTACTCTCAATGCTGCAGTCTCTAAACAACTGAACTCCACTGATGAAGAGTGAGAGAGCTCCTATAAACAATGCGATAGCAGCGAGACAGCGCGGTGTTCGGGGAGTCGCAGAATGCATGTTGCGAGAGTGGTTTTTTGTGCGAACGGCCGAAGACCGCTGTCGCCGTTCTCCATTGTTAGAATCGATCTAAAAATGTCCGTTAAGGGCAAATGCTGGAATAAAAAGAGCCCATAGTTGCGAATAGTTGTTATCAAATAGATACGATTTTGAAAATATATGTATCATAATCTATCCATATAGTAATAGTTAGCTGTTAGTTATTTAGAAGGTGAACTATTATTTATTGCAAAGACTTTTATATTCAAATATTAGAAGGTGTTTTACAACTTCGAAACGTATTCAAATAAAATTGTCTAATAGAGGTAACCACATTTTTATCAGTAATATGCCAAAAGCACCTGCGACGATTAGAGCGCGGTGCGCGTATACTGTGGGAAAATTGTAAAAACGTGTGAGATTGTGTTTTTATGTCTATTTGCAAATAAGAGACGTATCGCCTATTACACATAAATCTTCTACTGATATTTGTCATTTGCTATCATTTATCTACTTAGATTGGTTTCTATATTCATCTTAAAATACAAGTTTTCTCTATCCTTTAGCCCTTGTATATGTAATATTCAGCATAGAGTGGTCAACTTAACATCTAAAACGCGTGATAAGGCTGTGTCTTATCGGTCAACTCGTACTGAAAACCGCCACCACCTTCGCGGCCTATTGCGTTCGAAACGGAGCTGATCCTGCCATGATTCGTCCTGTTTCAAGGCTGACTGGCGGTGCGCAGTTCGAACGCCGATTACACTAACCATTCGCATAGAAACCGGTCGTCCTCTTGCAAGCACTTTGCTAGGCATGCGTCTGAAATTTTGCTTATGTAACTGGATGCATTAAATCATTTTTCTAGAATTTTTTGTAAGAAATATTTGTACCAATATATATCACTATACGTGAGTATTTAGTGAACAAAAACAAATTATTGATTTTCATGGTTAATTGCTATCATTTCTTCAAATGACACATTCAACTTTATAATCGAAGTTTAGAATATTTTACATTACCATTACAAATTTATAGTTAGCACGTCCTTAATATCAGTCTAATAGAAGGACGTCGTCGTCTAAAATTGTTTATCCGCTGTTGACTAGTGCCAAGCACCGCTGTGACTACAAGCGTCCCTGGAACGAACGGCTCCCCGCCTACTTTGGGGACATTCTCTATGGTTTCTATCTTTATCGATATATTCTAAACTAAAACAAATGTTTTCCAAATTAGATTTCTATTGTTTTGGAAATTATCTCAATGTTTAATCTGTTTATCAGCTTATAGATACTTTGATGAGAAAAATTTCTCAGTAGTTTTTTTACAGCATCTATCTGCTTAACAACATAATATTTCTGGGAAGAATTATATTTCCTTGTGAGCGCATTACTCGTTAAACGCATCTAATCTAATTAAAACATCATTTGTCACATTCAGAACTCATAGTCGGGCAAGTTCTGGGACTGAAACAGGTGGCGTTCATGAACACGGTTTCTCGCTTGGAATGTGAAATTTAGCATATATAACCTTATCGGATGGGTTCGTAGTCCATTTTCGGTATAATGTGGCTATCTTTAATAATAGTGTCCACTACTTTTCAATTGCTGGGAAACTGATAGAGAGAATATGTATCTAAAATAATTGTGTACTAATTATTGGCATTAATATGGTTTGGTCGAAGGTCATGGAGAAAATGCGAACTTCCTGAGTGTAAAGTGTGGACCAAGCGTTCGTTCGTGGGCAGTTTTCTATAGGATATCAGGCAGAGACAGTTGCGCCATTTCTAATGGTTTCTCGTTATTGGAACCTTGTGCTTCAAAACCATTCATTCTTCACAGTTCTCTAGAATAAGTTCAATTCCTTTAAAATCTTTGTCCATTTGCCATGTATATACATAGATTTAATCTTTCATCAATATAACGAAAACAGGTATCTTGTGGTCATGAATATATACTAATCACATTTTTCAATTAATATTTCTCATTTTATCGTAGCTAATCTAACATGATTATTGAGAGCACAATAGTAAAGCGCAAATTAGTATGATTGCTTCTAATTAATCATATTATTCGTTGAAGCTTTTTGCCATTGTAAAAACACCAACTTTTGAATGATAAGAGGTTGGTGATACTTAAGTAACCGATAATCAGAAATAAATGCGTTCAGTTATAGATAAATAAGGCACTTACCGTTGCAATTTAGCCCCAATAACATACCGCTCATAAAAAGTTCAGATGTGTTCTTACTAAGATACTCTTTTTCCATAGCTGGCGACTATAAACGTATTTTACTTTTGGAGATTATTTAGTTTATTTTGAGGATTTTCCTAATTAATTCTTTTAATCTTACTCTGATCCAAATTACTTTTAACTTTATACATCTTCTACATCGGTATCCACTATATTTTCAATTTATCTCCACTCCACTGTCATACTCATCATGGGGTCGCTGCGAATCACTCACCACTACCTGACCGACTCCATTACATGCATTTTCGATTCTACCATTCAATGGCTAAAAACTTGATACTTGCAGAGATAAACTGAGCGGCCCAGTGGAAGGATCGGTGCATGAAGTGATTGGGTGGTACATATATTTCTTAGCTGGTAGTCGATTTCAGCGAAAAAATCAGTTCAATTGCACTTCATAAATTTGTCTTGGTGTGTCACTATTGATGATAGTCGTAGGATAAACACATATGGATACTCATTGTTTTATAAGCTATTTTATAGCTCTTGTTCTTACGATTTAGAATTGTACTTGTGGTTTGTCAACGTGCCCAATTTTTCTCCTTTTTTTTTTGTTTACAAAGTGCTTCAAGTCCCCCAAACGTATGTATTATCTTCATGATCGACCGAGTGCGGGGTATATATTAAGTTGTTTTCGTGTTGGACGTAGAGCAAAATATTGCACTTTATGTGAACGCCGCTCTGCGAATGTGGAATGGTTGTCCTTTGTCGAAAACACCTCGGAAATCGATTGTCCCGTATATCCCAGTGCATTGTGACAATGGATTATAGGTTATCTTTGAGCTAAATATTGACATGTGATATCTACTTCGCACAGTGCAATTGTGAAGTTTCAAAGGGTAGTTTCTTAAACTGAATTAAATACCACTGGATAATCTCATTCTGAGAATAATCAATAAGGTCTATTTTAACTGTTTCTCCGAAAGAATGATGGAGAGTGTGTTAGTGGTTCATCGGGTTTCATACAAGAAGCTCCAGTGCTCAAATCGTAATCCTCAAATCGACCGCCTTCCTCAGACTACGTTATCACTACTTTTTTCCTCTGCATCCGTGCCTGTTCGATCTAACATGTCTGGTGTATTGCCGTTCGCTGCGCTCTCTCATTACCCACTACCACTAACCGGCTTTTTGTGCGTTCTTATGGTTAGTGGCACCCGTCTGGCACCCTGGACGTGTCAAAATGCTCTATCATGATGTCTACAGCAGCGCTTATGTGAGTTATTCTTCGGCTTTCTGTTGTAAGTGGAAAGCGGTAGTCATCAACCAGGATGTAAGCTATCCTAAGTGCGAGATTAGGGCAAAGAAGGGTGGTGCTTAGTCTTGAGACATCTAGTCAAAAATGCCTTAGTTGGTGTATTATAAATATGCCCAATTAATAGCGCAGTTTAAAAAAACTACCCAAGGAATTAATTATAGATATTTTTATTTTTATCCTACCAGGATGCAGATTCAATGTTGTAAGGAAGTGCCTGCCGTCTGGTTAAATTTTGACTAAAGTTCTCCGAGTAGTTTTCGAATGTAATAGAACCAGTTTTTGAGAACCCTGTAACTCAATTTAAGCTTCACTCGGAATACATTAATGGTCAGTCTTATCAGTTGAGCGCGTATTTACTGTCTGTTTCTATTTGACTTACTTCCACTGTAGTGATATCTATCTAAATTCCTACATTATGATAATTCATAATTAATTATGGGGTGTTGAATAGTTGGATAAGTTCTAGAGAAGATGTTTTAGCATCACTGCTCATACTCCGTGTACAATGTATATTTTAATAATTCATCACTAACGCAGGGTTAGTATATTAAATTTTCATTACAAGCATGCTTTCTGTAGTAATCGTTTCTGTTTCACATCTGATTATTTTTGTTTCTTGTTATTGCTCTTCAGCAGGGTACCATGACCTTTCGCACACAGTTTCCTGTCTGTGTGCAATATATAATATGAGTTTCCTCCTGTAATTTTTACGTATATGGTTTTTAAATGTTGATTATCATTGGTAATCCTACACCCCTGGTTATTTTAGTGTATATATAACAGAGAAACGACCCTCATTACTTTTTTGTGATATGGATAATCGTGCTGTAGTAATATATTCCTCATAAAAATAACTCTTTATTTAAAATTCATGTGATATTCAGGTACAACATTATCTCATCGGGTTTATTTAATGGTTACATTAGTATCCACTGATGATTCGAATTCTATACGTATTCTATACCATCTGTACCATGTATCGACAGTACATATCCTATCTTGTCTGTTTTTCTATGCAACAAGATTTCTATGGCTTTAATCACTACTACCACTGTGAACAGTGCTCACACGTCATTTTGTAAGCTATATGTGCAACTGCCTGCATCGTTCGCCTTACACAGACGTTCATGTGTTTACGTGTCGCACGCCGCTTTGTGCCATTGTTGCGAAGCCGCTCTTTCAAATGTCAGTGTCGCGAAAATCGCCATCCGATCGTACGAATATCACTCAACCATGAATAAATGATCTTGTGATAATGAAATAACGGAAAAGCTCACAATGTATTGCTTTTTGTGAAATAGCAATTGCCAAAAATTTACAATAGAATTACGTCGAAACTGAAAAGGTAGGTCTACGCCAGAACCTCAATGTAACAACTGAATTGAGAAGTTATCAATGAAGGTGTACTGTAGTTCTGTTTACACTCATCTCGCCGTTCGAGTTGCGAAATGGAACGTCAGTCCACCATCGATTGCGTTGAACAGGCCCGCCAGGCTGGCAGTATGGTCATGACTAGTGTGCCAATATTCTATGTTAATATAGGGTAGCTTAATGTACATAGTATTTGCTAAAGATTATTATAAGTTATATTACCTGAATTATTTTCGGACTCACCGTTATTTGTGCTATTGTCAGATTTATTATTTGGAAGATCGTCTAACTCTTTACAACAGACTTAATTTTCTACTTTTTTTTGGCATGTTTTAACAGCCATGTCCCATATTTCACTCATTCGTTATATTAGTGTAGTTGTTGCAGTCTTGTGCATGAGTTGTGGCGGGCACGTGTGCCTCCTACTCTGTCAGTCTCGGTTCTCCTAGTTTTTATGCACTCTAGCTCATTCTCGACTTGTTTTTCGCTGGCAGCACTCTGCGTGTGCCAGCCCTGTTGATGTTTTCGCTGTCGTTCCCCCATCCCCCATTTTTTCGTCCCTTCCTAGTATTTACGTGGTTTTTTACCATTACTTTTACGCAGCATGCCAACACGTAAATGAGTGGTAGCGGAAGTTAAGCCGTTATATCTGTAATGCAGTTTTTGACGTCTTACAAGAAATTCTACTTACCTAGGAATTTTCAAACATGTTTCTTATTCTACATTAACCACATATATTTTTCGTATTTATGCTCATATGGTATTACATTTTACAATATTTCGAGGAGTTAAAAATGAGTAGTAATACATTAAATGGAACCATTAGAATCAGAAGTGGTATTAATTCTTTTGTAGAGTTGTACAAAATTATGATTGTGTCTAAGAAAAATTCACCTGTCCTTGTTTCGCTGTTAAGTTTGTTGAGATCAAGTCCTGTTTACTACATATTGTCAAACATCATTGTTATTTTGGTTCAGATTATCTTATTGTCTATATACGTATGTTTCGTGCTAAAAGTATACACACTCTCCATTACTGGTAAACCGCAATTTGTCTCTTATCAGGGTGGTCATTTTTATACCTTTCCTTCTACTCTAGTATGTTGGTAATGTCTGGACCATCGGGTTCCAGATGTCCTCATGTTCGCGCGCCTCCCCTTTCCCACGGTCTATTTGCTCCATATCAGAATCTAAACATGCACTAAGGGGACACTACTGCAGTTATGTAGTTGCACTGTACCATGTTGGGATAGGCTATGCTGTAATGGTTTTTCCACCTATGATGTATAAACAGTTAAGTATTTACGAAGTTGCTATCGCGCACTTCATAAAAAACAGTATTTCTGTTAACATGGACATGATTAGTTAATTTTTAGTCATTGGATATTGTCAAAGTTACTCTAGTACGCAGCTAGGTTTATACCTGCTGCTGTTACCCAGACTACCGTAGTTGTTGATGGTAACTTTTGTCATTCTCTCGCCAACCAGTGTACTGGATTTGCACTATTGTTTTGTGCGTTTTATCCCAAATTAGATGTACGTTTCGTTTACAAAATCTTTTTTCTTTTTTGCTACGGGGATTTCCTTTGTATAATAGTTAATGCATTACATTAAGTCCAAATGTTTTGGAACACAGTTTCAAAATAGTGAATTTCCAATTACTTTTTATCCAGTCTTCAATATAGAACATTTGTCCATGTGGTAAATCCTTGAGCAAAATTTGCTTATGAATTGAATAGACTGAAACAATTTCAAGAACTGATTTTGTGCTATATTCCGGATGGGATTTGGAACAACCTATAAGTACTTTTAATACATAAAAAAAGCTAACACTTCGGAACATTTCTCTATATTTAATTAATTGAACCCAGTTAATTTCTCGACAGCCATACTTTTTTGTCTGGGGTTGTTTTTTGAGAGCTAGTCCCTGCGTAGTTGCCATCATCAATCCTGTTTTTCTCGGCATGTATGTAATCTCGAGAATAACATGGGCGCTACCGTAATCAGTAGGCGGGGCCGCTTTCCGCTCGAGACCAATCAAATCGTCTAGGCTCTTGCAACTCGGAAGGAACATGCTGTTTATGACGTTACATTAGGAAGAATATTTTGATGGATGGTGAAATGTGCACATTTTGAGGAGTTTCTCTTCTCTAGTGAAACTCTAAGAAGACGGTTATCTTGTAAATTATAGCAGTTTTTAAAAACGGGAGTTTCCTTTTAAAAGTAGTTAATAGCTAAGAGCCCATATCTAATATACTAGTTTAGGGACTTTATAGTGCAATAAGTAAACCTATCGCATCAGTTTATTGAGGTTATATCGGGTTAAAATAGATGGAAAACAGAGAATAATTACTAAGTACTAAGTGTCTCGTTCACTACATTCATACATCTAAGAGTGTTCATTCTTAACATATTTTTGTAGGCCTTCTCCTTGTGTGGATTTAGGTTCTTATGCTATCACTAGTTCGTTGGTAAGCAGCAACCTTAAAAAATTCTCCGTCGTCTTGTTTTCGTGTATCGCGTATATTTGTGCATTTCTGAATTGATCCGCATGAGTAATTCGTTGTTATTCGCTCTCGAGTCTGCCATATTTTAATCAGCGTCAGATATTTTGATATATGCCGTTGTCCGGATATTACCAACACCTTCACAATGCATAATGATACATTGTTGCTGATTGGACCCGCAAGATTTTAGATATCGTGTATGAGTCTATAAAGCGATGACTGTCTGTCCGCATTAAGTAGGAAATACTAACAGTGTTTCTCTTACACCCATATTGTACGTACTTGCAGTTATTAGGAATCGGATGAAGAAACTTCTGCTTAGTTCTGATTAGTGTTTCTCACTCCGCCGGATTTTTAGATACAACTCCACACTTATGCTATGGAAAAATAATGACTAACAGTAAACAGCATGACCAACATCAACGACGTTGAAACGCTGATATCGCACTAATCCACCTGGATTATATCTCTTTGCTCATATATCTCTTCTTACACTTGCTGTTATCTGCATTCATGGTTGTTAATACCTAACAACTTAACTTGTTATTTAGTGATTTTCTCATATTCCCAAGTGAAAAAGTGGTAGTATCTATGGTTTCTGTCGCATGAAACTTCATTTTGTAAAATGCACATTAATCTATTGCTGTTTCCGTGGCCTACTATGTATTTGTAGATCCACTCCGTGTGAGCGCTGATTTCAACATTGGTTTAATTCGCTTATTGAAGCGACATTGGATTTATAGTTAAAATTATTTCGTTATAGCTGGGATTCTCGTTAGTCACTCTTACGTTTGTCAAGAATAAATTTATAGAACGCAAATCTATTCACGTATAGGTATTTACTATTCGAGATGTAATTGTATTTGTGTTAGTCGCTACAGTAGTTACTTTTATATTGTTCCAATGTAGAAGCCTGTTTTCATCAAACTTGTGGTACATATAATGACTTCCTATACAGTATATTTTCCCACAAATCACCTCCAATCTCCTTTGATTCATACTTAATCTACTAGGCTCGTCATTCGATCTTTTGTCGTTATCTTTCATCATTATAAATATATTAAAATACTGTAGGGAGTGCAATGAGATAACCCAAGCGGAGTTGTTAATAGTATTCAACTTACTTCGCTTAATGAGTTTGTCAGTTTTGTTTTCTTAGTTTTGAAACACTGAATAGATTCAAACTCGCAAACTTCCTGCCAACAGGCGCGTATTGCAAAAACATGCGTTCGTTTGCTAATTTCATCCGGTGTTTTCAACATAATGTTCGCCTGCGTCTCTCTGTTCAGTGTGAACACTAACACGCTCTTCGATCTTTTCAGCAGTGTTGTTATTGTCGAGTATTCTTTCTCTCGTGTGTTTTCCCTTTGGTCCGAGGTTAGTTGTTTTTGTCTGAACGCAGAATAACATCCTAGGAGTATACGGTAGTTGCACGCACCACTCCGTTATTGAAGGATCCTTTTGAAACACGTGTAGTGGTTCAAATCTAGTTTTCGTTTAACCATTCAGACTAGTTTCAGGCCTGCCTGTTGCCACTAATTTTCTATGTAGTTATTATTCTATATGTTACTATTTCTTACCCACTTCTTATTTTCGAAAATATTGTATGATCCACTCGAATATGTTAATACCATTGATATTGCCTAGACAATTGGAGCTACATACGTGTCCCTTCATTCGTGACGTGTAAGGGTCTGAGATGTGGTCATCCCTAAAAGTGCACATAAAATGTAAAGTGCATAATAGAGTTGTTTGTGCTACCTGTTTCTGCGTAAGAGACTGATTGTTTAATCCGCTTCGCTAATGAAGGCTACACTAGGGATTTTATTTAGCACAAATCATTTCTAAATGTCGTCGTGTCATTGGGTACTACGCTGTCCAATCAAAAGTACTAATCTTCATTATTATCACTGAAGAAGTCACGTGGTCTCTTTATGACGATAGTTTTAGATGAATTCTTTTAAAACATTAAATAAATATATACTGAACCACGTGATTTGGTAGTTTTATTTTAACATAGAATTATATAATTGCGTTTTTGCGCTGGGAGAGGAAGGTATTTGGAAATATTCGAGGTGTATCTGTCCTCTAACTAAGAATTCAAGTCTTATGTTCGTCCCTCTCAGTTTTCTCGTATCTGCGTTCTTTTTCGCTGCCTGACCTCGCTAGCCTATTTTGACCTATCTATGCGTTCGTTCGCTGCGCGGTGATCGTATTTTAATAGGACACGTTAACTATATGGCGCTGTTCAAGGTTTTTTCGCTACCTGAAGGCCGTTCGCGGGCCAACTGAACGCTAAAAAAGACGAATTCGCAACTCACGAGGTCGTCCATCGATGGATGAACACTTTTTTTC
Source organism: Heterorhabditis bacteriophora (assembly GCA_964036235.1). NCBI lineage: Eukaryota > Metazoa > Nematoda > Chromadorea > Rhabditida > Heterorhabditidae > Heterorhabditis > Heterorhabditis bacteriophora. The sequence continues at coordinate 3,532,515 of OZ038430.1, forward strand.
CACTCTTTATTGTTGGGAGGAAGTGTGTTAGTAGCAAGAAGAATGCGATTCTTATTTCTCTCCTATTTAATATTACCAGATGAACAATTGCTAACCATGAAAGTTCGTTATAATCTTAATTTTCTCTACGTCGCAATACACTATTCTTTCCGTCTCTTCAATCTCTTTCACTTAGTCATGCACCACATCTCATTTACTGATGGTCAGCTATGCATGTTCTCGGGTTTACGCGTGTTTTCGCCATATGAGATGCGAATCCGAGTACTAATGCGTATTTTTCTGAACTGAGTTGCTCGCTTGCTTGAGAAGGAAATAGGCGCGAAGGCGGCTTGTTTTCGTTTTAAGATCCGTTGCTGTTTAAAATTCCTTGTGCTTTTTCGTAACTATCACTACTACGGTAATGTTTAACAAATATGCATTTGGTCAGCATGCTCATTAGCGATGCATGCTACTGTATCGACAATGCTGTGGTTCTGGCTGTCTGATTGTTATTCGGGACATGACTAACTATATATTACTATCCTTTATTATTACTTACTTACTTGCACATTACAGTCTACATGACGGATTGCAAAATAGAATGTTTCCGAAGGTGAAAAACAATATCTTAGGGTTAATAAACTTTAATCTATTTTGACATCTTCCTAAAGAGGAACAAAGCAGGCTTTATAATACTACTCACAGTTTATTTGTTGGATTTCCCTGATTTCAGATGTAACTATGTAACATTTACAGGTTTCCGGTGTTGCAGTTGTAATAGCAGTATGTTGGATTTTATCACCCATTGTCTGTACAAATTGTCCATAATGCTTTGTCTGCGCCTGCTAAACTATTGACATTTATTTGAAACAGTATTTATATTTGTTTTCCGCTTCCTCATTTGTTATGTTAGTTTTGTCATATGCCGCTGTTTCCCCGTTCCGCTAAGTGACCGACTGTTGTTAAAGGTGTCGGGTATGGTCTGATCTGGACCTCAAGCGTTCTACCTTAGCAAATCTACCTCCCTCTACCTCAGTCGTCCTGGTCGAGACCAGTTCACGTCGATCGGGCGTGTCAGAAATCCTAACTATTATGGTGGACATAAACAACCTTTTATCCCCTCAAACCTACATCAAGTGGAGCATGTTAAATAATTTCTACGGAAAGGTAAGTCACAAAATTTATTTGATCAGAGGGTATATATGGAACATACGAAAGCTACGAACAAGACCGAACCAACTAATAAACTGATAGATATGTAATTTATTCATTACGCGTTGAACACTCGCGTATTATGGATTTACACGTTAGTAAGTACACTTCTAATCTTCTTCGATGTAGTTGGTCTTTCCATGTCTGATACTAAAAGTCCTCAGGCCGTTAGGGAGGTATGAATGAATCACCAAGCTCCGTTCCTTCTCCTATGTCGATTAGCAGCTATGTTATTACCTTCCTAACCACGCCTCTTCTCCGTCTTCTTTGGTTGTAGTGAGAAACAAAGAATTGATTGCTGCGCTTGTTTAAAAAATCAAATCGAGTGGTACTTGCCTTTGAACAACATTTCTAACAAAGTGCGTTCATTTGTTATTCTTGATACACCATTATAAATTCGCCAAATGTTAGTTATGGTATGGTAAATAAACTTTCTCAATTCGTCTACTAAGCGAGTAATAGTGAGCGGAAGAGGAGTTATGTCACCGGCTCTAATGCGTTGGTCTTTCAGTCCATTACCACCGATGTTTTTCAGCTCTGAAATTGAGGTACAGTGACAATGACCTGTTTCTGTGGAATTGGGTATATTTCAATCCTTTCCTGGTTTTTACATGTATTCATTTAAGCAGAATGCGCGTTTCTCGTTCCCTGTTGAAAAACATGCAGCTCCTACTGATAACAAAAGTATAATCAAAGTTCAATCACATGATTCATAATTCACACTGGAATTCTAGCAAAACATGCGTTATTTATTTCAACCCTATAGTTTCACAATATACGTAAGAAAGAGCCGAACGTTTGTTCATGCTTGGATGGACTCAAATTGTGGTACTGACAGGATATTGCATTTTTATGGACGAGGATGCTTTATTTGGAGAGGGTATAAGATGTTTGGTTCTGTAATTCTCGTGAGATTGCTATAACACGGAGAATTTAGCGGGATTATTTTGTCACGTAATTCTCATGAATGGACTAAGTGGTTATGGAATACATCACGAAAATTATTATTTTTTTTTTTTACTATGGATGAGTAATACATATGCTTTTAAGGCAGTCTTTCCATTTTTGATTAATTTTTACGGATAGATTCTGTGCAAGCGGAAAGAGGAAAGAAAGGAAAATTTTTGCCACTAACATAAATTTAGCTGATTAATTTCAGCCACAAATGAGCACGCCGGACGATCCGGTTATCCATTCGCCGCCGTCACTCGGTGGACAACTTATGAACGGTATATCATAAATATACAAAACAAGAGATGAGAGGCTAATAAACAAATTACTACGTAGATGATAGGAAGTGTTTTAGGTTATAATCCCACTCTGACTCAAACGAAAATGGAAGAGAGCTTAGGTGTGACGTGCACTTCTCCAGAATCAGGCTCTATCGACCCTAACGGAGATGTGGTTTGTCATTCTACTTTCCTACAATATATATATATATATATATACATATATAGCGTACGTTATATTTAGAGGAAAACATTTTTTTAATGGATTTGTAGTATGAGCAAAATATTCTTTCATAATAATGATTCAATAGTTTAAACGTTACATTATTATAGTTGTGATTTCTAAGACTACTATACCATTTGATTTAAAATATAACAATTTTACTACTTCAGCATGCACTACTATATTGTGATACCACTTTTGGTGACATTTTGTTGTCAAATTATAGGAAGCACGGCGACGTCAGAAGACATGTCGAGTGTGTGGTGACCATGCAACGGGTTATAACTTCAATGTTATCACTTGCGAATCTTGTAAGGCATTCTTTCGTCGGAATGCACTGCGGCCAAAGGTAATCGAGAAACACTTAAGACTTTTGTAAACACTTTTTTAAAGGTTTTATGATTTTATACGTTCTAATATGACATCCTCCAGGAGTTTAAATGTCCGTATTCGGAGGACTGTGAAATTAATGCGGTAAGCAGGCGATTTTGTCAAAAATGCCGGTTGCGGAAATGTTTTTCGGTTAGTCTACCTTACGAAAATCTAATTTTTATTTTTCTTGAAATATAGAACTATCTTAATTACTAATTATCAGGTGGGTATGAAGAAGGAATGGATTTTAAATGAAGAACAGTTGCGGCGGAGAAAGAATTCGCGACTAAATAATATGGCTAATCAGCAGCGGCAGAAGCAGGTGGGATTAAGCACTAACATACCGATTTGTCTTGGGCTGATTAGTGTACACATCATTTAACGTTTTTCGTTATGATTTTAGACAGTGGGTGCCTCTCTGGCTCTCAACAGCTACTCTGTTCAGGAACTCGCCCGCCAGCAAGCTGCCGTCAAAGCCATGACGTCACCACTCACAATTTCTCCGATGGAGGCTCAGGTTTGTCAGTAGTTTTAAGTACTGTCCCTAGATTTCAGATTCTACTGCATTCTGCATAGTAGTTTTCTTTTAGCTTGGTGCCTTGAATAATCGTGGAGTCGTTCCACCCCTTGTTAGCCCTCCTGGACAGGTTTGTTGATTAGGAAATGAAAATAATCACAATAGCACTAGAAAAGTTTATAGAATAATTTAATTATCTCCAATGTATTATAGTACCCATTGATGAGTCCTGCTGGCTCTGGTTCTTCTGATTCACCACCCTCCCGTCCTTTGGGTATAATGACAGGCGGGCAACGAAGTCCCGACGCGGTCAGTTTTACATAAAAACAAAATCTCATTTGGTAACAGCTTCAAGATCTTTGTTCGTACTCATATTATTGGTTTTTGCCAGTTTGTAGTTTTTCAGTATGAGTCAAACATAATGATGCAGCAGCGACTACGTGCTCAAATGCCAACATCTACTATTACTCCTGGCAAAGTGGACCCCTCTCGTCAGGTAATATTAATATTTTCCTACAGTCATTTAGAAGTTCCATATATATATATATATCTTATTTTAAAGGCATGAAGTTAATCAGTACACATAATTACACCGACAATTCTATGAGTATTAGTCATAATTGTAATTCTTAAACTATTTAATTATAGCAGGTAATTATATCAATGGATGAGTACCACAGTCTCGTACAACGAGCAACTAGACCTGGCGAAGAGGAACCGCCTTCAAAAAGGTGCATATCGCCGGAGGTGGTTATTTGTAGAGCGAGGTCTTACAAAAGTAATCACTCTTTACAATTTTCTGGAGTCTCTTGCTGTATTATATGCCAATTTTTGTTTAAAGATATAGTATCATGGTTCTTAAAAAAAATTTCAGGACTGTGTACTCTCCTACAGACCTTGTTGCTCCCCAACCACGGTCATTTCAGTCTCCTGGTAGTGAAATGATGGCGTCAAATAGCCATGGTCACCTTCGATCTGGTCTAGCCGGTTAGTTTATTACTACTCATGGCTTATAGAATCATATAGTTTCTGCAACAGTAATATTGTAATTTAATAGGCTTTCTTTTAACATTGCGTTTTCAGTTATCATTTTTCGTTGTTTATTCTTCTATCCTATTTGCACCATTCTCATAAATTTTACTGAAGTTATGGTTGTTTTGTACGATCTTTTTCTGTAGATTTCAATCATAGGAGCATATGGTGTATTACGAAAACTGATCGGAAATATTATTGCAATTTTTGTTTTCTGATATGGTTACTGACAGCGTTTGATTGATGGCGGGAAGAAAAAGTATATTGCGGTTTGGACGGTCTCGATTTTATATTTGAATGCAAATGTTGTGCGAAGTGGGGAATCGAATAATTTAACAGTTCTAATAGATCATCCTATATTAGCTTTGTAATAGGCCCAAATACCAGCTAAATGGAGGTATCTTATACTTTGAATTATTTCATCCTAATTTGCCATTCTCTATTATAAATTCTTGCTTTGAAAAACCGTTTTTACCAAGACATTCCAGGAATGCCTACATATATGGATTTGGGTGCCGCAGCGAGTGGTGACATGCCGAAGCCTACGTTTACTTCTGGCTATGAGGAACGAATGGCAAAAATGAACATGTTTTTCGAAAACACCATACACGACGCACTTAAGCTAGATAGTCCTGAGGCTCAGGGAGGAGTAGCCGGCAGTAGTAGTAGTGTTGGACCTGGACCTTTGGAAGTAAGCAACTATAATTATGAGTTCGCTTAGTCATTATCAAAGCTAAAACCTATTTATCACATTTCAGAGTGAAATACTCGGTATTAACACTGCTTCCGATTCTCGCCTAAATTATCAGTTGAACTCAGCTGAATTGCGAGCACTTGATTTGGTATGTATTATACAGTATTAATCTTGAATTTCTGAAGTCGTGTAATTATCTAATTATTGAAAATAATCACTAATTTATATTCAGGTTCAAGAAGCTTTCAAAGGAATGAATGATCCCATGGAGCAAGGAAGACAAAAGAATTCATTTCTCAAGGTACGCTTGTTTATTAATAGTTTCATTTTGTTTCTTTCCATATTCATTACTTTTATTTTAGCAAGAAAAGTCGCCAGCTGACATAATGAATATAATGGATGTTACAATGCGACGTTTAGTTAAGATGGCCAAAAAATTACCAGCTTTCAACGATCTTAGTCAGGATGGGAAATTCGCACTCCTTAAAGGTATATTAGTAGTACAATATTATTATATGGTAGTCATACGAAGTATTTTATAGGAGGAATGGTTGAGATGCTCACTGTTCGTGGAGTAACTCGTTTTGATAGTTCCTCGGGTGCGTGGAAAACTCCGACAATCAAAGAGAATTGCGAAGTTCCTATCAATATGTTTGACCAACTCAATGCTGATGTACGAAATGAACAAAAGATTCGGTTCTTACAGTAAGTTTGTGAAGAAGTGCAATAAAATGTAAGAAAGGATAAGCAAGATAAAAATTTTTGTTTACGATGAAAATGTATAGATAGTGAGGTTTAAACATATGTGGTTTACTTCTTTTTTCTTTAAGCTTTGTGCATGTTAAAATGAAGTTATATTTTAGGTTCTTCAAGGTATTTCATGAAGACATTCGCAACAATGATTTAGCCATCAGCATGATAATGTTAATCGTGCTGTTCTCACAGCGTGACTGCGTTACTGATCCAGAGGATAGAATGAGCATTCAACGCCATCATGAACAATTTTCTGCCCTACTAAACAGGTTGGTAATGCATGTATTTCCGCTTGTGTATTGGTGAGTTACTCACTGAATGTAGTATTACCTTACTATATATAGAGATATGAATGAGGTGTTTCAACAGGTACCTGGAATCCTTATATGGAGATGACGCCCGGAAGTTATATGAGCAGTTACCAGTCGCACTGCGGATGCTTCGTGAAATATCAGCCAACGCCGGTATGCTCTTTCTCGGTGCGGTGAATACGGCCGAAGCTGAACCATTACCGAGAGAATTCTTCAAAGTGGAGTAGAATCCATATGGATTGTAATTCGTTACCGTGTTGGTATTTTCTGAGACGCCCTGACCGGGTTCCCAGTCTAGAGTTATCATATTTTTCCGTTTTCATGTTCTGAAGATAATTACTACTTCTGTGTTTCCCACAAATTATTGGTTCAAGGTACGGTTTTCCCGTACTTTTTATGTCGATTAATCTTTTCTTAGGGATTTTCACCTCTTTCGCCTACCTTTCACACGACCCGGTATTTGTTCGTTTTGCATGCTATTCTCTTCACAATCCCGTTGTAAAGTTCCCGTTGACGTCACCCCGGTTCCCTCAGTGTTTTACAACCAAATCTTACCTCATAACTACTTGTGTGATTACTGTAGTCGTTTTCTTTGTGATTTCCTGTCGGGGCCGCTCGCTTCGTTGTATTCACGTCTCATTTTTTACCGTAGTTATATTACGTCGTACGGTTAGTCGAGTGTTTAACACCGGTTCCGCTAGCTTACGGTATTTCTATAATTTCTTTGTTGTGTTACGGTACACATTTCTATCATCCTCGCGCGCGCCCGGTTACTATCCAAAACCTCTCTTAGCTATCTACCTCGTTCCGTTTCATCTCGCCCAAGTTTAAATTATAATTTTAACCTAATAATGATTACGCTTAATTGTATATGTTAAGTCTTGTTAGCTCTTTTCTGTATAATAGTGCAATTAGAAAAGTGATTTGGGAAAAATTATTGTCATCTTACTAACTATGTCTAGCCTCGGTGGGCGGAGCCCCACTAATTAGAGTTCTAATTGCTCCGCCCATTTCCTGTCCACTTTACAACGATAGCTCTCGGCATTTATTAACAACCTCACTCGTAGACCCTGTTCGGTTTTTTTTATTACTTGATCTCTTTGCCGGGTTCCGTTCATGGTTGAGTTGTTAGTTATGATTGTGGGCGGAGCTATTCATTCTTACACCTCAGGCCCCGCTCACTGACCCCGTAGAGGCCGCCCGATTGGAAGAATGTCTATCGAGAATCAATAAATCTGCTATCCAAATTGTTTTGATTTTTACACAGAGATCTAAGCTTCTTTTATAAAAACATTTAGGCTACAATTATAGCGGATTCTGAGAAGACAGGGTTTCACAGATGATGTAGTTCAGCGGGGAATACATCCGGAGCCACTTGCGTTCTTTTTAATTTGGTGACATGGTAGGAGCGTATTAGCAGTATATTGAGATTACTTGTGTTCATATATGAGGAAAACTTCTTAGTAACTTGTAATTGGGCTATTGGTAGAAGATTTTAGAAGAAATAGCAAAACTATAGTTTTTAAATTGTTCTCAACTAATATTGGAGTTCTGTAACTAATAATATCCATGGGAAAATTATATCTAGTGAAGACCTAAATTAATGTAATACAATTTTCGCAATTCGGAAGTAGATCTTCAGCGATATCGGCACAAAACTGTCCTAAGTACCTCTAGTGTAGTTATAATCCAAAATAATGAGTGGGTTCGATGCTACATGCTTAAGTTAAATCTTAAGAACCTTGGTATCGGAAGGAACGTAAGTGATAATTGTGAGACTGGATTAGCCTCAAATATTGATACAATAAAAATACAGGGGGTAAATTTGGTTGAAGCGTTAGAAGAATCCCTGATATCATTTAAATATATCAAATGTTATACATCGGGATCAGAATTGAAAACTCCAGAACTTCATATTTGCTATTAAATTGGAGGGATGCATGTTAAGTCAGTTTGTAAAATTGATGTAAAGTATTTCATATATGTAATTTTCTGCAATACTCGTTTTGTTCATTTATTTAGAATGAGCTTATATCGGAGAAGAGAAATTGACGCAGTTTGTAAAGTTATCAAGAAAAGTCAAACAGGAAAATCTGTGGTGCACTAGTTGATGCTTGAGAGTGGTTGGGAATTATCCATGTTGCTCATTGACTAAGAGGCATTTTTTTTTGAAGTGACAGTAACTTAATTTTGAAGTTTAGAGACGTTTATAACATTATTAAGGGATGATAAGTAATCCTGCATAATTAAGTAGTTGAATACAGCGAACATTTTCATAAGTGATAATTTATTACTTGTTCATTATATATTAATAATGAAAGGCTATATATTATCTCTCAATACGTATTACCATCAGTTTGTGATAAGAGATTATTATAATTTTCTGTAGAATGTTACTACTTAGAGACAAATACTAAAACCTAGTACATTTACCCATTGCGATGCTATCTGAAGACCTTTATCTTAATCTACATTATAAGATTAATTCGTGAAGAAATAGTAGTTATTTAATTGTAAACCGACTAAAGAATAGTTTATAAGACTTAAGAAAATGTAACGACTAATTATCATCAACACATCCGAGAAGAATTTCGTGAACTCCGTGCGGTTGCGGACGCTCTAAAATTCTATACTAAGCTCACAATAATTTACGCACATGCATTTGTCAATGCATTTTTATGTAATTATGCAACAGCAGGAAGTCAAATTATTTATGAACTCATACGATGATATCTCTCAATAAGTTTTTGAATGTTTGTATATAGTGTTCGTTTAAGGTGAAGAATCTTATTATAATAACATTAAAATACAAGTTTTCTAAAATGATAATAAGAATTTAACTTTATGAAAGATCATAACAGAGGATAGTTGTTTATCTGTTAGTTTAGGAAAGTATCATGCACAATAGATTCCCTCCGACGTCCCCCCTCCATTAGATCTCAATCAAACATTAGCGATTGATCTAATCTGATTCCGCATGTCCTCTGCTTTGATATTTCCATAAGCCTAATTTTACCCAGATATTCTTCCTAGAAAAATGTTTCCATGAAACAGTTGAATCTAGGTAATCAGAGGTATTTCTCAATTATTTCTACTATTAAGTCTTTTAGAACAGCTTATATCAGTAAAAGATAAATTAACCTATAATTGTGAGAGCAATTTGATGTGCAAAATACAAATAAACTAAAGTAGAAAAAATACATAAAAAGTAAATGATAAAGATGGTTATAATAAACCGTGAAATAATTTTAAAATGCTCATTAATGAATTTTTCTATCCTGCCTTGACCAATAATATTAAGTCTGTAAAAGCTTTAAAAGCTCTTGAGGTAAAATTTTTAAAATGTATTAACATAGAAATTAGAAATGCATATGCAATAATAGTGCAATAACTCATTGGACAAATTATAAATGGGAGGTGATCAAATTTGCGACTTTTCTTGGACTCTGCTAATTGAAAAGATTATTTTGATGAATCTAGTATGGTATATTATTATTATTTCCTGATATCAATAAGAAACCTATGGGATATGGATTAAATTTAGACAACGCTTATACACCTAGACTAGTAATACAAAGTATGCTCCGGGCAGCTATCGAAGCAGGTCACCATTGGAAAAAAAGAACTGAAAAATATTAGGTGATAACCCAACTTATATTAGATATAACGTAATTTATCACTGTATTTCTTAGATTTATATTGATATGTCGTAGTTTCATCTAAATTCTACAACACTCATTGGATGAATTTCGTTCTCAAAATTTTAGTGTTATATAATAAACGATAGATAGATTTCATTTACCAGAGATGTGATTGAATCGAGACCATTGTAGATATTACTTAAAAAACGTTACACAACTTTATTTTGACCAAAGACTAGACAATGCATTTTTATGATTAACAACCATAGTCTTTGTTTTTTAACCAAATGGCAGTTTTCACTCCTAGATTACATCTCATATCCGTTTTCTAATGTACTAAGAGCGTAAAAGTGCATGGCGGAGCCGATTCCTGAAGCAGATAGCCATTAAAGTGTCAAACGCATGTAGACAAGGAATTCTAAGTACTCGATTTGATGGAAAGTTTTTTTAGTAGCTGTCAAACACAATGATCACTTATAGAATGCAAGATTTTAGAAAATAATACAATATACTGCCATTTAGAAATAATAAATAGGTATATTCTTTGTCCCTTATATTTAAATTGCTATATTCTCTAAGTTTTTAAAATTAAATTATGCATTGCACACACTTATTCATTATGACTTTGTTGTTTGGTACTACTTTTATAAAGTATCAGCCTAAGCTATCACATACAGAAGAGCTGTAATATAAAAATTTTAGGTTACTTACGAATTATATGTATATAAAACTTAACCAAGGTATATAAACTGAAAAGCTGTGGAAAGTAGTTTTTAATATTAATATGGAAGATGATAATTAATTTTTAAAAATTCAGAGAGAGAAGATGTAAAAGAGGGTCTAGGGAGCAAGAGTGATGCTCCGCCCCGAACTGGGTGTCCCTTCGGACGCCTTATCTAGCCATCTCATTTGCACATGTTCAATCCCCGTCCGTGGTTGCTTTTCTGTCTCTACACCGCTGCTCTCTTTTTCTCTGTACCTCTTTCTCTTGCGGTTTGGTACGTCAGAAGAGAACTGGTTCAAGAGACGACAGTTGCTGGTGACGATCAGGTACTGTAATAACATTGCTATGAATTCAACAATCTTTAATAAAGGAAAAATACTATTGCTTACCCATCCATTCAACTACTACAGTATGAGACTTGACTGCTTAGTTAATGTAAAACATACCATGATAATTGGACCTGATTAAAAAATTTTTAAATTTTAGCTCGGTGGTCTCACCAACAAGAAAGTAGATTTTACGGAAAATAAGTCCACTACTGTACCGAAAAGAAACATCGAGATTCGCATCGACCATTAAGGTACTACAATTGAAATTCGAATTTAAGCATTGGTATTCCACTAGTTCCTTTCCTTCCTATCTCTTCACCTCCTCATTTATTTTACTCTCCTAGTCATTGTCTTAACATGTCTTTCATTTTACGGTTATTCACCGTGATATTTACCACTGAATACACATATATCAATTTTGCAAACAAAAATCTTGTTGTATACATTCACAAATTTTCATGATTTTGTACATTTAGAAATAAATGGCGCTACAATATTAATCGAGATTTTGACATAAAGATTTTTGTCATGAAGCTAGTACTTGAAGCGATTGGTGAAAGATTAGATTTTGCTCAGACTATAGTTTGCGATCCAATGACAATAGAACTTCAGATTTTCTCGATTAATTTTTCTTTTTTAATACTCTTTTCTTACCTATGCTCCTTCTTAAATAATAAATGTTTTTTTAAGTCATGGTATGAAAATTTTTTAATTGATTAACAAGGTTATTCTATGGTATAAAAATACTGTGGAGGATCCTATAACTAATACAATACTAAATTAAATTAAGCTCTGGCATGTATATAATATTACCTTTCTTTCATTGTTAACAATTAACATAACAAATTTTTGGTATCTTTATAATTAGATAATTTAGTGATTAGAATTTACGCTCTTGTTAATGACGTGGTATAACAGTGATACTGTTTTCTGCTGTAGCACGCTCAACATGGAGAACACCATCGAGCAAAGGACATGCGCATGAATCCACCCTCTGAGCATTGTGCAATTTTTCGAACTGTTTATGCTTAGTTCATAACTGGCCCCAATTCGCCTCTCGACGTCCTGTTCCGATTAGTCACTTGTTCGGATGTCGGATTTGTCCGGTCCTACTATCTATTTCATCTCAGACTGTACGTCCGCATACCATTCACCACAATGAAGTAATTGCCTTACTAGCGGTATATTAATTTTCTGTCTAGTCACATGGACAGCTTTTCCATATTTTACGCTGAATTTCAGCTTTCAAAATTGAATTTGTCTGATTGCAAATAAAAAATATTATCAATGCTTGTATTGATAGGTTGCATGTCTTTGGAATGCTAAAATTTCCCTCAGTATGTATTTCTACGTAAATGAAATACATGTAGGAATATAAATTATGAGAAAAAATCTTAGCTTAATGATTCATGCATAATTTTAACGTTAAATTTCGTTTCGAATTTAACGCTCTTAAATTGTATTGATAATAAATATGGCGAAATTTTACGCACATTTTGGGCGATTTATATACAAGAGTATACACCCTTTATACTTCATCCTTTTCTTACTCTCATGTTTAGTCCTTTCAAAATTTTTATTCTCTCTTTCGTACACATTCGCGCCCTCTCTCATTCTCTGATATTCTTAATGCTTTAACTTTAGTCCTGCCGACTGGTGACTAAATATGAACGGACGAACTCGTCCCGCTTAGATCTGCATGTTAGATAACACCCAGAGGCAACAATGGTGGGCAGAGACGGGATTTTGCGTATCAGAGAATAAAATCTACCTATGTTCCAAATTGTACCCTACGTAAAGACGAGATCACAATCTGAGCCAGCGCACAACTCAATGAATTCGCGCCAGAATTAGGTCAGATGAACCGAATGTGACCGAATATGCTGAATATCACCTATGGCACAGTAAATAGGGAATTGTTGCACTATCGATTGATCAGTGTTTTCAATTAGCGCTAATCATTAGAAACAATTTCAAATTTGTTATTAATATTTATTAAAGGTTGTTTTTTATTTTTCTTTATATAATCGCCTTAAACAATCTGTCGTTCATTACTTAGATTACAAATAGCATAGGATCGCCATCTAACAATCGCCATTTGGTTACCACTGAAAGAAAATGTTTAAAGTAAGATGACAAATGGACAATAAATTATTTCAGATGCACGTAGTTATTATACATCCAGAGCAGTGGAATGGTGGCTCTGATCGGTGTACTGTAGCGTTGATCAGACATTTCGTCTCAAAAGGATATAAGGTTCACATGTATTAAACTATTTAATCTAATGTATACATGTCTTTCATTATTATCGTATGCCTCACGTCCTCACTTATATCTTTTTATATATCCGTCTCCTGTTCTTCCTATCCAATCTTTGCAAGCATGTCCTACTCACTAAAACTGTTTACTTTTGCTCACGATAGATCTCTGATTTCCTATTTTGCTTAAGTTTTCTGTCTACTTATAAACCGTTCGCTCCTCTCTCTCCCTAAACTATACTTCCATATTTTAATTTTCAATATCTAATTTGCAAATCATATCTATGCTCTTTATTTACCGTGCTACTCTGCTTGAAATTGTTTTATAGCTTTCTAAGATCTCATCGCAGTTTTTGGTACGTCTTAAAATTTTGTCTTCTAGGTTACGTGGCTCACAACTATGATCGATGAGTACTGGAAAGATCACAACTTTGATGGAGTAGGTAAGAGGTATAAGAACAGTAGAAGAAATGTTGAGGAACAAATGAGCAAATAGAGTTTTAGAATAATATGTAAGGAAATAAACTAATATTAAATTAATAGTAATATACTAACTAGAGATGGAAATATTCACTTAAAGTGTGTACAATCAATAAACAGCATTGAACAAAAGATATTCTTGTCAGAGATCCGTGAAGTTGGTCTAAAACTACACCCAGGTGATTGGTGGAGTCAAAACGTTGCTCTTGGATGGCACTTAGTGCTTAGTAACATCAAACCAGATCTTGTAGTGGTAGATCACTCCGCCAGGTACTTTTATAGTTGTACGCTTCAATGTTCTGCATTTATTTCTATCATATTTCAATCGGGTGATTGTAATAGAATTATTGTTGTTATTTTCATCTCTTTCTTCCATTTTTCATTTTTATTTTGAACAACTACTTATAAAGTAGCTTTTATTTTTAGTTGTGTACCTTTGATCAAGTGGCGTTTTCCAACGTGCAAGGTACTCTTCTACTGTCATTTCCCCCAACAACTTGTAACCCCTTCGAGGTTTTTCTTGTATAGGCAAGTATTCATGGAATCACAATTCCTTCATTGAGTGTGATGATTTAAAACGGCATGTTATGTATGAAAGTCAGAACTGCATTAAAAAATAAGCTGAATTATAGAGATATCTTTTTCAGGTGGTACTCCAATTTGATTGGCCTAATCGAAGAACAGCTATTCGAGAAGACCGATGTTATCATGGTTAACAGCCAATTCACAGGTATACCATCCTTATTCTCTTTGTGCACTTTTATAATTAAATCTACTGTTCTATTTCTCTAAGCTCCCTTGTTCTTTTCAGATTTGTTCCAAAGCAAACTTTTTTGTATAGTCTATCTTTGTACCACATTCGGTTTGAATTTCCGTTTTGCAGCAACACAGTTCAGCCGCGTAATGCCTCACATCGAACGCGGGAAGATTCGAGTTGTTTATCCTCCATGTGATGTGGATTCCATTGTCATTTCTGTAAGTATGCATAATATTAATACCTATAATCCTTCCAAACGTTTTTTATACATTATGTGATTTTATCAATTGATTTTGTGGCAAACGAGATCTTGTGCTCAAATTATTTTCTGCATAAATAAACTCCAAATTATACTTTCAACTTATAATTAAAATATACCCAGTATTATGGATATAAATTTAAAAAATTCCTAGCTTTGTTTAATTGATAATAATTATTTTGACACTGGAAATCATTAGCTTGAATGCATTTTATCGGTCAGCAGATTTCTCTTATAATTTTACGTCACTTATTTTTTCAGGCTGACAAACCAGTGAGTCGGAGGGATCGGCCACAAAATTCCGTTTACATATTTATGTCAATGAATCGTTTCTGGCCAGAGAAAAGGCTTGACATCATAGTAGAAGCAGCTTGTAAGTTACAATACATAAGAAGCTATCTATACAAAAATCATAAAATTTCATGATTAACGAAGTAGTTTGAATTAATTTGATACAATGAAATTTATTTAGCCATTTTGAAAAGACGCGGGTACAAATTCTTAGTACAATTGGCCGGGTCAGTCATGCCCCACATACCAGAGAGCAGGATATACTATGAACTTTTGCAAAAGATGACTAAGGTAAGAGAAAAAGAGACGGAGAGAGCAGAGATCAGAGAGGAGCAGTATCCACACAGGATCTCGACGTAGAAGACGTCGTCCAGTTCATACCCTCACCCTCAGAGAGCGAAAAATTCGCACTCTATCGCCAGTGTGATTCCGCCTTATATACTCCTCCAAATGAACACTTCGGAATTGTACCCATAGAGGTATCAAATAATTTTTTAAATGAATTTCTTTCATATAAGCATTGTTTACCGTAAAGAATACAAAGGGTAATTTAATGTTACACTCATTCAGGCACTAGATCAACGTCGTCCTGTGATTGTTTGCGACAGTGGTGGACCGGCAGAGACAGTACTTGAAAATATTACTGGCAATAAGGTGAATAATAGAGCACAACAGAATTTTTAGGAAAATTAAATAAAAAGAATAAAATGTTTCTCTACTACTCAATAATCATTATTCTAAGGATACATAGAAAACTATTGTGAGTTACGAGGAGAATAGATCGTCGTGTTTGGTACTACAGTTTATCAAGTAAATAGAACAGGATAAGGGTGAAATATCTCTCCCAAAATAATTTACAACTGACACGCAATTGTTGGCCAGAATGTATTTCCTATACTAACAAATATTCTTCTTTCGATTCTGAAACCAACGGGAGAACTGCTGGCAGAAGCAATGATGCATCACATGAAGAAGGTTGACTGGCCGGAACTAGACTGCGACGTATCATATCAAAAACAGGCAAATATTAATCAATTACAGTGGGGTACTCATAAAATGTATACAAAATTGAGTATTTCAGCGAGCTCGATTCAATCGTGATTTTTCCCTTCATGGATTTTGTGCTCACATTGATGAAGCCATTGCTCAGCTATTTCCTGAGCGGGGATCTTCTTCACAACGCAGTCGTCGCGCGGTTGCTTGAGTTACTGTAGGACAAGGAATGAGTTGGTCCCCACTCACAACCGAGGTTCTTTCAAGATGTATTTCTCTTCCTAGTGTATGTGATGCGGGTGAGGCTGATACAAGCGGCTATGCGCTGGCTGTTTGGGATTGAATGTCGGCGGATATAGACTTGATTAATCCTGGTACTTTTCGTGTGATCTATTTTTTATGAGACGAGCATTTAAATTTAAAATATTTTGTATCCATCGACTTCCAGTTTCGAACAGAGGCCGTCTTAGATTCTGTCTTTCATCTGTCTTCCTTGATCACTTTTTAAGAATTTAGTTTGTTTTGTTGTTGTGTATTTTGTCTGTGTCCCATTTAATTACTTATTTCATTTGAACAAATGTCTTTCATGCACTTAAACCTTTATAATTGTTGTGTATTAGATATCGTTTAGGACTTTATATATCTTTTTGATGTTTAGTTGAATAAGCAAATTATAAAATTGATACTGATACTGACAGGATCTAGCGTCAAAATATCCATGTGAGGTTATGCATCACTCACTCACTGATTTTTCGCTGATCTGTCACTATCCATTGTCAAATTTGCAATTTTTCAATAGAAATAAAAATTAAGATTGCTTGCATGTTTATACTGAAATTCTCCTGCAAAAGTATTGCCTGTTTAAACACCTCTTTAAAGACCCCTGCTCAACTGTGATATGAATCTAGTTAAATATGCAAACTCATTTACGTTTCTTTAAGCTTAAGAGATACCCCTCCAACCAATTTTGTACACGAACTTAAGTAAACAATACTGAAAAGAAAACTACTAGAATTAAATTAAAATTAACCAGAGTATAGGGGAATTTTTATGTTTTATGGGACTAAAAATAGAGGACCTAACGATTTTAGTGGTAAATCTGTTGCAACTGTTTACCTATCGCCAGCGAAAGAACACGCACGTCAATCAGTTTCGTAGTTTTTCACATCTAGCGATATTTTTATAATATTTCAAACTCTGCAAAACACCATAAGTATTCTTGCAAGAAAATATTGGATTTAAAAGACTGAATTTCGATATTAAAAGCTGGCTTCTTTCACAGTTTTAGATGAGTGATAAACGAAGCAGCGTAGGATCGCTTTTATGTGTATAGAATATTTTGGATCTCTAGAATTGAATGACGTTTCGATTACTTTTCAACATGAAAAAATGAAGATAGAGGATATAACTATTTGTATTAAGCGTTCTTTATTAAATTAGAGCAAGAAATAAATGCAAATTTCGAAGAAAAATACATTTTCACAGTATGTAAAGCAATGCTATTTTTTGTTTCAATGTTTATGGCTTATATAGTGTGTTTAAAGTAATGAGGCAGAGCTCGTTCCATGCATGAAAAGGAAAATCACTAGAGTTAACTCCACACAAAACACTGGAGGCACGTGATTTCCAGCGATACTTGCATGATCTACAGTGGAACGCTAATACGCCTCCACTAGCAATGACATATACGGTGACAATGAGTTAAGATTGTTTGTGAAACCAGCCACATGATTCGGAAATTCGAGATCTTTGATGTATGATATCAAGCCAATTGGGATAATAGCGAGTATACTAACTATCTTTTCCATATTTAGGCAAGAGCATTAGATTAGCTCAGAACTCTAGCCGTTCCATTCTAATCTGTACATGAAATTATAAAGCTTTATATAAGAAGTGTGAATTTTCCGTCCAGGAAGCTGCTAAGAGTTAGCAGATAAGTAAAATGTGGCTTAGAACTTCAATATTGTTTCAATGCTGAGTTTAATTTCAGTACTGTGTGATGTGTAAGAAGTCATATCAGATAATTGCTCTAAGGTCAGGGAAATGGATTTTTTAATTCGTCATTTCAGCTGATCAACTTTTGCTACTCTTTATGGGAGAGTTATCATAGTAGTGGAATACATTGCCATGAATTAACTTTTCAGTTCCCTTTTATGTATTTTAGCATTCTTTCTGCAAGGTAAGATATAAGGAACTTCTATACTAGAAAGGCAAATATTTTAAGGCAATTTAAATTAAATTGTTTAAAATGAAGAGATCTGAACATCCCATACATGCTATGCATATTGAACAGCACTTTAAATATTTTCCCAGCAACAATGGAAATTAATTGACTAAAAAGTAGTTACGCAAAGAAAGAAGTTCATGATAAAGAATAGGACATAATTACAAAGGTGAATACACAGAGGATCCACCATTCATCAGCGAGAACAACATAAACCAGTCTTTACTGAACATTCTGCTTAATCAAATTCTTCTAGTGCAGAATCACTAAATTCTTGTAGAAATCCATTCTGACCATATATTCATACGTTAATTAAAATTCAACCTGCTTAGATATTAGTTAAGATATTGGAAATGTTAAAAATAAACCATAATTGGACTTAAGACTACTGACTGATGAAACCAACAAATTATTCGAAAGTCGTCATGTCGTAGCTATTTTAAATGATATAAGAACTAATTTTAGGATAATTTTATCAATAGTGAAGTACAATCTAAAATCGAAGTGAACATAATTATAGATTTGGAAGGCTACTGCTTTGTCGTATGTCATCCTGCCTTTCTGATTCAAACGTTACCGATTTTTATATGTTGGTCCGGCTGGAACACTGTTTACGTTAATAGTAACTTTAAAACGCTTGAGGTATGAAAAAACTGCATTATGGATACTGGAGAAGAGTCCACTGTGCACACGAGGAAATATTGCAAATAATCAAACAAACAGCTTGAGAACAAAACCATACACAGTTAAGTGTATATAATGTAATGGATTTTATTTTTGAATAACATGCAATGTATATCACATTTATCTACAAACCCTTTAATTAATTATACTTAGTATTATTTATTACAGTGTAAACACAAAGTAACGGCTTAGCATTCAATTTCATCCTGAGGATCGTGCTTCTGAGAGGTATTCGACACTCTTGAGGCAAGAAATTTTTCGATTATAAAGAGGAACGTAATATTTAAATAGGATACAAAAATAGCAACTAATAAAGAACTGAACTAGTTTTTTTAGCCATTGCTTCTATTTACCTACTCTCATGTGAATGTTCTACATTTACTTATTAATTTCTAAAATTTTACTATTTTTAGATAAATAATTCGTAGCTGTTTTTTCCTTAAATGTTCTTTGTAGGTTTTATATTGCCAAATTGCTTGATTATTGTTGCTGGCTATACAGTATCATGCAACAAATAGTAGAATTTCGCACTCCCCTTTAATATTTCTTCATTGACAACTAACTCTCAAACTTATTATTGGAATTTTAAGCACTTTTTTAAATGTAATATTTGTAGCCCTATGTTTCCATTCATTTTGTGTTCTAAATCTTCAATAATTTATTTATTAATAGATGAATTGATTTTTTTAAAAAGAGTAGTTCATTTTACTTTTGTATAAGTGAATACCAACCCCTTGACTTTAGTCGTCTTACGGCAATTAATGGCATAATAGAACAATGGAAAATATTACATCGTGAACGAGCTGCGGGACAATATTAAGACCGCATAGGGTGGGAGCGGGAGAGAGAGTGCGGAGGGGACTAGGCGAAGAAAGACAGACAACTAGCGCCGCCCGTTAGACAATAACCAACAGCAACCATGGACAAGCGGGTAGGTGAAGTTAACCCATCAGCGAAAAGCTTTCGTTCAAGTTCACTACCCTATCCTTATACATCATTTATCACTGCTTTCTACGATTTAGCACTTAATGTCTGTGACAACTAGAATTCTTCCAGTTAAAACTCAAGACAAAGCATCTATAGTGCATATTTTTTTTCTCTACTGTTATTCACTAATAAATAAATCATATAAGATATGAACTGATTAAAATGAGTTTAGTTTGACTAGGTATCGTTGTGGGAGTATTCAATGTGAAATACAGGAGGAGGACTGCAGCTATTGCTGCTTCACAATCATTGCGCTTTCAATCGCCTTTTGCTCGGCTGTTATCACATTCCTGGTCGCCAACTACATGTATACCGGAATTCCATGCCATGATGATACCACTCCTTTTCAGTTGCCAGATGAGGTGAAACATGTATAGACGACATTTATTTTATTCCAAATCATATTACCTCTACGTCATTCAAATATGATTAATCATAAAGTGCAAATTTATTTTACTTCAATAATTTGCCTGCATTGAAAAGTTCAATAGATTGTTTTCGTACATTTTCGTTTTGAATCAGAAATCCAATCATCCAGTTACTCTAAGTGCGTATAAATTGACCGTTAGTGCATGGCTAATTATAATTTTTAAAAATATTAATTGAAGTAGTTGAATATTAATAGATCAATGTTTTCTAATTGTTCTATTCCGATAATCACGAGGTATCTCGACCTGACACGGCGACTTGTTCAGTCTTTATTAAGACAGCGATATTTTATCACGTGGACAGCTTGACGATGTTCGTGTTTCAAAGTTCTTGATCCAGGAAATAACAGTCTAAATATATCGCCTCATAATATTTTTAATGTAGAATAAAGAAATAATCGAGACATTGTAGTACCATAAGATGGGTTCTATTATCACTAGATAAACTACTCTCCTTCTTTAGAAATAGAAAATTGGAGATACTAGTAGTAATTCTAGGCATATTACTTTTAGATCATTAAGTTTTATCTACCATCTATATTTTAAGAGATGAAATACAAGCGTGTATTATTATCTGACATTATTTGCGTATCCAATTTCAAATTGTATCATATTGATGATTTTAACACTACTTCACGTTTAATCTAAATTCGCCTATCCGATCATTTTCACTTTCATCTGTAGACGTATCCAGCTAAAACTTTCTAATCTCATTCGATATGCATTCGATTGATTTAAACCGCAAGATTAATTATCCGATTTCTGACAAGAAAATTTGACTAATGACGTAACTAATGTTTTTCTCCTGCACCCGAGTCGGGCGTTCCGGTTATGAACGTGGTCAGCTTGGTGGTTCACAACTGAAACCTGTTCTCAGCTGATGAGAGTCATAGACCGCACCAAAATAGTCTTCAGGTCTTGTGCAATAAAATTTTAAAATACATCTTATAAACAAATTTATTCTCTAAAAAACTTTAGCCTCAAAAGGAATAATATTCAGGAAATTTCATCAGTGTATCTACCAGTAGACTCTTGTAACTTGTTCCTAATTGAAACGCTATCCGTTATCTCAAATCCTCTATTATAGCAAACGGAATAATTCGAGTTTGCACCAAGAACAAGGAACTAGGCATAAAATTAACCCGTCATAGTGAAGACTGGATGTGTCGAATAGCGGATGTATACCCTTTTAAAATTATTGGACACAAAATAGAACAATAATAAACTTCCTATCTTGCACCTTTTACGTGCGTTCTTTGAATGGATTAGAATACAAAAAAATATTCTAAATACTATTACTTGATTCGATAGTTTTTTCAATCATTACTGATATTGATTTTTTGAAAATCATTCTAGGCTGATATTTAACCTTGAGATTTCAGTTGCAATGGTTGGGCAGCGACCGTCTGATTGTTCCAAACAAAGTGGGTTTAACATGTTATACGATAAAAATACTGTATAAAGAAGATCCAAATTCCTTACTAGATACAACTGACGTAAATAGCTCTAAAAACCTATAAACGGAGATATATCGCTGGCTAAAAATGGAAACAGTGACCAACATGGAGTGTAACTGGCTGTAGCCAAATTGCTGTAATATATAAGAACGATTCCATTATTGTGATCGGCTAAACAAAATTTATCGTTTTAAAAATTTTTGCCATGATAGGCAGTTAGAAATGTTGGGTAAGCGTATGAGAATCGAAAACAATCGTGAAGGCCAGACAACGATAGAGTGGGATGGAAAATTGCAAAATTGCGTGCATACTATCTTGTAAAGATGAATTCTGATTGAAATTCCATCATAAATGACTGTTATAATGCCTATAAAAATGGATAGTCGTACGGAAAATTACAAAAATCGTGATCCAACTTATGGTTAGTTACATCCGTTTGGTCCAGCCAATCAGGTTTTCATTCTGATGGTAGATCAAATGGTATTTTATTCTTTATTTAACATTGCAATTGTAATGCTTAGTTATTTTGCTTTGCTAGCATGTTCACCTTTCCCTTTCATTTCTTAAACGCTATCCCACTCGGCGTCAAATTCTTCACACGCCACGTTTTCTTTCCACACGCTTCCATATTTGTTCAATCGCCGAACAGAGACCTGATCTTCCGCATTCTTCAGTAAGCCGGCACAATAGTAGACAAGAAAGAATACTTATTAACCACACTTAATTTTCCATAACTATACTGTGAGGAGTTCATAGACAAAAATGCTAAATGTTTTCACTTCTAGAGATGAAATTATTCTATAGTAGCATATCTTAAATAGTTAATTCGCAGGGTTTGCATTTGACCATCTAACAATTACTACAAATCAGAAGAAATTATGCAATTAATAATGCATTACTATATTTCAAGCGCGTCGTTGTAGTCAAACTTCAGCAACAAAAACGATGCTATATTCTTCCGACAAGACTTGCGAAGGTAAGTACTTCTTGCAAATAATGGTGCAATTTTATAATTAAATTTTGCATTTATTTGTTTAAAAACTGTGATATCACCTTTAATAAATGATTTTGATGAGAAATTACTAAAAGATAACGGTTAAATGCTACTATCATATTACATTTTCAAGGACGTTTCCACCAAAAAGTTCTCCATACTAAACGAACCTCTCAGTGAAGCACTGATGAAACATTTCGCAGGAAAAGAGGGGCTTCAATTCTGTGCGAACATTGATGGCTACCTATTGGAAGAGGTCCTTCGTAAGTAACTTATTCATCAATATGAGCGAGAAATCCTCTCCAGTATAAATCATAAAATATAATATAGTTTTCTTCTCAAAATCTAGAATTGGTAGTTATAAAATTACTGGATCAGTGTAATCCACTTAAAATCTAACAAACCCTCCATTCCTAACTAGTATACAAAATCACTTAATTTGCAGATGAATGATCATCAGCTTGCACAAATTACTTCTCTCCTAAAGGAAAAACGTCTAAAATTACTCCCACGAAGCACTCACCAATCATGTACTTAATATTAATGTTGTTGACTCATTATTCACATTTGCCTTATCGCACTACCAGCCATTATCCGCTTGATCTCAGTGGTCCATTCACGTATTAAATTCCCCTCCCTAGTCCCTTTTCGAATATCTGATATGTACATAAAATCATCTCACAAACTGTACCTCGTCTTTCCCCGTTATCAAATGCTGCTTTAATAAAAGGTTGGTAATAATACTTTAAGAGCAAATCAACATATAGCACGAAACAAATTTAATAAATGCATGTTAATAATCAAAATACCCAATATTTAATGTACGCTAAAGCCAGAAAGACCACAAAGGTTGTCCATCATCACAAGATTATATCTTGTTTCAATGAACTACATCATAAGATAGTTTGTCACCAAGGCATATAAAACAAAAACAATAGGCTAAGAAACATTAGAATCAAGTCTCTGAGACCAAGAGGAACTGTTATGCCAAAATCTGATGTAGTTTAACTACTGCAATGCACAACAAACCGGAACCACAATTTTGAGGAATACAATCAGCAAAAATAGGAAATACCTTAGTTACAGACTAGTCAATATCAATAGGAATCGATTTGAAATAATCACTGGGCAATATGCACAAACCAGATAACCGTCAAAGCGTCCTGATATATACAACAATATGGGAATTGGCACTTGAGAGAAAAAGCGCACAAAGTCAATACACTTGTGGTAATAAACTAAAATATCGATAGTCTCAGTCAAAAAGTGAGTAATATGGAAGTGCATAGACTTTACACGAAATATACATGCTTGTAAATTCAAGGGCTACCAACCAAGCACACTGATAAATAATTCAGAACGGTCCAGAAAAAATACAATGTGCAGATAGGAGTATACCTACATGGTACGACATCACAGTGTGACAGGTTATTGAAAATACGATAACTTCAATCACAGAGAACTAAAATACAATTGAGGATAGACGCGGCAGTTGAGATTAGAAAGAGCATAGAAACATCTAAATCCGGACTACCATAAATTACATAAGCTAATAGGAGAACAGGTAATGTTATACAGGTATATATACCATGATTATCTATCACCCAATCTCTGCTCTGCTGGTTGTATAACATCAGAATGGCTTTCAAACGGATCTCGAAAACGCTCCTCATTA
Source organism: Heterorhabditis bacteriophora (assembly GCA_964036235.1). Classification (NCBI taxonomy): domain Eukaryota; kingdom Metazoa; phylum Nematoda; class Chromadorea; order Rhabditida; family Heterorhabditidae; genus Heterorhabditis; species Heterorhabditis bacteriophora. The sequence goes on from OZ038430.1 coordinate 3,557,018, forward strand.
TGATCAACTACTAATACATCAGTTGATATAGAAAGTGAACTGAAATTTGCAATAAACCATTTTAGTAAATATGATATATAGGATTCAAAGACTTCCGAATAACTGTATGGAATACATCTCGATGAAATAAGTAGTTTTCTGATTCTAAAGAATGAAAAGAGAAGTCCTACTAAAGTTGTAAGTTTATAATGCCCTATAGAAACATTATAGTAGTTATAATCCTAGAGAACATAAAATATGAAGTCGCAACTGACCTTTCTCCGTCTCGCTTTCGTCTTGATCGTCTCCGCTTTTTTCGACTATCTAGAGTTTCCACAGCCCCATCATCTGCAGAATTTTCAAAAAAAATTTCAGATGTAGTCATCCTAGGGCCTGCTGAATGCCGATGTCCGTTACCATTATCTAATTCACGATTCCTACAAAGAATGCATTTTGAAAATGATACTGTTTCATCTCTATGAACTTTTGAAACAAGATTACTTTAAGTGTATTAAATTTATTACCCATCATCCAGTGATACACTATTTCTATCACGAATTCCTGTTTCAAGATCTATAGTAATAGTGCTTCCACTTTCATATGCTGCATTTACACGTCCAGCATCCTCCTAAGAATTTGGAACAATAGTATTTTCGATAAAAATAAATAAATAAATAAATAAATCTTAAACTGCCACTCTACTTCACTAAGTTAATATAAAAATAATTAACCCAATCATTACTCTCACTACCTAACATTTAAAAAATGAGAATACGAGATGTGTTATTAACCTCAGGCGATTTGGATGACTTCGTAAAGAACCCCTTCAACTTATTCTTTAGTGACTGTGACAAGTTACTGGTGTCTGCATCATCATCTGTCACTATCGATGAGTTAAATAATATTTCGTCAGTATCCACAAGTTGTTCTCTTGATCCACCGACTTCACTATGGTGTACATCAGCAAGTACTTGACTAGTAGAAGCTGTAATCAATCTTACTGATATAAGTAGTAAGAGAAAAACTCTTACTAGAATTATAATCATACAGCTTTCGGCATTACTTACGCGTGTCATTATTAGATATTGGTGATCCAATTCTTTCTTCATTCTCTAAATACGTCTGCGTCACAGATGTACTGTGTGAAGTTGATGGATTCTAAATTTAAAGTTGGCTCTCTATATACAAACCCAAATATATTATGTCCTATTAAAATTATTTTTAGTTATTTGGGATCTCTATACAACTTGCCTCATTCCTCCTCTCTTCATCACTTGATTCGCTATCTGAATTTTTCGCTCCAACACGCCGTTTGCACATGGGACAAACTTTTCTATTCTGCGTAAGCCAAGGGTCGATGCATTTAGAGTGGTAGGCTAAACCAAATAAGATTCGAACCTGTAGAAACGATATCGACCAATTATCAAAAAATTATGTAGTTAAATCCGAAAATGGATCATATTTAGCATTGATAATTTGGTCTTTGCATGTCAAGCAATTAATAACTAGGATAATATCACCTAAATACCGAAAATTGCTTACTATGTCGGCATGGTAATACCCGCAATTTTTCTCCATCTATGAACTCATCAAGACAGATTGCACAAGTATCTGGTTCATCGCCTGGAATTAGCTCATTTAATTACACAAAGATAAATCGAAAATACATACTGGAACTATTTTATATTATTCCTAATGACATCCCTAACAATAGAAATTCTCTTCTCACCTTCACTCAATACTTTTCCTCACGATTATCCACACAGTTAAATTTAAAAGTGGTATTATGAAAAGTAAATATTATTCTCAAATTAAAATTCAGAAATACCTTTTCTAAATTTTTTTGTAGGTATCTTTTTCAGATTACGCTTAGATAACCTTTTGCGAGCAATTCTTCTTCTCTCTCGACATAGCCGAATCGCCTTGAACAACTACAAATCCGTAATAAAAGTTATTTGACAAATGAAATAAAGAAGATGATAACTTCAAATAACCACCTGTATTTCTTTTAATAAAATCTTATAAACAATAGAAGAAGTCTAAAATTATTTACCAAGCTGACTAGCAAAACCACAAAGCAGAATCCCACCACAACAACGAATGGAATTAAATAGCGAAACAAATCATAGTAACCGGGAGAGATCTTCACTTGAATCATGTATCTGCAACGGAAAAATTGTGAACTAAAACTATTTATTATATTCCCTATGATCAATTAAACAAGAACCAGGTCCAATAAAATACATTTAAATAAAATACCCTTGACTAGCTGGATAAGTAAGATTAATAGCGACCATGCATGAGTAGGAAATCATGAGCACAGGAATCGTAATCTGGAATTAAGTAATTTTATAGGAAAATATGCATAAATACCGAGAATCTAAAATATTCCAATATAACTCTAACGATAATTTACGCCTCTTTATAATTGAATTTAAAGAATACAATCAATATACATTTTACGTATCATATTAAATCTAACCGAATCAGCGTATTTACTTCCAGCCATATCAATTGGTGGTTTCCCCTCATCGTTGTATACAACCAATGCGTGAAAAACGCGTTGTACATGGAAAGCCTAAAAGGATTAAAGTCAAAATAACTAGGTCTGAATTATCTAGTAATAAGACATCAAAAATGTTATTTAAAGATGATTTTTTGTAGCTTTTAAAATATTTAGTACTGAAATAATGCAACTACACCTGATTAGCTATATCTAAAGTGCAATTATTATTATATGTAATGATATAAGAGAGTTGAGAAAATACATAAATCACAAACCTTTTCAGAAAAACTGCAGCCTCCTCGAGGAACCAAAGCAAAATTCGGTACACACAAAGACGTGTTGAAAGGGTTCTATAAAACAATTTTAAACATTTAAGAGAACGATAAAAAGCGAAAAATACACATAGAATAATTTGAAAGTTATTCTAATCGAAAAACAGTATTAATAGAAAGAAACTCACTGTGGTATCTGTACAAGCATCTGGTGGTACTGGTATAGCAGCATATCCAATGGCGTCATGACCAAATGAAAAATTTACGATATCAGCACCAAAATTAGCACCTGTAGCTTCACATTTTTGTACAGTACGACGAACACCCATTCTAAGTGGTTCAAGCTGTAATGAATAGAGAATAATGGAATACATTAAGTAATAGTACGTTTAAAATAAAATACCATGATATACTACTCATTTAAAAATTATTCGCAATAAGAAGAGGGATCTTAATTATTAATTAAACTACATATACGATGAAAAATCATGACTCACCACTTCAACAACAAATTGGGCATCAATAACAACAAGGAAATTTTGCAGCACAAAAACGGCTAGTAACACTGATGAGAGAGAACGTTTCATCAATAACATGGGTAAAAAACGCAGTATTTCAGCCACTGAATAAAGAGTCATTTGTTGAGAAATGCGAAAATATGCTGGCTGTATTATCTTCCAGCTCAGTTCAAACGATCCTTATATGTCATGGGATCGGTAGCTAGCTGAAACAAAATATTATTACGAAGTCATTTCAACAAAAAATTATGTGAGATAATGCTTTAAAAATAAGTTACTAAGTTTTTTCCTCGTATTTTATAGTTGCAATTACTTGTTTGCATTCAAATCAATATGTATAGTAGTGAATAACAGTCAAGATTGAAGGAGGGTTTAAAACCAAGCTTATATTACGATAAGTAAATAGATAATCGTAATAAGAAATACATAAAATTACAATTATAATCAAAACTAATACTTTTTAGGAAACTATAATTATTATGCCACAAAAAAGGCTAATGTTTTGTCTGCATTTATTTATAAAGAAATATCGAAATAACATAATTGATGGTAGCTATTTAATAGTAAAACATAGTGACTAGTAATAATTAAATTAATGGAACTTAATTGTTAGTTAAATAATAATATGACGGAAGCAAGAACTGTCAACAGTAGTAAAAAAAAACCCTTGCATCAAAGCGTCAGCTGATCACGTTCCCGCACACCATAAATCAATCGATCTCTTCAGAGAAATTCAGTGTTTGGAGGTCGAATGCAGTAATTGGCAAGAGTTATAATCAAGAACAACAAATGATAGGTTGCTTATTTGCGCTCATTTTACCAAATTAATTTAAAATATGAATTCGGTATATATTTCATTTACAGGAATAAATTGTGAAATAAAATACAAAGAGCCAAAATCGAATTACTGAATTCCAATATAGTCAAAGGCGTAGACTTATCGTAATCCTTAATATAACTCTAGATTCTCACATTGCTTCGATAAAAGCGATGACTGTGAACTAATAAGAAAACTAGTTACGGTCTATTGGGCGGCATCGCTGTGTAACAGAATACGAGAAATATGCTACATTCCATCAAACCCCATCTCATGAATATTAAAGGTGCCACGTGACCTCTCTACTGTGTTATAACTAACATTTCTCCGAATCCATTTGACCACTATTTCTAATATAAATATTTAATATAGTATTAATAGAATATAAGTTAGCTATTTATTTAGGTATAGTTTAACTGATTATCAGCGAAGTCCGTAAGATAAAATAATTGTAAAACAAAGTTCTTTATTTAAATCGAAGTAAACTGGATAATTAATTGGAAAACAATTAAGTAATCTTTTCTGCTCTTAAACAAAGTTCAGTTTTCTTGAACACGGTACTATTTGCTGACATAACATTCAGTACTTATTAAGATTCTCATTAATTTCTGCATAAGTACTAGTTAATATTAAGTCAGAAAAGGCATTACAAGGATTTGGTATAGTCAGAATATCTATAACATTTAAAAACAAAATAGATATCAAAAAATAGTACTGGTTACATCCTGATAACACTAGTTGTGCACAAAATGGAACAATCAAGGGAAAGATAACAGCAATATGCGATTAGGAAAATAGGCTAAGTAATTAAGAAATGTGATTTGTTTTCGACGAAAAATCTACTATAGGTTTAAATATGGTTAAGAAATGTATCCTAAGAAAACAAGGAAACCGTATGGTAGTACATCAGAATTATATCAGTAGTTTCCACTGTGAAATACTGGAAACAATGCATTTCAAAATGATGGCAAACTTTGTCTTTTTTCTTCTCTCTCTTCTCAGTCACCAGATTGATCCAATCTTTTTTGGGATGAGGTGAAATAATCTTGGAAGTCTCCAGTTTGAATTTCATATTTTTTTGAAAAATAACTTTCTGTGTCCTTGTTTCTCAAAACCACTCACTTTTCACCCTTTCAAAATGATAGCGCACTTAATATGTTTTAGCGTTATTTAACTAAAAACGCGCAAATTCACTGATCCTGAACCATCATAACAATGGGTCGTGCTCCTACATTGAATCGAGAAGAAGGAGGTCAAATTAAAGTACTGTCAACTACCGGTTACACGGTGAAGCAGATTGCCGATGTCGTCAAGGGCTCCAGGAAGGATATTATGAATTTCCTTCGTCACCAAGAAAAATATGGTACCAAGAAGAGTAGCGGACGACCTAACAAGCTGAATGACCGTGAAAAAGGAAAATTCTGCGGACTGCGTCAAATAACACGATCAGCATAAATGAAACTAGTAGGACTTGTGGCATTGATGCTTCAGAAACTGCGGTGTGGAAAATTCTGGACAAGTGTCCCAAGATTGTAAGATCACGGATGAAGAAGTGTCAACAACTGACACAAGAACATAAAGACGAAAGACTTCACTGGGCCAGAATATTCATGGGATGGGACTGGGGAAAAGCACAACTCTTACGAGTCTTCAAAAATAAGCCTATTAATTAATTATTTCGAATTTAGGTGGTGTTCAGCGATGAGAAAAAGTTCGACCTAAGTGGCCCCGATGGTTGTCACTCCTATTGGAGGGATTTACGTAAGGAACCTCGACACTTTTCAATTCGAAATTTCGGTGAAAGGAGTGCTATGGTTTGGGGCATGTTCAACTCTATGGGACTGATTGACTTGACGTTTGTGTCGACGAAGATGAACAGCGCTGACTACAAAGATATCTTAGGATATCGTCTAGTCCCGTATATCCAACGATTTCCAGGCGTTAGATTCACTCTCCAACAAGACAATGCCAGTATCCACGCCATTCGATGCACCAAGACTTGTCTGAAGATCAGTAACGTAAATACTTTGAACTGGTCCTCGAACACTCCAGACTTGAATCCAGTGGAGAATCCCTGGATAATTCTCGTGCGTCGGATTCATGACGATAACCGTCAGTTTGAGACCGTCAAGGACCTTCAATTTGCCATTAGCAAAGCATGGAGCGAAGTAGACAAAAGTGTCATCAAAAGTTTGGTTAGCAGTATGCCTGAACGGATTTTTCTGGTCATTAATAGAAGTGGTAGTTGTACTGACAATTAGTTAATTGTTGTGTGTCTTTGTTGTTTTTGTTTTTGTCGATAACACTTATGTTAATAAAGTCGTTATGATTTCAGAACGACGAAAAGTTAGTGATTAAGAGAAACAACACAAAAAGCGTGGATTTTTATGGGAATAGATGAAATTGAAACTGGAGACTTCTAAGATTATTATGCCTCATCTCAGAAAAAAGTGGATCAATCTGGTGACTAATAACGGAAAAAATTGATAAAGCAAAATGTGTCATCATTTTGAAGTGCACTATATTATTGCTGGTACTGAGAGATCTGTAAAATCAGAAAGCTGGGTAGAAACGCATGTGAAGAAAATCGCTATAGAGTAATGTTAATCCTTCATAGAATAGAAAATAAATGTTGCGATGGATGACAACTTGTGTCCACATGAAAGGCATCTGTCATGAAAACGGAGCAAGTCATGCTAGATTCGTAGAATATACTACGGAAATTTAGGAACAACATAAATCAAATACAGATAATTGAATAATATGAGAAGCAGATTTACTACATGCAAAACTATCAGTTTTCTTCGCGATAATCTTAGCAATGCCTGTTAGGCATCTTCCAGCCTGTTACTAGGCAATAATATCTAAATTGATGACTCATAGAAGATATTACACTTCACAAAATGAATCAAGCCTATGGGAAAATAAAGCGTACAGTTTGTGCTAATATGTTATTCCTTCCTTGTCATTATAATATTTTATAGCCAACTTATTGTCTAGTAACTTCATTTCATTTTTGTAGTAATAAAATAGATAAAATATACTCCGTTTATAAGAAGCTTAATCAATTCATAACACTACCTGAGACAAATTTAGTTCCAGTGCTAATTTTTGTGAGATAAACATCACTTTACTGCTCACTTGATTCTTATTTTGTAGATGGAAAGGCTATTTCTATTCCCTCATGGAGTATCGTTGAGATGAACTTTCCTTTACTTAGATATCCCTAATACAGGTCTTTAATATTAAATAAAGTACACATCTAATTTTGCATGGCTTATTTAGTATAATAAGTGAAACAGCTTTTTTACAAATAGTTTTATAGGAATGAGGAATTTTATTATAATATTAAATATAATCAATATGTGAAAACATTGTAAACATCAGGCCTAGAGTGATTTTTTAAATTATTTATTGCAAATTTCTGGTTCCTTCATATGAATACGTAGTGTTGGACAATAAATCTTACTATAACAGAAAACACTGCTGGTTAAGCACATTATACAAATTAATATGTTGATTGAAATATATTTCATGATTTATCGATCAACACCACTCTCAGGGAAAGGCATCACTTATGCTAACAGTCTCAAAGCAAAGAATGATTGGCAATCTCATAAGCACAAAGAGTGCTCGGTAGATTCATGTTTCGAGGTGGGACGCTACTGAAAATGTGGGGAAAAGTGTAGGAACAGAGATGTTTCACTTATATCACTTATGTGTAAGATATAGGAAGTAGAGAAAAAAGTACACTTGTCAGATATCTACGCTAAAAGCGCGCACTAACAATGTTACAGTGCCTTTATATTACACTACTGATCAACTTAAGTCGCAATGAGTGCCGAGAAGCCTTCGAATAGTCTGATATATATATATATATATATATATATAATATATATTAGGGTTGGCATCCCGGCATCCCCGATTTCCCCGAATCCCGGGAAATACCCGGCTTTTCCAAATTCTCGAAAACCCGTTAACCCGATAACTCGACATTTTACTCCCGAATGCCAACCCTAATATATATATATATATATATATATATATATATATATAATTTTTAAAATACCATTATTTTGGATTACATACACATTATTCGACTATTTAGTTGAGATTAGATATTATCAATATCTTTTTCATGCTTCTCGTAAAAATATGCCACTTCAATAATGTTTTGTATATACAATTATTCAGCTACTTTGAATCGTTAAAAAAACTCTTCCTTAATATTAATAGTTAGTTATATTATTGAAATAATGGTAGCAAAACTTTACAAGCTATAGACATGTAAGTAAACAATAGATTAGAATAAAAACGGAAAAGTTTGAACGAGCAGAGAAAAGAGTAAAAGTGAAAAATATTAGACGGACTAAGTGAGAAACAACTTCCGCTTCACAGCTCCGCAGCCATTGAATGCATACAATATTTTTCCAAATTTATTCAATGAGTACATTCGATGTTTTGCTCGTACCGCCCGGATTATAGGTGAACTAAGCCTATGAATGCTCACATACTGTGTTGAAGCTCATGACGGTTGTTTGGCATTCGGATGTATTTTGCCTCTTTGTCATCAATCCACTTAAGCCTATGGAACGCTTACTAACCATTTCTTAATATCAAAAATAGAAGGGGACTTTTGTTTACGAAAATTTCCTCAATAATTAAGCCAAATAGCATATAAGAAACGAATGTACAACAGGTATTCATATAAAACTAATAGGAGCTATAAACTTTTAACAGTAAGAGTTCTAGTGAACAATCGTAGTATAACATTAAAGGACAAAGAATTATATTCGAGACGAATAGAAAGGGCAAGTTTCTATGTAAAGGAGAGAATAATAAGGCTTATATGTAAACCTTCCGATATCGAGTGCAAAAAGAGTTTAAAATGAATCAAAAATGAACGAATATATATGACTGACTGTTGGCAACTTATTACTTTTCTACAATTACACAAGTCCAACTTGAGCCAACACTTACTGAGGCATGCATTACATTAAAAATCGATATATTGGTGCATACAACATATTTATAATAAATCATAACAGCGAAACTGAGAAGAACAGTATTTAGCCAGAATAGAAATAATTCCACATCTACTTTAAGATACGTAAAAAAATATAAAATAATCGTAGATTAGATTACCGCGGAAAAATGTATATAGTGTTTCTTAAAAGAGTGAAAATAGATTTTAGCATGTTAGAGCAGTGTATAACGTTTAATATTCAACTACAAAAACAGTTATTTTATAGAACATGTTATGTATGAATACTGCAAAACAGTATAGCGATGTAAACATAGATAGTCAGAACATGCTTGTTCTGTTACAAATAGAGCGGGTTTTTTAACATAAGAGGAGACTGTGACATATGTGGAAAGAACAAAAACATGAACGGAGGACAGGTTAAGGAATTTGATCATGCACTTATTTTATGAACCAAAGTATATATATAGTTTCTTGGTTTGACGAAACCAACTAAAATACTGGTTAACTTTCTTTTACTACAAATGTATCTGATTAATTTGTACTCTCAGAAAAAGTTAATTGCGGCGACAACAAAAAACTGAGTGATATAAGTTTTGAATACATAACTGGAGATTTTTCCAAGAAACGGGAAGTGCAATCGCTGCGAGAACAAACACGCCGTTTGACGATATGACTACAATGAAATCAAAGACGTTAAGAGCGCAACTAGCACATAACGGCAAAGTGGAGCCTGTTAAAGAGGATCCTCTTTCAGTTTTACTAAGTTAATGTGAGACACTATCTACCGGTAGGACGGTGATCGACGTCAACGATTGCAATAAACTGACGCACTCTGCGATAATATTCTCTACTGGACGTGGCGAGCATTTAGCACTACCTCTGACGATTTCTTTCAACATGACACCACAACTGGTACTTCTTAAATACATCAGTACACATTTACAGAAAAAATGGTCCACTTCCCTAATTATTTAATAGCATTTTAATTTGCTAGTCGAAATCTATTTATGACTCTTTGCTTATGCAAAACTTTTCCCATAAAATTTCATAGCCTCTTAACTAATATCACTACTGACATTCCCGGTTTATGACAGTTATATGAACTCATCATTCCAGTTTGCACTACCCGCTTATATGATTATAATATTTATAAATATTTCAAAGAATGAGATATTATGAATATTATATACACGGCGTTTGTGTCATTTATATAAATAAAATGATTATCGTTTAAATCATTGGTGTCTTCTGTAGTTTTTGTCAAAAACATTATCTTGTTTAAATATGGACAAATAGTTCAATTATATCTTTTATTACTTATCGAGAAAAATGAGGGAAAAATAGATTACCACGGAAGATGATTAGGTTTTATAGAGTATTATGATCTGCAAAATACACGAATGTTCCTCGTTGTTCGGAAATCTGCTAACAAGTGAGGCAAGAAGCGAGTTGAACTTAGTACACCTTTCGGAACTTTCTTTTTGCGGTATTACAACGCTGCCTAATAGTAGAGAGAATGTTTTTTCCATTGTTTACCACGTTGTTAATTGCTGTGGGTGTTATGCAGTGCAAAATAGTAGAGGACTCCTAGTCTAAAGTGGGAATATAATAAATGCATCATAATTCTTTAAAACATCCATCAGTTCTTCAGTTTATGTTTGATTTGTGAACTGTTGCACTTGACGCACTTTAGGGCCTTATACTGCATAGTTTTGGTTTTCGCTCCCACATATCGCACAAAATTGTTTAATTATTGTAGTGAAAATCATGTTTTTTTATTTTCTCAAACTCGAAACGTCGACTACTACGTGGTAAACTCTCAATGTACTTCCAATATTGTTGTTGAAAACCGACGTCTTATCCTAATTATAGAAAACCAAAAGTTCCTAATTACAAATATTTCGTATCATATATTTTAATTAGCAAAGATCAAATTCCCATATACAAATAAATTCACCAGACAACTGGAAGTGAATTTTTTGCGAAAAAACATACCAAATTTTACATCATGTTAAATATACTCGCTTCTATTAAAAAACTTCAAGGTCGAAAAACACGTTTGATGTGGTATTTTTTTTCTACGAATTTAGATTTTATGCTGGGAAAAGGGATAAAGTATAAAAAACAGGAAGTATTTATTTTCAGTTAGCAGAAAATTAAATAGAAAAAAGAAGCATAATAAATGCAAGCGATTTACTAATATACAAATCCGTTTCTATGAAATTAGTCTTCTATTTTCAAGACCTTACAAATAAATTGTGATATAAAAGAGATTCTAAATGTACTGTAAAGGTGCAAAAAACTGAACCGACGTTCTGATAGGCTTAAGTCAAATAAATAGATGTAAATAATAGACATTGATAAGTGCGGGATCCAAAAAACTACCATGTTCAAGATAGCTCTTCAATCCTAGAGAATGCTTTTAAAATCAACAAATTTCTTTTCTACAATATAAATTTCCATATTTTTTGCTCTATTCATTGGTCTTAGTGAATTCAGCATTCAATAGATACATTAGTTACAGTAAAAATGTTAATATAAAATATTGTTGAGAGCCAACTGTGTATAGATTTGGAAACGACACAATGAAATAAGTAATTTAACAATGCATCTTAAAATAATGATTTATTTGTTATTTATTAATACATCACGTGTTACATGCATATTTTTGTATCTATAGTTAGTAAGTAGGAAGGAAGGAGATTAACGAAATAAGGCAGTATTGAATAATAAGGCTGTGAAGAACCATGACAAATTTTAATCCCAAATTTTCAAAGACAAAACTTGATAACCTAAGAAAAAAGCAAATTATTTGATAAGAAAAAATTTGCGTCACTCTCTTATTGGCATGTAAGCCATTTTCCCTTTTAAACCTCATCCTCTTTAATCATAGTAGTAGTGATAACAGGTTCATTGTCGAGTGTAGACGATACTTCAACGGGCACAACCTTTTCCGTTTTCACATCACTTGATACAAGTCGAGGCGACGGTGTTGGTACTGTGCTTTTATTTGGACGATGCTTGTCCAACTCATTGTTGAGCTCCATCTTTAAGATTTCTTCCTTCAGTAATCCCTATATAAATTTAATGAAGTGAAGATAGAAATCATGCACACTTAATCACTTAAGTGATTTTTCCAAATGTGGATAGATCCTATAAATATTTTGAGAGATGTAATTATTACATATATAAAGTAAATTTAATACCCAGGCAATAAAGAACAAATAAAAGAATCTCACTTCTAATAGAGAAATATCTGTTTGACAACATTTGTTTCTTCTATTCTGTTTCTTAGCGGATTGTTCCTGTAGAAGCTTTTTTGATCCACTTGGCATCACATGATAAAGGAATCTCTCCTTCAAAGGCATTCTAGAGATAACAGCATCGAGAGAACGAGGGTCAACTTCTATGGAAAGGTAAATTAAATATACATAAATACTTTCTAAAGAATAACTATAGAGTAAATTGATTCATAAACGGCAAAATTATTGATGGTATAAAATCCGGTTACATACCTTGTGGTTTTGATGACGATTTTCCTTTTTCGACTGTATAAATGTTTCCTGCGCTCATCCTTTTCACATCCTGTTCGGAGATCTCTCCTTCATCAGCAGCCTCAGCAAGAGCATTCATGTACTCTCGATCAATATTTGCTTGCATACCCTATTCAATAAAAGGACTTTGACAATACGAGTAAATCATTTATTTATCAAATATGATAATATAACATTTGATTTGTAAGTGTTCGTTTGCTTAGTGATGACAACTTAGTTGGCAGATGTGAAATTCACTGGATGGTAGACGCAGAAATTCTAATATTTTCTTAGTTTTTATAATGTAATACATAACAAACTAATGCGTAGTGTACCATTAAATATTAATGTGTTTAGCATCATTCTCTCATGAAACTACATCTAGAATTATTTAGCTATAAAAGGATATATTTACGCAACTGCATTCGTTAGATAGCAAATATTATCCCTAACAATATTTTTTCAAGTTAATTTTTTTTTGTTTCACTCTACTTTATGGTTCCAATAAACTAAAACGACTACGTAATAGATACTGTAATTATAAGATGTGATTATCTATTATATTACAGCAGTTCAACCAGGAGATTAAGGTGACCAGCTTAGGGACTGAACTTACAGCTGGAATAAGTGAGTCAAGCACAACGAGATCTCCTTACAACGCTCGAACAGAAGAGTATTTATAGTTAAAATGCCGCTAGAAAACTACACATCCATGTAATTAGTGAAACTCTTACTCTAAGAAGATTCCAAAATGAGATTCTAATTCTATTATTTATAATGATGTCTATATCAAACAATTCTATAAGAAAATATATCCCGTATTTTAATTTATGTCAATAGAATTTCACTGCGACGAAGTTTGGAGCGTTGAGAGTACTTTTCTATAAAACAATTTTTATTACATAGGAGCAGTCGATAGTACCAAAGTAGCTGAAGCAGCGTTGTTTTAAAAAAAACTTTTATGCTTATGAGTAGTTCACTCACTGTGTAAAGTTGGAAAAGATACTCCATCGAAGAATTTCGACATTAAAGATTAACAAAATACTAGTTTTATGTTGTCAACATCGAATTCAGTTAATTATGGATTTAGCTATTGTTTTCCCAGCTGGGATGGGTTACGCCAATCATCACATTGATTAACTGCTCGACAGCATAGAAAATCTTTTAAACAAATAATCTCCAATTTTGGATTTTATACATTAGAAATATATAATTTAGTAGATATATTATTGAGCAATAATTCGTTTTAAGAAAATTAGGAATCTGTACCACCAACCGTGGCCAATGCTTCTATTTGCTGTTGAATAAGTGTCAGGACAGTTGACACTAGAGATAACCCGATGAGCAATAAAACACCAACAACGACTATATAGTCGTATTCAGATGGTAATATATCTCCGAATCCTATTGTCGTGAAGGAAATTAGAGTGAAGTATAGTGATGTGCCTTGAAAAACAACTGTTGATATTTCACTGATGATGATATAAGATTTTCTAAATTTATTTCTATAAGGATATTATGCGTTTTACCTTTCAACTATTACTATTATTACGTCATGAAGTCTACGAGAATTATTACTCTATGCAATTTATATATAAACTACCAGTAAATACATTCAACTAGTTATAAAACTAAGCTCAGCCAATTCTTTTCAACTTATTGACATAATCAAAATAGGATGCAAAGATGTTTCAAATACAGAACATATAACGTATTTTCAGGTAATTTTCACAATAACTTTGGCCATATAACTCTTTCACTTACACTTACCATAATCCCAGTCCTCAAACAATAAAAATATGCCCGCGCATATGAAAACCCAGAGGATTGTAAGAAAGACGAGAAAGCTGATTGGGAATGAAAGAAGATCGTCGTCATCATCAGCAGATTGTTCTACCAGTTTAGACGTCTCTATCTGGAAATTTTCTAGCATGAAAAAAGTCTCAAATCAACCGTTACACAAAAATTAATTACATATAAATTTTTTAAAATCCCCTGAATTAATTAATTCCAGATAGTACATACTTGTCTGGCTTCATCAAATCCAACTGCTGCATTTACCTGAAAAATCGAGAAATTAGGAGTGATTGGTAATTAACAAAGTTTTTTTTTGCAGTCTATTTCACACAACCATTAATCCTACTTTGGAATTACAGTATGACTTAAATGCATATAATAAAATTAGAACAATCCCTTAGACAATGCACTTGTAAGTTTATGAACAATTTATAGTAGCCCACCATTAAGTGGTCTTAGTAAATTTGATTTACAGGATTTTAGAGTTCTTGTAATTTAATACTATATTTATATAATTCTCCTAAAAATATATGGTTTATATGTTTTTTATTGTTTAATTTGATAATGTGAATGATATGGCACTTCAAAACTATTACAAAATATGAGAACTTTGTGAGAAAAGAAATTTATAATGTAAAACTTTTCTCTAATTAGAGTAAAAAAATTTTTGCTGACTATTATCTTTATGTGAAGTTTCTATATATAAATGTTTTTAATATTGCTTTTGGGTATTACAACTTTTATTACGTCATTTGTTGCTTTACTTCATCACCTAGCAATGCTCAATAATAGGTTGTTACCAACAATTTTTTTGAAGGATTTTCTTGAAATTTAGTTGAATGGTTTTAATGAATATATTACTCTTATAGCATATATTCACAGAGTTTAGAAGTATTGAGAAACAATAGCTGGTAGGATTCGTATTTATTAATTCGTTTAGTATAAGTAAATTATTATTATTTTCAAAAAAATTTCTTAGTCTACTTGCCTTTTTTTCTAAGTCCTTGCTCACAACTGCTGTTGATTTGAGCATGTACTTCCACAGAATTTTACATAGTCGAGCGAAAATTGCACCAAGACTGAAGAGACAGATGACTGCTAGAGGAATTCCAGCAAACGCGTAAAGAATTGTAAGCACTCTTCCGGCAGTAGTGACCGGAACTATATTACCGTAGCCTAAATACTATACCATTTACGTATTTTTAAAATATACTAACTGTCGTTGTAGATAGTTGGATAGCGGACACAACTATAATACAGTGGAGAAGAGTAGAAAAGTAGTTCTAGAATAAAGCTAAAACTAGAAAAAGAGAGAGACCTACGAGAAGGGATAAGAATATCCGGCTAACCAATCGTTGTGTATACAGTCATGCAGTAGAAAATGGCTCCCCAGAAGTTCCATCGCGTTTCTTCAGGATTTACCTGGAACCTATGAGTATTCAGTATCCTATAGAATTGCACATTGGAAGCAAATTAACTATGAATGGATTTTTCTAGATATTGTGCATATAGCGGAATGTGTCTCAACCTGCTCAACTCCTAATCTGTCTTGGTACTTCAGAAGCGTTTTTACAGTGTGATTGTAGGCTGCTACTGGTTGCATCGCACGGATATTGTTCAGTCGAAATACTGTGTTCTTAAAAAAACCTGATGTACCTTTTCTTCATCATCCAAATTTAAGAAAGGGATTAATCTTTCTTCTTGTACAAGTGTATATGGTGGAATGCTTATAACATGTAGAAAGTTATAAAGTAGCTTATTTAATATTTAATTTAACATATCCAATGCAATACCTCCAATAAAACATCTCTTTCCTTTCTCAGTGTTTCTAACATATATTTTTCATTTGGACCTTCAAGTTCTCGGAAGAGTAAAGCTCCAAATACTGTATAGAGTAATAATATAAAAAGTGGAAGAAGCCCTGAAAAATAAAAAGTGTGTATTGTGAATATTCTTTCTAAGACCAATCCATTATATTAAGATTTATAAGGACCTATATTTGAAATATCCAAAAAGTTCATACATTGTTCTTAGTTTAATGTAAAATGGATAATAAGAATTAACTCATCTTTAGCACCATCCCTAACTTGATTGAACATATGCGAAATTCCCTGAGCTATTGGCGCCGACATGCTGAACGCCTAGACTAGGAAAACAAGGAAAATGTACATTTTTAAATTCCAGTGATACGGAGAACAAAACACGGAAAATATGGACATATTTTATTTAGAGGGGTCAGTGGTCAATGTGTAAAGGTTATGCAAAGTAATAAATAGAATAAACATAGGAACTTAAGGTCTTTAACAGACGACTGCGAAATAATACACCTTTCTCTTCCACCTCCGCATCAACAGAGTGAGCAATTGTTCGATAGCTGAGATTGATGGAAAAAATACAATTCAAAGTCATTTTTAGTACTTTTTTCACAATATTAAATTTTGTCATCAAAAATAATTTCAAATAAATAGAGGAGAAAGAAATGTCAACTAAAGTAATTATTCAGATTTATTTTTCAGGTTAATATTCGTAACATGAGCTCTTAATATTTTATCATATGCGAAATCAAGTTTAACAATTAAAACTTATTTTTATTTATTTTAAGCATCATTTAATTATTGTATTCCGCCTCACTCAAATGACCCCCGATTTTGAAGAATCTTTGAACCACTTTATAGAACTTTCTAATCATAAAAGTAAAACACTAAGTCATAATGAAATATGTTTATTGGAACAAATTTTCTAATATAGGATGAATATACCTTTTTTATAAATCTATATTTTCACAATACTATATAATTTCAGAATCGCAAAATAATCAGTAGCATCTGGACTTGTTTATGTAGCCTATTTAGTTTACACAAAATACAAACAAATTAACATGGAGCCGTTAAATTGTAATTTATATTATAAACCATATAAGATTTTTTTGCCCAATTTGTCTCATAAGAAGAAAATGTAAACAAGCACGGATAGATACGCATCAGCAGTTATACTAAAAGTTTATCATCGTCATCTAACCCTAATGAGTATTACTTATTTAATAATCTGTTAGGTCTTAAAAAGTAAGAGATCAAAAGATGTAATTACATTCTATATAATATAAAAATGTGTCATTTCAGAATTGAAATAAAGAGTAGGCGTTGAAATACCCAATAGACAGGCCAGCTGTGCTGTTATGCCAGTTGTCCGTTGGTACGCAGAACAGCGTAGAGAATAACTTAAGAATAGGGATATTTATCATCTTTTTTTGCTGATGATTATTTATTAGTGATTTTATATTATTCATATTAATATGCTTTCCAAATTTTCTAGGTATATAGGTATTTTGCGATTATCATATTCATCACTCTCTATTTTAATCAATTGCTTTGTGGGTTTTACTGTCAGTAATACATTTTAACCACAAATTGTTTTAATAACATTGAAAATGTCAATGACAACTTTTACTGAATATTTATTGAAATATAAATTCTACAAAATATGTACACAACCGTGTGAATGAGATCATATGTAAAACGTGTCTCACGATTTTATTGAATATTAATGCGTTTAATAACCTTCTTCTTGCTTTAATATTTTTAAAAACACCACTATCATAACAACTGATTAAATTTCAAGGGTTTTGTGAAGTCGCTGCTCTGAAAGTGATCGAGGCTTTTCTGAGAATGTTGTGTTGCTCTGAAAAAACAGTATATTACTAGAGCAATTCATTTGTCACTTAAACATTTTAACAATTTTATGGCAACACAAATGTTCTATAATTTTCCTGAAATAATTGTACTTCCATAGTGATAGACTAACACAATATTTTCTAAAACATTTTCTTTTTATCGCTTTATTTTCACTAACTAAACACAATGGAAGTCATCCTGCAATCTAAGGCTCCAAATTGCAAAGTGTACTATTACTAAGGGAAGAGGAAGGACAAAGACACGTGATGAGGTCGACTTTCTGCCATTAGCGTGGAAGTAGCATGACAATTAAAAACAACAACAATCCTTACATTTCCATGAAATAAACCACTCTACAGTCTCAGAACGAATCAAATGAGCGGTTGTCGAATTTCAGCTGATGTGATAGTCAAATGTAACCTCTTCTCTTACTGTCATACTCGAGTCGTTGAAAAGGCCATTTTATCGGTGAGAACAGTGTTTCTGCACTGCGACATGTTTCAGAATCAACTTCCGTCAATGGAACATTCGGTGCGCTTGCTAATATTGGTGTGGTAAAAGGACTACTCTTTGAAATGAATAGGTGCAAATCAAATTTCTGCTTGTTTTTGCCAGAGCTTAATATCAATTTAACTGTTTCATTTTTAATACAGCGTAAAAAGTTGGTTTAATTTAATATTATTTTCACTTCTTGATAGAAAATGTCTTACATTGTATATTTCACGCTTCGTCTTATTATTATCTGAGAATCACGAAGAGGCCCATTGTGTAGAACCATCGACCAAATTACTTCTTTTGAAGCCTTTCGAAATCGTCGTGACACCAAATTGTACAGGATGGGATTGATTATGGTAGCAAGATAGAATAGAAAACCTGAAAAGTTAATAAATAGGTTTTACATAAGTTATGTAAGAACTTTGTTTACCAAAAACATTTATTTGAATGAGCTCACACATCCCCTGATCCAACGCTCTTAGAATCTCCTCATATTATCCCATGATAAGCCTAATGAAACTAATGCCATGCATGATGAACAGTGAAAACAGAACAGATTAAAAGAGGTAAATAAATTCACCGGAAATGAAGTAAATGTATTGATTTAGTTTCGAAAGTAAGCTTTCATTTTCAAAGTAGAAGAAGAGAAGTCGTTGCATTTGGAAGGGTAGATAGCATATGAAGAAGGCACAAACAATGGCACCTGCAACAAGTATGAAATCACTATAAACTCACGCAAACATGCTCTTGTAATAGTTATTCGTTACTATTTCTTTTCCTCATTATTTTGCAATTTTTGAAATTCTTTAGCTACTTCTTCAAATGATTTCATACAGAGATATTTATGAGATCTAAGCTTGTTTTATTACATATATTATCGCCGTCACTCACTGAGTATTATGGTAATCCGAAAGTTCCCCTCCTCGTTCGAGTCCGATCGGTGCAAACCTTTACTCGACGTTTTCACCTAAAATTTATATATTAGATGTTTTTAAAGCATTAAGCTACTTAAATAGTAAACTCACTCGACATGCAATCAACACATATAATATAAATATAATCGACAATGGTAGTGCAAAGAACATAACGGCAGAGAAGTGAAATAGAATCTGAAATTAGGCAGGATGAAGCATGGACATATTCATAATAACAAACTCTATTTTATTAAAATCAGTTTCTAGCGATGAAACTTGCCCTAACTCTTCTCCTCATTCCGGCTTAACTCTACGGCACATGTATCTCATGTGGCGGGCTTGGATGCGTCTGACAGTAAGGATGTTTGCTGGGATTTGTCTTTGACTCTTATGACAAATTAACTATTTGCGTTTAATATTATAGCATTAACCTTATTAGTGGAACTATTGTAATTATTCAGATGATTGCATATTTTGCGGCTTTAACATTAACTCTGTGACGTATTTCAGCAATTTCCCTATTGTGTTTATTCGACGAGGCACCTTCGAAGGAACGTAAATCACTAATGATGCCTATTCATTGCTTATAAAGTTAGTATTATCTAGTTATTATTATTGCTGTTGCAAATTAACTCTTTAATTTTAAAAAAATTGAGCAATTAATCTTGCAGGAAATTTAGACGGCACTCAGCATAGGATATTTCTCAATTTTGTGATCGCGCTAGAACACACCTTAAATGTGGACATCAAGTCAGGATCAAACATCACGGCAATCATGCACATTTTGGACGAAATCACCTGAAAGTGAAATGAAGTTTTATTCCAGATATATTTGTGTATTTTTCTGTTTCTATATTTAGTTAAGAGTGATTTTCTATTTGTTAGAGAAAAGCGGGTATTTCTAGATTAAGTTGGTATTCATTGCTAGCGACGGGTGCGATATATCAGATTTGGCACCAAATGGCATGAGATGAACTTGGTCCTAACCGGTTCTCCATTTTCCGTGTAAGGCCAGCTCTTGAGCAAATAATCAGCTCTATGATGAACTCCGAAAGGAACAGCACATACAATTGATATCACCCACGTGGCAATCAGAAAAATCGATACCTGAAACTAAATGATGAGTGATAAAATCACTTTTATTCTAAGTTTTAATCAAGACTGTATAGTAGAAAGTTCCATCTGAAAATTACGTGTACTTAATGATATATGTTTTCGGAATAAAACAGAAAACCATTAAATATATTAGAGTTTCCAAAGTCAATTTTACCTAAGACAGAAAATATTGAAAAATTGAGTTTAAAATCATAAGCATAGAGGAGATGGAGGTTACATTTCTTTATTTAAGGCTAGTATTTCTTGTTTATTAGTTGGCAGATTAGAGTCAACTAGATGCTACAAAATGAGTTGGACATATGAGATGCTTCCCCATTCTTCACATATGACGCATCAGCAACTGCTAATAGTTACTAAAGATTGCCAGCGTAAACAATATTACATTGCCGATTTTTAAAATAAATTCAAAGTGCTCTTATATAAATTGATTTCTATATTCTAATATAAGCTGTAATCATATAATGATTAAATTTATTTGCTATTTTATTTGATAATTTATATTACGCAAATTTTTTTCCAATATATTATCATGGTATTATATATATATATATATATATATATATACAAATTAAGTTGTCTCAAAAATCATTTGAAAGTATGCATTTTTCAAGCTAAGCTCTCTTTTTTACTTTGGTACACTATAACATTAAAACAAATATATAAAAATAAACAAACATTCTGCCTGAGTGGCTTCAATTTCATAAAGATGAATGGGTGACATACGGCTATGTAGCGCTCGATAGAGAACAGAAGAATAGTCAGAATGGAAACAGAACTGAAATGGTTTCTTAGATTAAATGCATAATAGTTTTTCTATAACTCTACATAGAGAAACGATAATATTTATTACTCTATGATAAGAAATAAAAGAATGCGGAAATCTCTTTCCAGTAATCACTGCCGGCTCTTATATTTTTCAAATCTATGTAACTATATGCTTTAGGTAGCTCTTTATTCTACTATATTTTTGTGTAGAAAATTATTCCAATCAGAAAGATGTGCATTTTTTTAACAGAAAAATTCAAATTCATATATAGCAATACTAGGAAAAAAATATCGTAGAAAATTTAAATAACATTGCAGTTTATAGGAATTACCTCGTAGTTTCAGCAATGAGTGCTTTGAGATTACAGACGAAGTCAGGGAAAGGCCAAGGATACTGATTCCAGTTCATCACCACCTCGAAGGGTAGACCAACACAAAGTGTCACAAGGTCGGAAACGGCGAGATTCAGCAAGTAGTGGCTGTATGAGAAAATTGTGACAGTTCTTAGAATAAATTGTTTTGCTACAATATCTAAGCGTACCATGTTATAAAATCACGTTTATTTTTTCTTAGGAAATATTCGACTTTTAGGAGGATTCATTTCATTATTTAATAGTAAGGAAAGTACTAAATGGGTATTTCATTAAAATATATGGTGAACGTCTAATTATCTTATCCTTTTTCGAGAAAAAATAAAGGGTAATAAACGTAGACTTATATAAAGGCAGACAGCTCATTGAAAAACATTGCATTAAAAAAATTTCATCATTGACCATTGAACCAGGTGACATCATAAGACAGTTACCCATGAAAGAAACTGAACTAAAGTATGGAAAAGAAATAACGAAAATGTAACGAAAGAGATTTGTTTTGTAATATTAAAATACCTGCTATGTGTTTTAAGGTGAGGATGTCTTCGGATGACTATGCACGTAGTTAGATTCCCAACCAGCCCGATTATTAGAATGACAACATATAATGAAGTCACCTGGAACTCCACTGTATTTATCAAAAAAAGCTAATTGTTTTAAGTAAACAATCACATAGTATACTTTAATTCTAAACTGTCCATATGGTTACTATCAGCTCTTAACTATTAATTTTTAAAGTAATAACCACTTAAAGTTGTTATTTTAGTAATGCTAATAAAAAAATATAGACAAAAGAAAATATGAGTGATAAAAATGAGAAATGTAACCTGCATAAGAGAAGTATCATCTAGTGCTCGTTTACTTATAAAACACTCTTCCATATAACATCTCTCTTTCAGTTCAATGGAGAAATTGAACACTTTAGGGCACTCTTTGGCCAGACAACGACACCTTGATTCGTCAAGCGGACACCTGTCTACCATCTGGAACGAGTATGAAAATCAAGTGATTTATTCAAATATAAACTACGTAAAAACGTGATCGTACTTCCTAGCATAATTGAGGAAGATAATTCATACGATACAAATCATCAGGCTAGTGACATTATTAATATGAGTAATCGAATAATCCTGATTCGAATTATATCTCCTAAGAGTTTTCGGTCAGTTTATTAAAATAGAATTTAATGTGCATTATCCTTAGTAAATACTAGAATTTACTTCATACTTCAGAAATATGATGAAGTAAGCAATTTCTAAAAAAGTTCTTTTAAACTGGACAAATTGTTATTATGACTTTATCGAGCAGCGAGATATAGATAATGTATTCTAATCGGATAACTTTACTTTTAAATTTATATGTTTTCGAAGAATATTACGTTTTAAGGAGGAATGACAATGGGAGTACAGATGAACGCAGAGGGAGTGTATTGGTCATATTATATTCATAAAATATATAGTAAGGTTCAAACACCTATATACTAACAAAATCAGGTAAAAGACTACAAGTAGGTGAGAGATGAAAATATTATAAGAAACATTTTGAATTTCAAATTTTCCACAACTTAAGGAAACATTAATGATCTTTTTTTGCAATTTCTGCATGAAAAAACTAAGTATAGCTACTGGTTCCCACCAATAAGCTCATATGCAAGTTATTTAGGAAATAGGATGTCAAAGTCTTAATGAACATCTTGTGAGCAAAAAGTTGAGAAACAGTGAGCAGGAATTTTATATAAAGGATGTAGGCAAAATAGTATAGTAAGTAAACCTGGAAAAGAATATAAATATGGTTCAAATGAATATAAGAGTACAATTAGTGAAATAATAATAACTAGATAGTTAATAAATGTTCTTATCTACTACGCAAACATATCATTATAATATGTATCTCCGTAAAACGACAAGTAGTTGTCAACAATGTGAATCATGCAATTAGTCTTCAACCTATGTAGTGATCTTTTTTTAGTAATATGATGAAGAATTTGCACCCAAAGAAAAGCTTGTGAGAAAATGAGAATGAACTGAGGGCAGAGGGTTGAAATGAGGGTACATGGACGGTGAACGCTCATCACATCTCACGTAACGTGAGACAAAAATATGCGTGCGATAATTGCAGTCCTGTCGCCATCCCGGGTTCTGCCCAAAACATGTGAGTAAACGGAGGGAACAAGTCACTCATCAGTTAACCTCAAAAACCCATTTCTTACTCTTACTCTTGTCAGGACCTCACTCAGTATTTGACAGCGCACCTCTACAATTACCAAGCCATAACATCTAACCTATACAACCTATCACTTCCTCCTCTCATATTGCTTATTGTTCGCTTTATTCACACTAATATTTAATTCACACTACCTATATATAAAATATCTAATCGTACTCTTAAAAAGTTGCAATTTTATTCTAGAGTGATTTTCATTGTTGACATTCCGCTACCAACGAAAAAAAGTTCTTTGAACCAAATGGAACCGAATTCATGTATATATTCTCTCATTTTCTAGATAAGATGGCCTGAAGTCAGTATAATATATAAAGGCACTAATCTCCGATCTTGTAAATAAGATGACGACTAATGAATATTATGTATTAAAAAGTGTGATTATACCACCACTCTTTGTCAAGCAGAAGAATGTACCTTTCAGGTTCAGTGCCTACGTATATTTCGTGTGTATAGAGTATTAGTGAAAAATACTTATCATACATTTTCTAATAAATAATTAACTGAAAAACCAAATTATCTAAGTAATTTGGAACATTTTTTGTTTTTAAAATTTCTATGTGAAATTTTTTTCTGCAAATTTTTCTACTATTTCTTATATGCAATGGCATGAAACCTAAAAGCACATAGGACTTCCTCGTTTTTGCAATTGCGCTGATTTAAATTTAAAGCATTTCGAGTGCAGCCAAGTGTTTCCATTGGCACCTTTTGAGTCACAGAAGCTGAAAATTTATTTAAAAAAATCTAAATATATTGTAATAATTAGTGCAAATAGGCATGCTAATAAGGGATGTACTACTTGAAATAAGAGATTTTCATTTGTGACACATATGAAGTGAATGAAATGCAGTTTTTGAAAATTATTATCTTCGGAAACTGCTGAATAAACTAACTGGTGTTGGATCCATAAAGAAAGCTGTTGGACAGTAGAGCTGATCGATAACAACGAAATCTTTGCATGAATTATACAGTGTTTAAGCAATTTAACACTAGAGCTCTAGAGTGTTTGTTTATCCGAAATATTTCCCACCACAAAGATAAAGGCGAACTCTCAGTAGTCTCTTTTCTGTAGCTCTATAGGTGCATATATTGTAGTTTCACTGATAATTATGAATCAAGAAGAACTAATTAGTAATTATGCAAAAATTATGGCATAAAAAGTTTCAGTTGTCTTAGGACCATAACTATAAATTTGAACATGACATAAATCCCAATAAGTAATTCATTTGAATTCAAATATACAAGATATAAGTACACAAACAAATATAGGAAAAGTGGAAATAAAATGAGAAAAAGGGTCCATTATAGAATTCTTATATAGAATATAAGAGATGCGAAATATGAATTTTGCAACATGCTGGCCTAAATTTAGGTATGCCATGAAATTTTTGGTTCAATTTCTCAAAATATTCGAGCATTTCCTCCAATAGAGCATAAAAAATCTGTATGCGATATCGAGAATTTATCTGTAGCTAGCACTGCTGCTAAAAGCAAATTGTTCCGATTTGAGGTGTAAGGCAATCTAGATTAAAGCATTAATGATGAACTTAGGCTATTTTCCTCAAAGCATAGAATATTTCTGAACACATTCTGCACCACAAGTTACAACAATCTATTACATCTCTTCATCGTAAGAGCATTAATTTGCTTATTGGAACAGATTATATGTATCATTTCAGCAAAACCATTGGGAACAATTGATAATTTAATTATCAAATATATTTATGAAAAATCAATTCCCACTAATACAGATCAAAGTATTTATTTCAAGACAATTGCAGTCTAGATCAATTTATGCTATTTGCAAAATTCAAAAACTGTGGTAGAAATAGTTAGTTTAAAATATCACATTGTCATGAATGATATTCAACGTTCCTAGCTTAAGTGTCGTGTTTACTCCTTTTAAAGTAGAATTCAACGTTTATTTTTTAATGAAAGTGTTAAGTCATAGTAATATGAGTCAAGTGAATGAAGCGAATTTGTATTACTGACGTAGATGGCAGAAATAGGTGGATGAAGATGACTGGAGCGTGGTGAGAGAGTGCGAAATGTTGTTACCTTTGTAAGAAGAGACTCAATCAGTTGGCTTTTTCATGCACAGTTAACGTCAAAACTAGTTTAAATATCTGCGTTAATTATGCAGGAATTTACGAGTACTTTTAGTTGATGCGAGACTGGAACAAGTTTATTTGTTATATTATGCACTTTTAATGGTAGAATATTATTGAATTCTAGTTCCAAGGAGGTTTTCACAGTTGATGATAATTTTTTATCTCATCGGGATTTAGAGAAAATATAGAATGAGTTACTCATCATTTAAAATTAGCTAATTCTGAGTATAGTTGAATTAAAGTGTCACTGCCTGGTCATAAAGTCAGAACGTTTCCAACAATTAGTAACTGGTATGTATTTAAATCGCCTTAAATAATCTTTTGCTATGCAGATAAGCAGGAGATGCACTATTCAGGGAACACCAGGAGTGCTAACTAATGTTTGTCAAACATAAACATCTCAAAATAGTCAAAACAATAGCCAAAGTTTATGAGGCGCATTTTTATTTCGCGCAGCTGTGCTTTAAACGCAATTAACTACTTTTTATTTATTAGTTTCCTAAACAATCACATTTCTGGTGCATCGTATATAGTTGTATAAATCCTATCAGATTCCATATTCTTTAATAATTCTCTTACTATAGTTTCCCCCTCCTAATAATTGATTCTAGCTAAAATAAGTTCCTCTTGTTGTTTCATGAATTACTAGATATTTCATTAGTTACACAAATAATTGCATAAAAATGTTACAAAATATTCTTATTGGAACAATTATGAATGAAATCTACTACAAATATTCGATTTTTACCCCAACATTTCTAGTTATATATATATAGATTAGGATAATTTGCACATTCGAGTAAGACGACGAGAAATAAGAGAAGGAATTTTTCGAGAACTTCAGCATTTATTGATAGACATAATGTTTGTGAGAACTTCAGATAGGTGTGAAACCCAATGCACTGTATTATACTAAAATAGTCATATTATTAGATTGAAATGTTAATAATATGAACATGATTTCGCTTGCAGTGAATGTCCTATTGTGTACTGAAAGCCAGTACATTGCAATTTTTCAAATTGGGTTTGAGCATGATTTTGTTCCAATAGCAAATGGAGATTAAGTATCATATTTGTAGGTACATATAATAATTTGAGGAACCTATATAAATGCGTAAAAACAAATAGTGATTCGAATTCGAGTTGTAATTGACCAAGGATTAGAGAGTGCTAGTGACAAGCTTTGGACGGTCTATGAGGAAATTCACCTTCATGACTACTCTCGATAGAACGAGAACTTTACAAATTCAAAAAACTAACTAATGATGCAGTATGCTTTTGGAAAAGAGTAATCAAGCGAGCCTCTGTCTGCCATGCTAAGTGCGTTGTAATCTTGTACTTTAAATATCTTCGTTGTCTTTTCAAACATTGACTTTGAGACTTCTATTTAGTTAAGGAATGATAACGGTAGATATTTTCTTTAGTTACATCGTAAACTAGTACATTAGAAGAACATACAGTTCAAAAGAAGACTGTTGAGAGGTTGGGGAACAACAAAGGTTACAAGGAAGGACATTTTAGTAACAGAAACAAGTTGTTTTGTCTTAATGTCACCAACGTATATTTCCCGTTGTGCCATGAAATGTTCATTAATCTAATCCGCCGAAATCCTTCTCATTCTAAGTCGAACTTTCAGTGCTAAGGACATACTTCTATAGAAAAAGTATTCTGTGAATAGTACTTATCGATAGTTACCTATGTGCAAATTTTTGCTAATAGGCTGTACTAAATTATAGAAAAATAGTCTTTGGCAGACTAAATTACCAGAATTGCACCAACAGCCCTTATTATTGACTAATATTGTTGGTAGCTGTAACAGGTATTCATATAGTTTGTAAACAATAAAGACGCAATCGTTTTATAACAAAAATAGAATTAGAATGTTGATACCACTAGATAACCTCATGAAAATTTCTAATAGTGATG
The DNA here is from genome assembly GCA_964036235.1 of Heterorhabditis bacteriophora. NCBI lineage: Eukaryota > Metazoa > Nematoda > Chromadorea > Rhabditida > Heterorhabditidae > Heterorhabditis > Heterorhabditis bacteriophora. The sequence continues at coordinate 3,585,016 of OZ038430.1, forward strand.
TCCAAACAGAGGCATTGAATTCATTAAAATGTAACAGACGCATGACTCGAGCGTTCTATTCAATAGGTGGGTGCTCATGGAAAGCCAATACCCCAATTGTGCAAACCCTCAGAAATACGAAATAAATAAATATCACTTCTTTTAATAGTGCTATGACCTTGAGTAATCAGATTCATTAGACAACAAGTAGGTGGACGGCTACGTGCCAAGTACCTATTAATGTTTCTAGACAAACAGCTCCATCCATATCAACTTATAAGCGTAAAATGTTAATGAGTTCTACATCTCGCATCAATGAACTTCCTTTTCTTCTATTTCACATGAAAGACAATAAAAAACTGTCGTACTATTTCCAGAACAGCATTGAAACTAGTGAATGTCACGTCATCTTGATACGAGGGATGATCTTAATTACAAGATGTCCTATGAAACTATGAGGACCATTTAACTACGAATTGCGTAGTTTTGGCGGATAACATACATTATTGCGTAAGCACTCAACTGCAATTTGGAAGAATTATTACGTATATTTATGTTTATCCTTTAGGAATAAACAAATAATTTTAGTTTAATAATAGTATAAGAGGAACCATCGTTTTGAGTCATCGATGACCTTATCTTGTACGTTGCTAACTGAATGCCAAAGCGCTGATTGAGTTAAGTATGTTTTTCTTTCTATTTCTTTGTTGGGCAATAACGAAGAAAGTACGCTTAACTAGATAGGCCATCTACGGTAAGAGCATGCAGTTCACGAAATATTCTAATTTTGACGACAGCTTGTAACGAATCATTTTTCTATGCAAATACTGAAGCAAGTTTTAAAATAATAGAAAAATTAAACAGATAGTGCACTAAAAAGTGAACGCATCTCAAGGAATCTCGTGGAAAGCCTTATATTGATAAACAAACAAATCTTAGAGTGCTAGAATAATTAAGTTTGTTTGTTTGTTACTAAAGTTTTTCGATAAAAATGAATTTCGTTTTCTTAGTTATTTTGAATAATGAATAACGATTGAAAGAAATCAATAGTATTATTTATTGAAGTGCAAAGAATAGGAGGTTTTAGAGCTGCCTCAATTTTACGTGCAAATGTAAACATTGGTTGTTGCCGAAATGCTGCTGTTCTACCTATATTGCCATTGCTCTTATCATAATGAGGTCTTAAGGAATGAATGAGGTTAAAGCAAGGACGATATTCCTCTATCAGCCAAATACGTGCTCATATGCGACCTTCTTTCTCATGTAAACCACTTTTACAAACTTTAAACGTACATAATTAAACGGTTCCTACCAAGCGGTCACAAGTGAAAGTCATCTAAAAAGGACATGTGATTCATTTATGCTGACAGATTAATATATCAGCATGGTCAACTTATATGATTATGTCTAGAAATGGCTAAAATGTGGCTACAATCACATAATTGGCACTTAATTAATAAGTGGAAGTGAACACGGATTGGACGAAGTGAGAACAGTGAACTTGCTGTGAAAGCGAAAGTTTTTCTGGCTGTCAATGGGCTTTAGGGCAGAGACTATGTGAGAGAATGACTAATTGAGCGTATTATGGACAGATTTCCGATTGGGTAATGAGTGATTGTTCACCTATGGCTTATGACGAGTTCAGGATCGGAAGAATTATTAATGACGACAGCGAAATCTCCGATACCGTAAAAGTGATCCTACAATAACAAGATATAAATACAGCTGAATAGTGTGGATAGAAAATTCTAAGTTCATATACTGAAACAGCCTTCGATCTCAGATCCATGAATGTAATGGTGTAAATAGATGCTAGCCTTCAGTATCACCAAGGAAATAACAGATAGGTACTAAAACATGGGGAACGAGAGAAAAAAGGACAAAGAAAGAAAATAGGAGGTCTTTCAGGAATAAAAATTATCAAAATAAGATAATTTATTATCCCAAAACTGTGTATCTTGATGTGAATTTTAGTTTGAACTACGTCAATTGTGAAATAAGAAAGTTTTTCAGTAGTTATGGTATTGTGACATTAAAGAACAAGTCCTGGAGATAAGTAAAATGTTATATCATTGTTTGTTAGCTAACCTTTTTGACAGATAAACTTGTTATATTATTTTCGTCAAGATTTGTCCATGTTCTCACTTTTTTATTATTGGTATTCTAGTACTTTATATTAACTATTTTATAGTTGTAAATAGCATGATAATACAAAAATTTCAAATTACGTTTTCTTAAAATTATGCGAAAATGTACGTGTATTTGATAGAATAAAAACCTCGAACTGTAGAGTTCTAGAATAAATGGGTTTCAATTTGTATTCTTTATTTTTCATAGTTCAAAACTTTCCTGTTCTGCTACAAATATCTCTCTTCTAACTACAGAACTAGCTGAACTGTATCAGGGCATACTAAAATAACTGAAGAACTTATTTGGTAAGCCTAATAAATGTTTGCAAAAAAAATTCTCATAAGACGAATATTTGTCTTTAATATTTCCACAAATTCCGGATCCTATGATTTTTTTATTGATATTTGTGAATCGAAATATAAATTAATGAGCAATTTTATCTTTCGGAAATGAAGCACGATAACTTTCACTTTGCAAGTAGGTAATCATATTTTATGCATCACATGGGTTTCCTGAAAAAAATGCTTGATCATTTCGTAAAAATTTAGAGCGGAAAACGTTCTCGCAAATCGATTATAATTAACAACTTGAATGGAAAACAAATGTTACTTATCTTTAAAGAAAACTATATTTTAGTAAAATTTCATCTCACAGCACCAGTGATTCAGCTCTCATATTCCGAGTAATGAAAAATTATGCACATAAATAAAAATACTATATGCAAAAGAGTATCACGGTGAGCCAGGCGATTGGGACGAAGGAGAGAACAGCTACCGTTTCCCTCAAAATGGAACTCTATAACAAAAGTAAATACCATCAGCTCTTTATATTATCATGAAATAACTACACTTATCTGCATGACAGAGATTTCTATTTTTTGGAGCCCAATGCATTACGCCTATTGTTGGATATAAGTATGTTATTTTTTTCCGTTTCCTTTGTTTACTCTTCTGTTTCTTGTTAAAACCTTTTTCTCTTTGATTTATATTTAATTAGTTAACATATTTAGTGGAATCTGTACTTGAGTGGTTAAGCAACCATTGTTAGTCCATAGTCTGATCATTTAATGAAACATTGAAAAAAATTAAGGAACTCATAGCAAAAAGAAAACACTCTCTCAACATTTTCAATTATTGAAGTTAGCCAGTTAGCAACATTTAAAACTATTACATGATAGTTAGGCTTGGAATTTTACATGCTGCTTCAGCTATCGTCTAGAAGTCTTCAGTTTAATTATATATTAAAGTACCGAAAAGCAGTGCATTTTTAAGGGGAGCTGACGAACAACAGGAAGATTGTTAATTTAGGAGAAAGAAACAGTAGGCAATCAGGTAGCCCAGGGAGACTAAATTTGTTTTTAATGTGGATAATCGCACATGCTGATCGGATTACAAAATCAGATACATTAATCCGCATGTATATATTAGACTATCCAAAGATCACAGTAGATTCCAGACATCGAAAATTCGTTACAGATCATATAGTAGTTAGATACCAATTTCTAGCTCCAATGAAGGCTTTCACCGATAGGACAACAATACGAAATGGATGGTCAGTAATACTGAATATTTAAGATGGCTCTATAAATACGAAAACGAAAATAAGGCAAAAAGAAGTATCAGAGGAAATGTTATGATAGGAAAGATAAAATGTTGCAGCATAAATGGAGAAGAAAACTGCGTATCACTGATAAACCTGAAAATACGTGAACTAAGAAGAAGAATACAGTGGAAAGAAGATCATTCGCCATGTTAAAGGGCAACTATCAAGATAAAGTGGTTACGTGAAAACATCTGTTCAGCAGTCGTTTCTTTTCTATCTATTCTCTGATAAAACGTGAAAACAGCAACTGTTGCGGTTCGTAAATATGAAGTTGTGTCAACGATAATGAAAAGATCATAAAAAGGTGTCTGAGAGTCCTTTCACACCTTCATCGCAGTAAATATTAGTAACATATACTTTATAAAACTGTGAGAAACATAAAGGAATTAATTACGTAGAGAAACAAAACATATTACTCAACTGGATAATGGGATTCACATAAAATCAGATTTGATTCAACGTCCTGAATAAGTAGATCATTATTAAAGCAACAAAATTAGATGAAAAAACTGCTTAAATATGCAAATTATAGGTAAAGTACCTGAGGTATGAACTCAAATCTGGTAATATATTTTAGTAAATATATATTTCAGATATAGTTTATAAACTCAATTTTGAACTAAAAAATGACTATTATCGTAATGTCTTCGTTTGAAGCGTATAACATCCAATGCCCGAATGAGATCAAAGCACGAGAAAAATGTTCGTGAAAGATCCATAAATCCTAGCAAAAAATAGGATAAATAAGGACTTATCGAAAAACTTAATGAGTTAGTTTTAATATATAGTTGTATCTCTATAGAACGTTTCTATGTTATGGGATAAGAACATTTTGATAAATGAAATAACTTGAGAAGTAGAAAAGTGAATTCTAATAAGCAAGAGAGTGAGTTGCAGGCGTTCAGTTATCATTCAACTACGTAATTTTCATCATAGGGCTGTTCCAGATAGCCTTTTTGTGTCCTGTAATGCAATTTCCATCTTTAGACATGCCTGGAAAACAACACTAGCGAGGATTTTCACCTTAGAAAAACAATGGTCGAATTGAAATAAACCAGTATATTATAAGTGGTAGAGCAACTAAAAACAAAATTATCTAAGCAAATACGCTTGGCTCCATAGAATAAATTTTGTTATTATAACTGATCTTCTGATGATCTTGATTGTCTGACTTTTACTAAATATTTTGCTCTAATGAGCTCTCTGCGTCTTCCTCATCATTTATATCCCTCCATATATGATCGCTTTGCACTCTTCGCTTCATTTGCTGTTTCCTCAGTAATGATCAACCAAAGCGTGACCTGATGAAGACCGAAGTTCCCTTTGAAGAATTCGAAGGCATCTACATGGGATTCAGATCTTCTATTTGATATAAAAACCTAAGGTAGCAGTTATCTAAAAATTTTGATCACTATTTTCTCACTCGCTACGAATTTTTCAGGATCGACTTTTCCTGAATTTAAATCGTGGTCTCCAGTATGTGGTTCTCGGTTTCTTGAATCCCGGGAAATTCCTGGGTTTTTGGAAATTTGAGAACGCTGTAAGCTACGCTTTCTATTCTAGATGCCAATCTTAACAAATATTTGATATACACACATATTTATAAATATTAAAAACTATATCTATATCTATATCTATCTATATATATATAGAAAGAGAAAGATTTAATATCATGGTACGGCTTCAAATATTGATACAAATTAAAAAAGATTCATCAATCTTAATCTGTCAATAATATTTACCAGAAGACAGTAGAAGGTTATATGTGCAAGCATAAATATATGTTTTTTTCACTATTGCTATTATCTTCAGTAAGAACTATTTTTCACTTTGAAGCCAATCCGGTCAGCTAAATACAGAACACTATACGAATGGATTGTATCACACTTTATAAAGATTCACTATAAATGTCAATATTTTCTAAAATATTTAAGATCTCACTTTTAATGAGTTTTGATGACTTAGTTCATTGGAAATTGTCTTGTTTACTTTTATTCCTGTTACTAAAACTGAGCTATTTAGACAGTTTGAATGTAAGCGTTAACATTTTGTTCCGCCTTTTCATGGCAATAAACTCCGTCTGGCTTTGCAGAAATAATTTATGCTCTTCAGTTAGTCGGTAATTTTCAAAAAATATTATTATTATTGAATTTGAAAGAATTCCTATTGTTTTTCCTAAATTGGGTAGGCTTAAGCCTAAATGTCAAAAATAAAATAAATTAATCTGGGAATACTTTACATATTACATTATCACATGATATTTATGCCATATTTGTTAGTCGTATTTGAATGCCAAATCCAGTATCGATCTTACAAAAAGTTCTATAAGTGGTGATATTTGAGAAGTATTTTCCTAACTGATTAAAGCACTAGCATCGAAGAACATCAAGATAGCTAAAATTAATAAATAGCGAAAATACATAAATAAATTTATAAATGGCAATATCAAGTGGATTAATAAAAACTACGCCATAACCTTATTTACTATGCATCATGTCCATCTCCAAGCAAATGATAGTCTGGCAGAATCTCATGGAAGAGCGTTAATCGACGATTCGCCTACGCCACTCACTTTGTGTGTTTTGGCTAGTTTTTTTTAGAAAGGGATATATGGAGGTTGTTAATGGGAAATTTATTTAATCCAAATCGATTATCTTACTAATTTGTGAATCATGAATTATTCGAAGATATGTGGTGGCGAGGTGATGTAGTTTTGTGAGAACTACAACCGCATTCTCTAGGCGCAAGATGACAATTTCCCGCTTGATCTAATTACTCAATTCCTTTATACTAACAGATAGTGTACGAACTAACTTAAAGTGGAGAATTCGCACTGATAGAAGTTTTCCAAATATTCTATGGAGAATAGTTGTTAAATACATTTTTGACGTTACGATAATCATAGAGTTATTAAAGTCATGAAAAGTCGGAAAACTTTCGTAAAACGATGGATAATAATTGACTGTTAAATCATAGAAGATATGAGCTTTCAGAAAGATTGCTATACTAATTACATACAAGTTGAATTTAAAATCTAGCTAGCATCTCTTCAAAACGAGAATGACATGTCAGCTAGCTAAGACTTCGTTTTGCAATAAAGTAGTGGTTGATCTCATTGAAGAATCACTAGGTGTATAATAGGAACAATTGTCTGAGTCGAAGAGCTTTCCTTCCTGTTAGTTTTGAAAATTCACCCAGGCTTATAATTATTTAATGGAATCGATGAAACTGATTGATGATTATAAAGCTTTATGAAACTTATCATTCTCATTGTTTGCTGACAAAATGTTGGCAGTATGTTCTAGATTAGGGATAACGATTTAAGGACTTAGTATAAGAATGATATTCTATCAGATACGAGTTGATCTCTGGTCCACTATTTCCCTTAGGCATGTATCACTGAGATAAATGTTTAGATAAATCTTCTAGTAGGTAAACATACCAACATTTTATTTAGAAATGTGGTAGTATATAGTAGATCAAAAATTAACTAAGCCACTTTGCTGATGCGAACGAAATTGGAAATGTGGCCAAACACACTAAAAGTAATTTCCATTATAGGAAAGATACAGTTGAGATTAAAATCTGAAAGAAGATAATCTGTTTGGAGAGAAAAATTAAATCATAAGAATACAATATTTGTTAGAGACTTTCAGGGAGCTAATTAAAATGAAGAACCTTAACTAATGAATCTGGACATGGATTTACAAAAGAGATTTAATAGAGATGAAAAGAAAACACATGATGATGTGGGTGTTATAAAACTAATTTGTATTAAAAACACAGATTGAATCATGAAAAATACTTAGAACCCAAACAAAATAAATATGAATACAATATATTTAGAAAATAAGCACACATTTTTAGTCTTTTTATTATTTACCAGGTACTGTCTCCGTATGGTAATCAATTGTTTAGACAGATCCTTATGAAATTTGTATTTTTAAAATTTGTTAAATTGCAATTAGAGTCATATCAACAATTACGTAGACATTTTGACATTTCATTATTATTGGAACATCTCTCTGATGTCATTGTCGTTTTACATAACCTAATAAATTCCTAGGAACTACGATCAGGAAAAACACACAATGTGAACTTTCATACTCACTTCAATTTGCGTCTACAAATAAATCCAATGAGAGAGAGAGTTGAACCGAAACGTTGGTGAAAATAGAAGTTATTCAACCGAGTACTTCGAGGGTAAAAATCTCTTTCATCTCATTGTGATGCTCAGCAGTTTCAATCATATAATTTAAATGGGTTACTTAAGAAGCGTTCAACTCAAGGTGAATCTCGATAATTTAATAAATGCTAACTAGTCTTCCTGAATACCAGATGCATTCTATAGAAAAATAAATAATCAGAGGCTATGTTCAAATTGAAACAGGCAACTAAATGCAAATAATGTTAATTGTTTCAAGTGATGTTTATGTAGAGAATATTTATTGTCATTATGTTCCGAGTAAAAAAAATCAAACCAGACGTCACTTGCAAATATTTACTTCCTAGTTAGAGGAATACTGTAAAATAGATATGGATAGCAGTAGCATACTAATGGGATCACATTTTAAAGTCCTATAACCTTCCAGAAATATCCAACTCAGAATTAAATTTGCAAAGCACAAGATATCGACACAGATGTGGGAACCCAGTAATATCAACTGATTTCATAAGTAGACTATATCAATTACCATTTAAATATGCATAGAAATAATTAAAGTGCACATCAAGAAAATCAGCTCAACATTGTGTATATTCCCGTACCAAGAATAGCTTTTGTCCTTTAATTAATTGCTTCTATTATTATAAAATGTTTATGCGAACACATTTGTACTTCTATTGGAGCACCTTTCTTATCGAAATTGACACCACGGCGTACTCCGATATCAAGGAGGACTCCGCTGCAGCAGCGTTAACTGATGATACTTCATACTCCGCTCCCAGTTCTTCACTTCTAATGCGTTCGATTTCTGCGAAAATACTAGTTATATCTTCTTATCATAATTTCTGTTGATAACCTATCTATAACTTCGTCAATTGCTTTCAACTTTCCCGGCGTAGATTCTATAAAATAATAGATTGAACTTTGACTACAATTTAGTGATTTGGGAAAGAAGAGAAAAAGATATTAAGCACATAGATAAGACCTGTCCAGTAAAATGCTCAAATATGATATCAATACCAACGTCCATGACATAGTCGAAAATAAGTATATAAATGTGATATGACAGTTGCACACAAATAATACGGAGATGAATCCGACTGTTCGTTTCATTGTACAATATCTTCTCCAATTATATTTTTAAATGACTACTATATTTTTATGAGTTGAGCAGGCATGCTGAAAATTGAACCTTTTTTAGCCAAAAGATATTGTTACTATTCAATTATCTAGAAATTCGATATTTAATATTTGTGAATGTAATATATCAAATACGATAGGAATTAAAATTGTGTAATTTATCTGTACTTTAATCGAAGCCAATAGGCATCTTAACGGATATGCAGCCTTTTTACATTTTGAAATTTAAACTTTGGAAGGAAGCAAACAACTACAATGCCATCCTGGGTGTACTCAGTGAATCATAGTGAGAATGTCAGGCCTAGTGAACTCATAGTGCATGTTTTTGTGATAAGTGATGACTAGAACAACTGATCATCCATTTATCAGGTAAAACGTATTTTTTCTTATCAGGTTGTAAATAACTAAGTGGGCTTAAACGATATTTTGATCACCTTAAAACTATTTACACGCTTCTATTCGCATTCCGTTATTTCTCTATTTTAAGACATCTAGTAAAGAATATATGATAACCTTGATCTACATACTGCTTCCCAGTAATTACTTACATCCTTGTCTTGAAGAACTATATATTATGAAGAATTGGGTTAAATATTTGGTTACCAATATATACGACTATATAACTATATATAAGTAACTAAAATTCCCAATTGTTATATTTTGCAAACTAAAATTGGTTTATCTTTAATTTATCATTGCCCTGATTATAGTTAGATGTGCATCTGATGTAAACTAAATACTTATATATCTTAGCATCCACATCTCTTTATGGTGTGGTGAAGTTAGTTGCTAAGATTTGCCTACAAAATATGTTGTCGCAGCGGACCACCAACCGTCATTCTTTATCTGGGTCCTATTAATAACACACTAATTAACATCACTGATAAGTAGAATTAGATCACTTTTTGAAATATCAGCTGTCATCTCAAATCAAATATAGTAACCATAAACTATAGTGTACAAAAGTATGTGGCAAACTTAAGTACACTATGTTTATCACATTTTTACCCGAACTTCATAGAAGGATATTATTAATATTCATGTGATACATATTACTGTTTTCTTATAGTAAAATGAAAATATATTTACATTATAGGTATGAGTTTAGTAATTGAAAAATGTTGTAACGCGGAATCTTCCGATGTATGTAAGAATAGAAGAAATGATGTCCTGGCGGTAGTTTTCGACTTTGGAGGAGTTTTGATGAGTTACAAAGGCATGGAGAAAATGTGTGTGAGTGAGTTATTTTATTACTATTTCTTCATTAATATGATTCACCATTGACCTCAAGTTAGGTAATAGTTGCATATAACGATATTAGACAAACACTGCAGTATCAATAATTTCGAATAAAAATAGGTTTTTGTATTTGTAATTACTATTTGAAGTATTTAAATGAAGTATTGTTAATAGTTATTCAATAACATTAATGAATCCTGTGATTAGTTTAAATAATTTCAAATATTAAACATAATTGATTTTTAGGTGTATCATCTAAAATCGGAATTCCAAAAGAAGATTTTGAGAATATCATTTTGAGAAAGGTTAGAAAATTTAAATTATTTGATCTTAAATTCAAATTTAGGAATACAGAGAAGCATAGAAGTAAACACTAATATTGCGAACAACTATTTGTCAACGTGATATACTGATTATAGGAAATAGAGAACAAATTAAAGAGCTATGAAAATACTTTACAATACTAAGTTACACTCTAGAAATTATATTTCCTCTTCAAGAGAATGTAAGAAATATAAAAAATTGATTCCAAATTAGTCTGACATTTCTTAAATCACTGCCGGTATCTATCCAATCATTATTAGAACATGGAATTTAGTTGAACTTAGCCACAAAACATAAATGCCTTTAAGGAAATCAACAGTGTATGTGACCTTCAGTTTAAGAACGTGGTGCTAGACGTAAAATCTATAATCGACAAAGTATTTTGCTTTTACACAATGAATAAACTTGTATTCTCCTTATGAATGTGAAATAATAATGCTAGTTTCTTCTAGAATAGCTGTAACGAAATAGATCGCTCTCACTCACTGTATCGAGGAACTATTTCTGCTGAAGAGATAGAAGAGACAGTATTCAAAACGTACATTGAAAGCCAGTTAAGTATTTTTATCCATTAGTTATCGAAAAAATCCTTTTATTTAAATATCACTAAGCGTATGCTTTAAAGTGCTTCATAAGATATCTACAGGTGAGATTAACAATAAACTGGAAAATCTAAGTATATTCTAAATTTGTTTTCATATTTGTACAATTTGCATTCTGAAGAAAATTATAGACGAGAATAGTCCACTACTCTTTTTCTTGAAGCCATTACCACAATGTTTCCAATGACATGATCTTACTGTAAATATTTCATCAAGCACTTTCCATTTTAACAGAAATGTATAACTGCTTCACTGTGTGCGTTTTTTGGTTGCAACATCTGAAAACTGTCAATTTTCGCTTGACTTATTTATTCGTTATAATATTTAAATATTACTTAAACATAATATGCACACTCAGTGTGAAAATTCACATCATTGTTGATTCTTTATTAAAAAGAATATCTATGCAAAGAATATTTTAGTACAACATTAAGTTGACGGAGCCGATTGCAGCATTTTTATCATGGATTGGTCCGGACGCTAAGATTAATTATGTAGGCTTCTTTTATAAAGCAACACCTACAGTGGGGTCGCGTAGCGAGGGCATAGATTGCATAAGATAGCAATCGAGAGCAATCGAGTGCTATTTTTTGCTCTCTCGCCCATAACTTCTTTCAAAATGGGAATTTTTGAAATCTAATTAGAGAGCTAGATTTAGCACAGAATTTCCGATCTGGCACATACCAAATTTTCCTATTTATGAAACAAAAAGTTTTTTCGTCAAAATAGGTTTTCTCTCAATTTTGTAAAGGCAAAAATGTATTTATCTATAATAATGGCTCATAATATTTACTTCTAACCGTAGTAGACAGATTTTTCAACTGAGAGAACAGCTAAAAGTAGAGTTTTTCCTGGTGTTGTTTATTTTACATCACTTCAAAATTGCTTGCACATCATGTTTCACGATTATTTATTTTGAATTTCTCATCCAATTACTTACTTTTTCCTCTCTAACTTTGATTTATATGTCGTTGTTCTTGTTATTGTCGAATGGATATAGGCCACAATACCAACCTATCACCGCTTCTTCGATGCCATGCGGATGTTCATGCCTCACCTTTGCGAGGACCACGGTTTCCTTTTTGCATGGCCTTTTTGTTTATTTTCTACATTATGGTTTCCTATTGATTATACCTTCTTAAGGCGAATGCCTGGATCAATATCAAAGAGTGAATTTCAGTTACAAATGTGTGTTTCAATCAGTCGTAGTTTTCATTTGATGCCACTTTTCAGTTTTTGCTGTTTTCGCCACTTATGTGTCTTTAAACAACAGAGATGTCAGAGAACTTTATAAAATTCATACTCTTGCTCAATTTTCCCACACAATCTTGAATATTACGCCTTTCAAGCCGACCCCCATTTAATCAAACCCCTTAAAATAATGATCGATATCGTATCTTGAGCCAAACAGAGGAAATCGCCCACTGGAAAGTGGCATCAAATGAAAACTACGACTGATTGAAACACACATTTGTAACTGAAATTCACTCTTTGATATTGATCCAGGCATTCGCCTTAAGAAGGTATAATCAATAGGAAACCATAATGTAGAAAATAAACAAAAAGGCCATGCAAAAAGGAAACCGTGGTCCTCGCAAAGGTGAGGCATGAACATCCGCATGGCATCGAAGAAGCGGTGATAGGTTGGTATTGTGGCCTATATCCATTCGACAATAACAAGAACAACGACATATAAATCAAAGTTAGAGAGGAAAAAGTAAGTAATTGGATGAGAAATTCAAAATAAATAATCGTGAAACATGATGTGCAAGCAATTTTGAAGTGATGTAAAATAAACAACACCAGGAAAAACTCTACTTTTAGCTGTTCTCTCAGTTGAAAAATCTGTCTACTACGGTTAGAAGTAAATATTATGAGCCATTATTATAGATAAATACATTTTTGCCTTTACAAAATTGAGAGAAAACCTATTTTGACGAAAAAACTTTTTGTTTCATAAATAGGAAAATTTGGTATGTGCCAGATCGGAAATTCTGTGCTAAATCTAGCTCTCTAATTAGATTTCAAAAATTCCCATTTTGAAAGAAGTTATGGGCGAGAGAGCAAAAAATAGCACTCGATTGCTCTCGATTGCTATCTTATGCAATCTATGCCCTCGCTACGCGACCCCACTGTAGTTATTTAATTACTTATTGTTTTAATCCATTTCATTGGTGTGACATCGTCACTTACGGTAAAGCTAGAAGGTAATAAGCCTAATTTCCTTCTAGAATGATTGCTTGATTGTGGCCGTACAAAAATTGCGTGAACACGGTTACAGCACTGCTCTACTCACTAACAACTTTTACATCGACAAGGTATAATTTGATAAAGTATTTTTCTATAACCATAAAATCGAAATTAAAATTAAATATAAACATTATCGTAATTTTTTTTCACTCTTTTTAATTAATGTTCAGGAAAAAAAGCTAAGGAGTACTCCGATTGACCTGTCAATGTTCGACGTCGTTGTAGAATCAGCTTTAGAAGGAGAATTAAAGCCTGAACCAAGAATTTATGAAGTAAAACTAATATTATTTAGAGCCAACTATTTAAGTCTCTTTTTAGTTAGTTTTTCTTGATTTCCATAGGAAATTTAATAAATGGAAGATAAAATAAAAAGACACCAGAGTGATAATTACTGAACTTAACCTGATATCTTTCTTATAGATCACTCAAGAGAAACTGGGCACGAATAATATAATATTCCTTGACGATTTGACAGAGAATCTAGAAACCGCGAGAGATTTGGGTTGGAAAACAATTCACGTAAGTTTACTAGTAAGAAGTAATGTAATTATTAGTTCCATGTTTTTTGGGTACAGTTACCAAAATTAGTTTTCCGTCCTTACAAAATAGTTTAAATATGCTTTTTTTGTCGAAATGATATTGCTAAATAGCTTTTAGCATTTAATATTTTAATGAATTTGTTTGCAGTTATATTTTAATGAGTTCTTCAAATTAAGGTTACTGACCCTGAGAAGGCACTTCTAGAATTGGAAGCGGCAATAGGAATTAGTTTAAGATGAAATTCGAAAGCTTATAATTAAATACATTATTTCTAATTATTACTGTACATGTAATGTAATTTCGACTATTAATTATTATATTTCACAGAATTAATAGTGTTTGAGTAACCACATGCCACTCGTTGTTTTATTTAATGGTAGTGTTAAATTGCAGACTCATTTGCATACAGAATTGATGAATGTGAAATAAAAATTAATGTTTCCTATTCGATATTTATAGAAAATCACATATTGCATTAAATGATAATTATATTGTAACTTTTAGGTTTTAATAAATGTTGTTTGACTTAAATTAATACATTTCTATGAAAATAATAGTATAAAACTAAACAATTGGGTAAGGAAGAACCACTAGTTAGTATGAATCTAACATATTGTTTAGTATAAAAAATAAATACCCGATACTGTTGTTGAAAGGAAGGCAGAAAAATCGATATTCTTGAGATAATTTAGTTTACAAACGTATAAAATATATGCATAATATATCAAAAAAACAATCTTATAAAAAGCTACTCATTGAAGCACAAAAATAACTATGCTTAATAAATCCAGCAATTTTTATAAAATCGTAAACTAAGATCTTAATATTTCCTACTATTTAAACTTCATAGAGCAATAAATTTTCCGTCCACAAAGGTACTGGCATTCCCTATAATTCTCTGAACAGATCCTGCGGAATTGAAAAAGCTGTAAATGATAAAGGGATCATTAAGTAGAAGATTTATAAACACTTTACAAGCACTTTATCTAGTTTTTTTTCGCATTTTGCAGTATAATATAGATATAAAAATATATAATATCAAGCGACTACTTTTGCTGTTCTTCAAATAGAATAGTACATAAAAAGAAACAATTCTCTTTAGCAGCATCAAAATTAGACCATAGAATTATAGAGTTCGTTCAACAGAGAGCACTTTAGTATCGAAATTCTATTTTGCTATACCCTTCATAATAAGCATAACTACATAGGTGCAAATCATTATAAATTGCTATATTGTTTTCCTCTATGAAAGCACCTATATTTTTCATAAAAGTTTACGGTAGGATCACACCATCACAGGAGTACGGTGGCAGCGGCTCAAAGAAAGAGAGGAGTTAGTGAAGATTTTGTAGATATGAAAACACATGAACAAAACCAGAAGTTTAGTACTGAATCCACATTATTTGCATGTAAGTGCATGAAAACCCAAAGAAAAATAATTATTTGGACTTTCAAATTCTCCCGCTATTAGCCTACTGAGTATCACTCAGAATGACCACATTATTATTGATGACAACAACAGATATCATCTTTACATAACCTAAAAAAACGTATTTGTTCAAATGAGTCATTAATTCACTAAGAAACATTTTAATAATTTTAATATTACATTGCCCATGTTTTTCTCATGAATCGAATTAATTGTCAATTTGAAATCTGTGAAAAGGGTTTGAAAATATGCGGTATATTAAGCGATTTCAGAAATAGAATATAAATGTAAATATCTGCTCATTGAAAGACTTTATGGGGAAATTTGGATTTCCTAACTTTTCTTGGTGAAGTTAAAAGTCATGAATTAAAAAAAATGACAACAAATTGTCAAGGAAATATTTCTACAATAATATACATATTTTTTCAAATAGCTCAGCTTAAACAATAAGAAAAATATTGTCTTTTAGTTTGCTTAGATTATGAATCTAGAAATGTTGAAGTGTTGTGAACCTGATTGGGCGAAACTTCTACTGGGGAAAGCATAAGTGTCCACAAAACACATTCTGTATATGGCGGAGTTGTCAGTGAACCATCATAATACAAAAAGTCAGATCCTGGAAAGTTGTTTTAAAATAAAGTGCTAATAAAGTCCCTCTGATTTCACAGCGGTACTGTCTACAGATCCCTTAAACAGCACTTGCGAGTGAAGAACTGACCTAATGGAATCATTTTGGTTATATCCAATGTAGTCGAAATAGGAACCGGTCTTTTGGTATTAATAGCATCAGAAATAAGTGATGTTATATAAGCGTAATCTGGGTTATACTTTCCTTCCTAAAAACACTCTCAGGGCAAATTTTTTTTTCATTTTTTCACTTCTTTCACTGCTAGTTTGTTTAATTTAGTTGGCCCACCTTTAAAAATACTCCGACCACTGCCAAGCCATCTGAATGAGTTATAGCGTTATCGTAAGTCTTGTAGATAGTGTTCCAAAATACAAAGTGGATCTACAATAGTGGATGAAAATTTGCAAAAGTACGTTGTCATATTCTTTGGCTTGGTTAAGATAGGACTAAATTTAGTTGCTTCTTGTTTCTGTAGTTAATTAACCGCAATTGAGAATTAATGGCTTTAAAAAAACTTATAAAATCATTTTTCTTAGTCGAAGAAAGTTTGTCAATAGATATCTGAACTGGGACTACAGCAAAGCATACTTTTTGGTTGAATCAAATTCACGCAGTTCGTGGGAATATACGTCATTCCACTCGTAGAGTAGTCATTACGAATTCCCAGCTTAAGCTCAATTGGTCATTTGTGAGTGAAGCTTCAGTATACATATAAGGATCTCCAGGGCATCACTTTCAATGGAAACATATTAACAATTTGAAAAAAAATGAACATAGCAAAAAAGTTTCTCATCACTTTTACTGAATCTATTCCCCATACTTGTTAAGTCGTTTTTAAGTCTAAAGTCACTAAATATATCTGTACTTTTGCAATTTAAAACATTATTTGGTTGTTTTATCAGCTACGGGATTTTAAATGGTATGACATAATCTATTATATGCTTCGATAATCATTTTTAGAGATTTCCATTAGATAAAATGTTACACATTTAAATTGAGAATCAACAAGCTACTACGAAGCCTAGTTACTAAAAAAAAGGTGCATTTGATAGTTTAGAAAAAGCTGTTGCTTTTCTTGCATGTTTTGGTTCAATTATATAATAAATATTAAATAAATAAATAAACTTAATACGAAATATTGACTATAATCAAACTAATTTTTCTATTGTTTCTATAAACTTTACCTCTGCTGGATATGACTTTCCGTCTAGCGTATGCTCTGATCCACAATCTGATGTTGGCCCCCAGTGAGCGTGGAACTGGATTAGACGGTAGAGATCCGGTAGGTGAGAAGCTACTAAATCTAAAAAAGCATTTTTTGGTTATCTTTTATGATGCTTTGTGGTATTTCCAAGTGGAATTAATCAATGTGCATAGATTCTATACATCTTTTCTGCCTCTGACTACTATAAATAACACCAATTGTTTGTTTTATGAGAGCTATCAAGAATTGTTATACTATTTTGCTTACGTGAAGAACAGTCTTTAGAAGTTATCACTTTCCATGTCTTTGAAGTCAAAATTAATTCAGTGCAGTCCCCTGATTTATAGCTGAGTTTCACTGACGACGGCTGAAATCATCTGAGCAACAATTTTAAAAATCTATTGTAATTTTTGTTATATTCTAGCTAAATTTAGCAATCGAGAGAAATTAAGTTGTCACTGGCATATTGCTTTTCCAAGTGATTAGCATTCAGTGTACAACAATAACACACGACATTAACAGACCTGGCACTTTTTCATGTCGCAGACAGTTGTGTAAGTCTTTATATCGACAGGTGATTGTCGTTTATTGATTGATGAGATAAGTAATCGATACATGCCACATACAGACCGGCGACCTATGAGTAAAATTAAAACGTGAAACTGAATTACTAGTTTCATTTAGGAACGCAAAGTTCAAATGTATTTTCTATAATTAGTTTAGTTAGGCTATGAAGCGAATAAACAAGAACATCGACAGTATGAACTGAAGCAGAACAAATAACATCTGCACTTAAGAAAAGGAAGTAATCTAGTAATAAAAGCGCATTGAACAACACAATGAGATGGAGACTAACAATTCAGAATGACTACGTGATTCACTGCGACACAGACGTTAGCCTAGAAGCGTGGATGTGTCAGGACCTTTACCACGTCCTCGCCCATTGCGTGATGGCCATAAATTATGTTTTTCCTAACTTTCATTCCGCATGAAATATCTTTGGCGCTACGAATAAGGTATCTGCGGTAACTCTTCATAGTACTTTTGTATTTAAGCATATACATATTATTTAAAACTAGTCTTCTGAAAAATTTTTTTCACCGGAATTAATATGTGAATAATTTTTATGCTTCAAGGACTCTTTTTAGTTTAGTAGAAATTTTAACTAACTTAAAGATGAACACATTATTATAATTTAAAACACCTTTTCAGAATGCTATATTAGCTGTTTATGTGAACGAAATTTAATTTTTAACGAATTTTATTCTTGAATAAATAGCTTAAAACAGAGTTAATATGAAATAAAGATAATCCCTTTGTCGATATCTTGTCATCTCTCAATAATCCCTTGATTCAGTAGCAGGAGTAGCTGATCGGATTTTACTATATTTCGTATATACTAGGATTAATTTTATTTCAAATTATTAAATGTATTTTTATCTATTTAATAAGAAAATCTTTTCCCAATTGTTTTGACTTTAAAATACATTTAGTTGCTTTAACCACAATTTCAAGGTAATTTTAACAATCAGAGGAAAAAACTTTGGAATATCATTGCTCCTATTATCTGTATTCTCATTTTCTATTATCTGCTAGTTTGTGTTGACTAATACGGCTATAATACAAACTTTGAATAAATTATTTTATGAGAGCAAATTTGTTAATTAATTTGATAGTATTCGAATTAAAAGTGATTATGGCATTTCTTTGTAAAAGGATAAATCTATAGAATTTTACCGGGATGAAAAAAACAATCATGCAGTAAGTGTAAGAAAGTTTTGACTTTAAAGGATCAGTCAACCAAACAGCAACCGAATGAATATGAGGCTTTCATATCTAAAGATGTAATTACAAGCCTACGTAAAAGACATTTAAATGAAAGGTGGGAACCGTACTAAGCCTTAACTGTACTTCTATTGTCTTAAAGTAAGTGGCTTACATCTAAAATTGCTGCATGAGTGATTCCAAGAAACATAATATGTTTTCGAATATAATATAAAAATCTTCATAAAGACGAGAGAGGTATTTTAATTTCTGTAATA
This sequence comes from Heterorhabditis bacteriophora, assembly GCA_964036235.1. Taxonomy (NCBI): domain Eukaryota; kingdom Metazoa; phylum Nematoda; class Chromadorea; order Rhabditida; family Heterorhabditidae; genus Heterorhabditis; species Heterorhabditis bacteriophora. The sequence continues at coordinate 3,604,290 of OZ038430.1, forward strand.
CGGAAATGTGAGATATTCAAAATTGAAGCTGTTCAGAAAAGCGAAGATTAAAGACAGACTCTATATGTTCCATAACACTATAGGATGATTTTTATAATACGTTTAAAAAAAAGAGAAAATACCACATGTTGATTGATTCTATTGTTGCGATAGGCTTAACCAAATCCAGCACTGCCCTATCCAGTCATAAGTTGTGGAGTTTGAGGAGACAGTACTTTTTATTTTATATTTGCTATAGTATTTTGAAGGCATGTATAGTTATATAAAGTGTAGGAATGCATTTGTTTCGTCTTAATTGTAGATCAAACAGACGTCTGATAGTAAATAGTTTTTCTGAGGTAGCTATAAGCCTATAACAAGATATGTTCATATAATTTTTTATTTATATTACTGAAACAACTGAGTTTGTACATTCACCTTGTTGAGTAAATATATTTAGCTGTTCGTCCCTCATAGACACTACAAATGTAAAAATAATTTAGCCGATTAAATTAAAATTAATAAAAGGAAACGATTAGGTTCGATTCAACGAGTTACTACATTTTGGCTCAGAAACAAGAGAAGCATCGAAAGTTAATTTTATTTAATGAGGAACTCGAGTACGGAATTCAAATAACCAAAGACAAGCTTCAGTCGTTAGAAAATAAGTTAGAACGATGACACAAAAAATGCATGGACTATATACCTAGTAATATACACAGCTGTTAATATTTATGTGAAAATTTATGAATCCTTCAAAGACAGATCAAAGAAACTATACAATTGTTTTCTTTAACTCAGTTGACGACAGTATAAAATGTATCATTTAAAATTATTTGAAGATCTAGGTTATCTTAAAAATAGTATTTCAAAGAAAAATGAGCTAAAGTTTTGTATCCTGCATAAGAAATTTCTTTAATTAGGAGCTTTTTCTTAAAAAGTAAAACATGGCCGAGCAGTATTCAAGATCAAACAACAATATGGTATGTCAATTATGCTAAAAAATGTCATTATCTAAGGAATTATATGCCGCGTTTAAATTGGGAAATCCATTTTTGAATCCAATTACTTCCTTGCAATAATTGATTATAGTCCCCACTAACTTTATTTGACAACCACTTTATACGAAAATCGTTGCTTAGTTGAAGTCTTAATGTGCTTTGGTTAATTTTTGTAAATGAATAGTCTGATTTGTTGTAAATAATTGAAACAAAAAAGCCTGCGGAACAACATATTAATTAATGAATGTGAGCTAAGCCTATTTATGCACGTTGCTATGTTACAATGTTTCACTTGCGATAGTCGTACACATGGCTTATCAGAATCTTATAAATTTCACCAGGAAGAATTATTAAAGGACTTGTGAGAAAATTGTTGGATAAATGTCGCAGGACATATCTCTTTGGTCCTCACCGAGTTATTCATCTACTACTTTTTCATTCGCTTGAGCATATAGCAGATGAGCTCGAGGAAATTTATTACATTCAAAATAAAGACGTCCTATCACAATGATGCCATAATCAGTGCATATTTTTGGTTTCAATACAACTCTAACTTGTCTTACAAACATAACTAGATCATCAATAGTACATCCCGCATATTTAAAACACTTATTATTTTTAAAATTTCCACAGCTGCACATTTGAAAGTCGAAGTGAACTATATATCTATATAACCACATATGAAGTGATAGGACAAAAGAAAAAGCTAATTTATGATATGAAAAGAATAGGACTGTCCCTTTAACTATTGCAAATGTACTAGTTGTTTGGATGAAAATTACTAGAACACAAAGAATCATATGACTATTTTTTGATGTGTCGAAATACATGGATAAGTTTCTTGCTTTTAGCAGAACACGGACCGTCATTATGACTTAAGTCAATGATTTTGGATTAATATACATTTTAGAGTTATATAAACTTGTGAAAAATATTATTGTGCCTTAATGCCTCGTGATGTGCGTACTACTCGTTCACATAGATCCTGACACTCACGGTAGTTGGTAGCGACAATTTTCCGTAGAATATTTAGCTAAAATTCCGAAAAATAGTAATTAAAACCCATTACACATAAAAAATATAAAATTAGTATTTCATCTTAATATAATTTATTAACTCTACCTGTTCAGTAGACATTTCCACAGGGTGAGTAAGTACGGTCCAAATAACAGATTCAGAATATGGTGGTGTTGTTAGTGATCCAAGATATGTTACAAAGTCGCGTTTATCTAAATAGCTATTTTAATACTATATTTTAAGAATATATAATTATTGCATTTAAAAAAAATAGTAGATTAATGGAAAATTTCACGCATCTTCAATCTAAGCAAAGATAATTTTTATTACGAAAATCATTCTACATTTTATATATAAAACATTACTAATTACATGTATTCTTATTATAGTAAATATAATTTCCTAGTAGATGAGATTAAATTAAGCACATTTAGACAAATGAGATTGATGACACAACATTAAAGCATAATTCAATTTCTCCGATGTTGTTAATAAAAAACTAGAATTTCGTGAAGTGAACTAGCAAAGCAACTTCTTCTGTATATTAATTGATGTGGAAGTAACAATGATATATCGATTACCTGCAGGAGGGAGTAGTTGGTCGAGTACAAAGTCCTTAGGCATAGGCACCGGTTGATCATTGGCATGTGCTTTGCGGATGACCTCAAAGAGCGGCTGATAATTATCCGAGTGGCTTCCTTCCTGTAATTTGAGATGTTTATTTTATACATTTGTGTGAGATTGTCAGCAACATAATATCATAAGAAAATACATAGTGCAGCTCATTAATCAAAACAACCTTAATTAATGATAAAGTGTGGACACCTTTAGTCTTTTACAATCTTTCAGATACTCAGAAGTTCAAAAGTTCAAAGTAATGCAAAACTATTTCTCAGGATGAAGTTACGTATATGAGGGAAACTACCTTAATAAACACTCCAATGACAGCGAGGCCATCATCCTTCTCAACAGCTTCACAAAATGATCCGTACTTTGTATTCCAGTAAACAAAATGAACCTATAATACTCGAAACAAGATTAAAAGTCATAAAGTGGTAAACAGGTGGATAAAATATGCAAAGAAGCGAGGTAATAATTAGTCATTACCTCCCCACTCATTGCTTTTCCATCAAGACGATGTTCGGAACCGCAAGAACCATCGTTACTCCAATGAGCATGAAACTGAGCCAACTCAAAGGTTCCTGGGAGATGGTTGGCAGAGAATGCTAAAGTTACACAATATTTGTGCTACAATATGAAATGTTGTGTTGAACATATAAATCAGTTAAATACAAAGGTGGAATGCATAGAAATCTTTAAAATGTGGCTCGAAAATGAAAAAATTCACTTATACTCCATTTCATAGTATTCAGTTATGATCTTGATGTTAACGAAAAGTAAGAGTGCCTGTTTTGTTGGCAACTCATATATTAGTTTATACACGATTTTTATGTAGAAGAGTTTTAAGTACATACGATCAGTGGCTGATTGAGGTGGCCTATGTGTTTACTATTTCACTATCTAAAACATTTAGGGCACATTACTTTTCGTTCAGTCTCATGCACCTTACATAATCTGACGACACCCATATATTTAACGGTTCAGTGATTAGTCTAGTTAAGATATTATTCGAAAGTTGTAATATCTAATTATTTAATCATAAAATACATCTAGTGTGCTACCATACTACTCTATAGTTATTTTTGCGTTGTTTTATAAAATGCTAACATCCATTCATTTTCTAACTTACTAGAAGTGCATTTTCTTCCCACATTAACTCTGAATCCTCCATTATCGCAAATGACATCATGACAGTCCCCAAGTGTGTAGCTGATGTTCAACGAATCAACCTTTAATTTCATACTTAACTCACATAACTAATTTTTAAAAGTAAATAATTAAAGAAAATAGAATAACTTATATTACTTTCTTACTCTGATTTTCATTCTAAATAATCTTATAAATTATCCATTAATATTGTTCTAGATAAGATGGCTTAAGTGAAATGCAATTAAAACCACATACAGAATGCTAGAGAAAACGTTAAAAGCAATTTCGACAGATAAGCAAATAAGAATTGTTCATATAAGAGTACTTCAAAAAGAAACCTTGCAGTAATCAGGATCATGACTGATGACGTCGCTTTTGATGTCGATAGGAGACTGACGACGTTGTGTAATTGCTGAAAGATTTGTTTATCTTAAATTGTTTTTCATCATGGAATGCTTAGATACATTAGTTAAACTTACGGAGTTTTTCGAAGACTCCCTTCGCTAGTGTTCCACCAATTTTCTTTGTTTTTTTAAATGTAACTTTTCTTATTGTTGCCGATATTTTAGGTTTTTTTTTACGTTTCTGAGCGTTGCTAACTACTTTACTAGTACCAGGCCGCTGTGTTTGGACAGATCTGACAGTACAAGCTCGCCTGGGGCGAGATGGGATGGCCCTTTTAGTCTGGGGAGGAGCGATAGTCTTAGCCATAACGTCGCAGTCGATTTTGCCAGTAATTGCTTCCGTTCGGGAAGTAAACACTGGCCGTCAACTTTATACCAAGCACTGATTGGATTAAATTCACTGCTCAAACTGGTACTTCTCTGTTAAGGCCTAACACTCGATGATGATAATAGTAAAATAATAGTAGTGTACGGGGCGGAATAGAAGCGAAAATTAAAGTCAAGTACGTCTAGTGGGTGATTTTAAATAAATATGTATGCTGAATAATAGATGGGAATTAAATAGGTAATTTGAGAAGAGGCTGGACGAGTAGTAAACGGCTGCTTAGTTCACAGACGGGCAAATTTTGCCGGCGGCAATTCTCTACCAAACAGCTGGCCATGCGGCTGATTATCCATGCTGCTTGTTTGCAAAAAGGGATATTCGAGCTTGGAGAATCGATTAAAGGCCACAGGGAAATTTGCGTCATTTTAACGAGGTTTAATGTACAATCCCCTGTTATCATTATATGTTCAGTAAACGAAAACTATCTAGGAATTTAATTGATTCAAGCATTTGGCCAGCTCCTTTTCACGCAACATTCGTCTACTTGTCATTGGATGAATTATTGAAACGTCTAATATAATATACTAGCAAATTTTTTAAGCAAAATAAAATACTTACTCATTCTTCCGCGTCGAAGAGTAGCGATGTAATGATTCTAAAAAAAATTGCATCATTTTCATTAAATATTTATAATAGCAATTATTAAGGTCATTAAAAAAACATATAACCTAATTGTCATTCATTTTTTTAGTTGAAACTGGATAATTATTAGCAGAAATAATATTTTTATACGAATTTTCTATGCTCTAACTTCTCATATAGAATTTGAGGCGCTTGTTTATCTACTTCCATTGTCGCTCCCTGATGAGATTTGGCGCACTGAACAACGCACAAATCTATTTCAGTGGATAAAAACTAGAGAAACAGAAAGATAGAATCAGCAACTGCGAAAAAATGACAAGCAAATACAAAAAAGTATGTAAGGTAAACAGGAAGATAGAATTATGAGACTAGCTACGTTGTCTTGACTAACTCCTGTTAAATATTCCGGATAAAAACGAAATAGGAAAAGAACTATTAAATAAAGACCAAAATTCAAACATTCTCATAATTATGACGTGCGTTTTTGCATGTGCAATCACCACGTTGACTAAGAACAACAAGAAACGCAAGCATAGATCAGCAGAATCGACATCTAGAGAGAAAGTGCCATAGATAGCTTAGAAAGAAGACAAAAGAAATTAAGGAAACAAAAACAAGAAATATATGCGAAGTATTTGGAAGAAAGGAAAAACTACCGATATTTTTTGTCCAAGCAAATGATATTGTATCCGTAGTAGATCAATTGTTTAAATGTCTGAAATGTTAATAACATACATACAATGTATTTCACAAAAACGATGGTTATATTACGTCATTGTGTGAAGCCAATGCTTAATTACAGACCATCCAGAATTGTCTCCTACGTCGCCTGTAGACTTGAGCATTGTTCTCGTAGAACAATAAGTGCCACTATTATTTTTTATGATTTTTCATAGTGATAAATGCATAGATTCTGCTAAGAATAAGTGGGATTCATGAAAATTATTTAGACAAGCACTTTTTTCCACGATTATCAACCCTGAAGTACGGTGACTTTTAGAATAATCATTTCTGTTCTATTTTCTTTTGCATATACATTCACGTTGCGTTTCCGCTTCCGTTGCCTAATGCGCTTCGTACTATTTGTTATCGCGAGCTTTCCATCATTACAAATACATGAACAGGACATGTGTCAAAAATCCGTGATTTTTGATTCCTCAGAATCAGGAAGAAGATGAGGTAAACATACGAGCGGATTGGGTAATATTAGAGAAATAAGTCAGACAAGGGTAAGAAACGTAATGTGGGAAAGATGGAAATAACGAAATGTTACGTAACGAAAATATAGAAAAATCGCACATGTAAGAAAATATCAAGATAAATTAATTTCAAACTAGATAACAGCGAATTATTGGAAGTCTTCTTAGAATACCCAAGAATTCAAAGTTTCGTCGTCTACGATTGTTTATATCGTCAGCCATATGATAGATGCACTAGCAAAAATTTTCCCAACTAATGAGTTCATGAATGCAATCAGTTACATATTGATAAAGTAGAGGGAAGAATGTAATCTTGCTATTTACACGTGACAAAGAAATTAGAATATTTTGTGTAACTAGATAGAAAAGACTAGTTTGTAATAGTAGGAAGTTAATAAACGTTTGAAAGAAAGAAGTCAAAAGTGAAAAGGAGTAGAAGGAAGACAATAGAACCTAACACAATAGAGAGAATTATGGTAGCCGACACATGTGTGACCCTTGAAGGGTCATGGCAAGACTATCGCCGCTATCGTCGCTTATATACGGCCCACCCTTATTCAGAGATCAGTCTTAGCGAGAGAGTATTTGATCAAGAGAAGCGCAGATACAAAGAGTTTTTGTATAACCAAGTTTTACACTGTATCTGACAAGAGACGCAAGTCAGCTTAAACTAGGCCTTAGCAGTTAGAGATAACGTAAAATGATGAGGGCCTGATTTGGTCATTTGATCAACGATCTCTACAATCGGAAGACAACTTAATGCATTTGACAGGTTTCGGCGTGGAAGGATATTTATGGTAATGTAAATAGTTTTAAGCAATCCACGTGGCCAGGCGACTACACAGAATCATCAAAGTTCCATCTAGTACATTCCGTGAAAATTGCCCCTCAAATATTGTTAAATTAAAATGCCTAACGGCAAATTTCTCGCTGAAATGAGTATATTCTTCATTATTGCCTTTGAGCTAACATGAATGCGACGGAAGCGCCCATAGGACAGATTTTACCTCGTAACTAATTGGAAATATTGAACTATTCCAGACGAGCAAAACAGAAAGAGTACCTTTTTCTAATTGACACATCCTACGGAAAGATTACTGTTATATTTATAAGATTGCTATAAAAATATAACTGATTTGAAAATCGTCGTATAAAATGCAAAGCAATTCGGCATTTGTATCTAGTTTGGTACATCATTTGTTCAGTTTATAGCATATGTATTTGTATTTAGAACGTACACTGTTCAGTAAAAACCTATAATAACATGCAAGAAGAATGAGCTACACAATCGTCAACAATCACTTTGCCATGTCATCCAAATTTATGAGATATACACTGAGTCGTGTCGATTAAAAGTCAAGAAGTTTTTAACTTAAAGAGGGAAATTTAGGAAAATTATAAATATTTTCTATGTAATAAGAGAAGCATGTACAATTTTCACTCAGACAGCAGATGCAAAAAAACCCTATAAATCCATAGTCATGAGGGCTCCACTTTTTTCTATGATATATATATTCCAATATTTCATTTTATTATGGATTGTAAGAATATTTTTTATCAATACGTGCTTTTAATTAAGTATTCATTCCAATTACTACTAAAATTATGGACAAAACTATATAAAAGTATAATGTCATTAATGACCAGAGGTTAATCTTATGGGAAAGAGTAGAAAAATAATGTTTTTTTATGCTTTAAGTATTGTAATAAAAATCTAAAGTATAAGAAAGAAACATGAAAAATACTTGGTTATTCACCATTTATTTGAAACAATTATCTTAATATTAAGTAGTCTGTTTAATCATGGCTATTATTGCATGTCTACTTTTGCAGCCATGCCATTGACCGAATTTTCTGTTGAGAATACCGGTTGAGACTGATCTTTGGAAATGGGAATGGATTCCTGCTCGATCAGCAAAGAAACGTTGTTGCAATCGAAGAGACAATGATCACAGAATCATTTATCAGACAGAACGGACTGTATTCGAATATGAGAAAAACAAGATTTCGAGGACAACTTCAAACCACGTGACTACTATGACAAGAACTTCACATGTTGGCGCAAAATATTTAAAAAAACCGAAAATATGGGTACTTTATCCTAGTCATAATAGGGTCTATTTATCTAGAAGCCATAGTAAAGGCATTTAACCCATTTCAAATGTTTATATTTTAGTACAGTTTTCCGAAAGTTTATAATTCTTGACATTTTAACTGATAGATGGATTTCATATGCGTATCTACTAAATATAAATCACTAGAGATAAGCAATGTTCTTCGACAATAAATGCTTTAAGCCATGAAAGATTTGGAGTAATTGTTGCCTCCATAAGAAGAAAATTCTTTCGATTGTATATTCTTTAACAATTAACTTGAGCAGAAAGTTGTGTCATGATTTAGAAAAACGTAGATGACTATTAGCACAACTAATTTGCAGAGGTAAAGATTTAGATAGTTGGTTTATTCTTGTTTTTAGCTATTCTTCAAAATCACACTTCTTATTCTTTTTGCAGATTTGTTGTATTTAATAAGTCATTGTCCGTTGATGTGGAAGGAAAAATTAATCCACAAATATAAGGCTCATTTCGACAGTACTGACTCACATGAAATTCAAATGACTCACTCAATCACTATATTTCATCTATTCTCGTGACTTACAAAAGGGTGTACTTTAATTCTCTACTTTTGTCAACACACTAATAGCTTTTTTAACCAAAATCTTTATTGTTTTCATGGCCGTTATCTTTGATTTTCTAATATTCTATGCCTCCTAATAACTCAAATGCGTGATTTCCAGTTATTAAGCACTTTGAACCCTTAATATTATAGTAATTAGAAAAATTAATTTTACAAATTTAATTTAAATACATTGTTATTGATCTGAGAATTCGTTTAAAATTATTTAATATTTCTCCTTACGGTATTATTCATCAGAAATTTTTATGTAATGAATGTATGATGGTAAGAGTTCAGAAGCAACCAGTTTTATCTATAATTTATGAGGTAATAGGTGCAGTTGTTTCCATGCGGAACAAAAATCATTCCATGTACTATTTGGGCTAATGTAAATCTGTCATAAATACGGCATTGGCTATTTCAGATTTGTTTTGATACTTAACGCAGAGTGGACAAACAATAACCAACCGTAACTAATAAGAATTTCAGTGCTACAAGTAGAACTTCAAATATATGAGATAGTTAAGAATTATTCAAGTTTCGAGTTATTTCTTTGCAAAGAAACTTGTTTGCTAAGAACTGTGAATGTGGTGAAATGTATAAGCAGATTGCCTCGTCATATATTCTATTCAAGGACGAGAGATAATTCGACTATGACAAATATGGACGACATCACAACAGTACACATGTGCGCGTTTGCTAATTTTGGCTCTGAGAGGAATGAGAGGACTTAACAACTTATTATTGGGAATTCGCTTATATTTGATATCATTTACTCAGCTGGGAATAACCGCATTCACCTAAGTTCGGCGTTCTACTTCTTACTTTTTAATGACAAGAGTAAACTGCCAAAACAAACGAAGCATATTTTCAACGACATCTATTATGAGTTGGTTTTTGCCGTTCTAGGCTTACTCTGCGCAAAGCCTATGACGAACGAAGCTTAAATACCAAAAAACCCACTTAGAAGTGTGTGGACTTAGAAAGAAACGTGTTAATGGAGGGATGTTTGCTAAGAATTCCCGACCTTTCTATTATAGGTGACAGGAAATTAATGGCCAAATATGACAGCGTCTTGGTCGCAATTAGGAAAGAAAGGTATACAGAAAGGATAAAGAGAAATGAGGGTGAAACAGGTGAGAGGACAAGCGTCTTGTTCAACGAACATTTAAAAAAACTAAAATACCAATGAAAGTTGTAATATATTCATGGGAAATAAATTGAGATTTATCCGAAAATTAATTTATTGAGAGCATATACTTGAGACAAAAGATCATATATTTAGTAGTAACCATTCAGTTGGAAATGTAAGGTGTGTAACGTCAACGACAAGATAAAGTAATGTTTAAACGATTTTATTGGAATAATAATATTCAACTTCAGTACTTTAATACTTTAATATACCAGCATTTTTGATTACAGTAATGCATTTGATTTCGATAATTCACGAAATAAACCTGTGTGATAAAGAATCAATTAAATTCTCCCACTCAGCAGCTAGTATTTGCTAACAATTTCCCTTCATCGTCAGCACTTTGTCGTCGCTGTTTATTTGAATGAATGGAAATATTTATCTACTGTGGCCCGGATACACTACACCTATCTGATTAAGATATTAAAAAATATCATGAAAAATATAATCAGTTTAAGCTCATAAATCAAATGTTCACATTTTTGAAGTCGTGACGGTTATGTTTTCGCTATTAACCATCACTGACAATTTATTCAGATAAACATCTAGAACAGATAGTATATTTATCGTTTTCTTAAACATTCATATGGCTTGCTGATTCACGATCTAATGAAGAAAATGTGACCAACCTACAGTAGAAATATACAACTTCCGCCAATTTTTCTGTTTGTACAAATATAGTGCAATTATTTGCACGAATTAAATGTCAGCAACAGCTATTTAATTCAGCCACTTAAATCTAACTATCTTCACAATCATTAAATCTTCATATAGTTAAACACAATGCATTAACCAAAGCCAAAAATTCTCATTTTTTGTTTAAAGCAAAAATTTTAATGGCTTTTAAATTGACTAAATTAAAACCTTTAGTAATGTATTGATTTGATGTATTTTAAATACTATTGCAGATAATATAAAAGAAGAGAATTTCCAGGAAAAACATTTTTCGTATGCAATAAATAAATTCCTGAAGTCAAGACTTTTACTGTTATCAGTTTTTAATGTTAATTACTTGTTTGTTTTTCTATATTGTTCTACTAATATTACACTGTTAAATTCGTAGCATCTAATAATATTAATAATAATTTTTTACGAATTGATTTTTATAAAAATATAATAACGTTGAGAATGAATTAAGAACAAATTGTATTAAGAACAACAGAAATTAGCAATAATATTGTTATTTTTAATTTTTCGTTATATAATTGATTTAGGAGGTCAAAAATATAGACTTGAATACTGTTGTAAGTTCTTTTTCTTAAATAAAATATAAAAATATAATATCCAAAAAGGACCAAAAATTACTCATTAAAACTATGAATTGAGGCATATGGTATACACCTCAGGAATACTGAACTACGAACTAAACGTGCTTCTATCTTCAGGTTGAAGGGATTGCTCACCTGAGGGACCTACTTTTTGACTGATCCTCGATATCTGGAATGATGTGCTTCCTAGGCTTGCTATTCTCTTAGATGCTTCTTACTGTCTCATGTTTTTTTCATTCGCAACTTGCAATAAAACTTAGCAATGCTGTCAATGGAATTTGCACTTTTGATTTAGTATTTCTCGTATTTCAGCTCCACAGTTGTTTTTCATGATGTTTCCCTTATTGACGATGACTTCACCTCCCAGTATTTCATCATTCGCACATCAAAGTCCATCCTGGAAATAACATTGAATTCTCATTTGGTTATAACAATTTATGGGCAAATAAATAATTCACTAATAGGACATAGTAAGTAATGGGATAATTTATAGCTCCACTACATTCAATAAATGAAAACTACTTTGTAAAAGTTAGCAGTTGTTTGCTAACTAAAAGATGTATTCCCACAACATCCCTAGAATTTATTTATTGAAAATTTATCTCGTTGACTGTGATAACCAGAAATATGCAAATCCTTACATTTCGTGACAGACAGCCACATAGTGTGGTATTAGGTGCACTACTGGAACTATCTGCTGTTTTCATATTTCCATATATTGAGATTATACAGAAATTTGACAAATATAATGGCAATTCATAACTTGTCCTATTCTTATCGTATTTCAGTTGGTGTCAATAGTACTTTGATGTTTCTACGAAAATGCTCCTTCCTCGTAATCCCATCTCAATGCTTCGGGCTATTGTTCTGGACGAAATTAGTTTTGCATTTTTGATGAGTTAGCACAATACTTCTATAAGTTTGGAAAATAAAAATATTGAAGTAATTACGCGCTTGTAGTATAGAAATCAATTTTACTCGAAAAAAATCGCTCTATTGAATCACCTATTGACATATTCCGTTAAAGCCCCTCTAGGTGAGTGGTCTCAGTAGCTGTTTGGGCAGTTCACTTAAACGAATATATCAGATCAATTTACAATAATTTATTTGTTTAGCACTGCATTTGGAACTCAACTAACCAACATACGGCTATCATTCACTAATCGCTGCGGAAAACCAAGCATTATACGATTATTGACAAACAGGTATGAAGTTGATAAATATTGTCACTGACGCAGAAATTTGATATTGTCTTAAATCAATAAGTAGAGTTCTTAGCTAATTTATGTGGAGAAAAATAGATACCTACATTTTTTAAAATTACTACCATATATGACTTTTCAATTACATCCTAGAATCCATTCGGTTTAAATCAAGTGGGAATTAACCACTTAACCGACTTGACAACTTTTTCAATGAGTAACATAGTCAGTATAATGAAGTTGCAAGCTCCCTCTAATTAACTCGGTGAAGCGGAAAATGGCAGAATATTAGCTAGAAAAAACTGATAAAATAAGAAAAATAATGTTCTGCATTATAATAAAAATGTTGGTCACTCCATTACTATTAGTGAAAAGCTAACAGGTAATGTAAATCTTTAATGAAGCCTTGTTATATTATATAAAATCAATAGAAACACTATTAATAACTTGAAACATGGCTTAGGTCATTTGTGAATTTCCGCTTTATGTTTATCTACAGCACATGTAGGCATTGTAATATAATTTTGGAATATGGTAATTACAGAAATCTAAACGAGAATTCCCTTTTATACATTATATTGAAGAGATATATAAGATTGGCTAAGAAAATGATTAAGAGCTACAGAATAAGCCGAATTAGCTACACCACTTGTCCCTACATACACTATCTCTTAGCTTTTACATTACCTATGAATATGTCAAATATAGGAAGTCCTTCCGAAACTGATAGACAAAAGCGTTCGCTTATCGTACCATTGATTTAATCATTAGACTTTAAGTCTAAAGTTATATCTTCCTTAATTATAAATTAAGTTGATGGAGTTATGTGTGTTTCAAGTTAACTGAACAATTGGCCTGAGCACCTTATTTCCAAGTAGAAAGTAAGACGTTAAATTGTCACTTCAGAGTTATTCTGCGCAGAGAACACGTGTATCGGTGACCTTTAACATCTCGGTTTGAAAGCAGACGACTTGAAAGTGAATTTAATGGATATCTCCAGTTAACTACTAAGTATTTACCACTAACTGAAATAGATAACATTTATTGGAAATCTCTATGGAATATAAAAAAGAATTTATTGCTCCTTAATATATATTATTTTATAATCTGGATGAATAATTGTGTGAATACTTCGCTAAATATAAGACACATTTTACTATTTTATTTTACTCATAATACAACATCTCTAGGATTATGAATACTATGCAGATTTTGTTATAGTTTCAAATAGCACAAACACCACAGTTTTCTTCATAACAAAGGTAATTGTTTTATTCCGCAGTTTACTAGAATAATTTAAAAAACAATATACTATTGTGTGAATGAATGACTACCGTTCTTGATTAGACAAAGTCTCCGCCCAATAAACATGTCAGCTAGTTTTCCTTAGCTCTTTTAGCTTTCTCTTTCTATTCCTATATGGATATTTTGTAAAGAAAAGTTTAAATTCAGTCCACTACACATCTAAAAATCGATTAACTCTATTAATAATAATAGTCCACTTTAAAATAATGGTATTTTGAGTTTTTTAAATTATGAGCGGCAATTGAAAATATTTTACATTCTTGTAATCTCTTTATGTTGGAAGAATAAGCTAATACAAGTGAAACGGCATAAACTTGTTTTCAAAATATCTTAATAACTAACTAGATAATGTTAAAATCAGGTGTTTCTGCCAATTCCCCCATGAATTTTACGACTAAATTCAATTTTCGGAGAGTAAACGAAGATTTATAGGGAAATATTACTCTGAATAAATAGAACTAATAGTAGATACTTCTTTAAACAATCTCTCATTATCTTCTCCTGCATGTTACAACCATTTTAAAATACAGCTCGAAATTAACTTAATCTAAATACGGTATTCTTTACATGTACTGTTATTGTGACAACAGTTCTATCTTCATAATTTATATCTGCATTATAAAATTAGGTTGTAATAGCAGGCATATCTGCTCTTTATTGTCCAATATGCTTACGATAATCTTCGAATCACATTAATAGTATGCCATACAGTGAACTAGGCGTTCACTTAAATTACTAAACGTTTTAATAGAATAGAAAACAAAATGTATATACTAATTTAATTCGGATTTTTTATCTATAATCTATTGCTTTGGAAGTGAAATGGTTCCGGAGAAGTGTTAGAAATGTGATTTTCAGGAATAGGAGTTGCATGCTTCAGTTGCAAACACTACATGAGCGCAAAATGCGAAAATGGTGTTTAATTCTTCTGAAGATTAAGCATGCATCGGACGAAGGTAATTATGGGAGAACATTAACGGGTAGACTTTGGACGGACAGTGAAACGAAGTGCACATTGACAACAACTTGGAGCATATTTAGAGGCTGCGCGCGAAAGTCAGTTGCTATCAATATTTGTGAATGACATCGCCATGCACAGATCGAGAACAGTATGGAATCTATGAACTTTAATTCTGATAAATTTAACAGACGCTTGTCCACCATGTAAATACATAAATAAGTGGGTTCATTATTCAGGTATGTGATCTCATTTAATCTTTCTATTGCTTCTTTTTTTGAGATAAATGCTAATTAAGCAGTGCTAAGTGAGGAAATTGGCAAATGTGCAGTTTCCTTCCCCTTGCTCTCGGGCATATGTATTACGTAGTACATTTGGATGAAGTAAGTGAGCTTTGTTTAAAATTAATGAATTAAACCATCTGGAAAAGGTCCTTTTGGATTACGATATCGTGCTTATGGACAGTTTTTATCCATGTTTTGAACATAAATTTTTACTACTCTGTTTTTGAGCACTATAAGAATATGACTAAAATAATATTGATTAAAATATGCTATAATAACATACAATTTGAATATACTTAATAAACTAGCTCTTAACACACTCATGGAATAATTTCCTATGTAAACTATAATGCTCCTTTCATTATTTTCAAAAATATTAAAAACAATAAGGGATTCTTTTAAGATGAAAATCTAAATAATAACCCTCAAAACGGCAAATATCTTAAAAGATAGGTTATTTATTTATAGTCGAATTAATCACGGCGCTTTGAGCATTTTCCTTGGCACAAAACTATATTAATTTTAATGCCCGATATAATTAAGAACTGAAAATTGATAAATGCTGTTATTTTTAATTTCTTAAAAATTATTAAATTTAGTACAATGTCAAAAAGGCTTCTGATCAAAGCCGAAAAGGCGAAAACATTTAGAGATATAGGCAGTTCTTCAGAGATAGTTGCGTACGACTATTCGTTGACTAATTTTGTGCCCATAACATTTATAGTTATATATATATAACTCTACAAAACAATATTTTGATTTTTTCTTAAAATAACTGACTTTATGTGTTAATAAATGGATTGTGTATATATTTTATCTCCTGGAACAGAAGTATACATAAACAGCATTTTAGAATTTATTGTTTAAACATTATAATTTCCATATCAATGCATTGCAATTTTTTAGATTATGCCACCATAAAACATCTTAAATTAGTGCATGCGATGAATAAATATACAGATATTATGTTTGTATTTACTAGGTAACTAGATAGCAATTACGTAGTAGAAACGCTAATTCAATTTTCTTTGCATGTCAAATGGGAGCCTGATCTCACGTATTATGTGTGCCATCAGCTTATCTTCTGGTTTCTGATAATCGCTGACCTATCTTATCTTATCGAAATCGGATTCGTTGGGAATAAGTCACAACAAAACCCAGTAATTTCATTGCCTTTTACAGGTCTACTGAAAGCCTTTCAGTTTCACAGCTGATGCCACTAGTAAGTGGTTGGTAAAGGCGTAGGTATTCATGTATAAAAAAGTCGTACCTAATACAAACATTATTATCTTCTCTAAGCACTTAAAATACTCAAAATAGATTCCAATTTTGCATTATCAAGAAGAATGGAATAATGCCGATATCATAACGAGCAGAAATTAATTGATTTCTGGTTATCATCGAAGATAACATGTGTACATATGTACCAGAATATATTCTATTCTCCACTTTCGATTTTTACAATTCTTTTCTTTCTCTCAGTTTCTCCACACTCTGTGTGTCTGCGTCTCTGATTTTCTGCCCAGTTATTCAATCATGTGCCACTAGTTGATTTTGACGGGACTTCACGTATCACGCATTATTGTTGTTCTGTGGACAAATATTTGTTGTTCTTTAGATGTTCATATCTCTCTCACAGCTTTCTTTCTCCTCATCAGTGACAATTTTTGAAACTGTTTTTAGTAATTCAAGCGTATTCTTCTGCTTACTTCTTTTGCCTTCCCTTTACCTTATTTCATTGATACCCTACTGATTTTGGTAAATTACTTTGGAAGGCGATGATCTGACATTTACTTAGACTTATAAACGAATATTATATTGACCAACTGTTTCCTCTAGATTTTGGCGAATAAATCACTACCAGCATTGTGTAACATCGTGATTACTTTCTCACTTTTTCTTAATGTTTATTTCCTTAATTATATAGTTGATAGGTTGATATTACCATATTATTGCATGGTTCTTTTTCTTCTTCTTTCATCTACTGTAAAACTGAAGACAGAGAACAGTGGTGTGATGAGAAATAAACTCTTCATTTGCCGCTCAAACTGGTAGATCATAAGACCGTGGAGTGTTTTGAATGTTGTTTCTATTCATTTATAACCGGAAGATAATCAGTTAGCCAGATGTTTTCTTATTTCTTCATTTTTGGAAACGTCCGTCAATATTTGCTGGTTCCATGCTCATCTTGATAAAAGACCTATATTTCAGTTTTCCACGTAATTGATTTTGTTGCTTAACCGTTAATAGGCTAATAAACAACTTTGGACTGAGTAATTATTGTAAATAATAACATTAAACATATTCGGCAGAAATGTACATACTTGATGATGATGAATTCGTTGTATATTTTAGTACTTCAAATTTTCTCAAGTAATTTAATTCTTGCGTCATTAGTTATCTAGGACTGTATGCTCATCTAGGATAACAGCATAGAATGAGTAGATCTTAAAATCTTCGTTCACGCTGAAAGCAAAAAATAGTTAGAAGCTTTCATTATTGTTCTAGACAACTTTTCGGCTTTGTTGCCCTACTTTCCTAGCAGATTACTTGCAATACTTGTTGATAATCCTGTAATCGGTGTTTACAATGTTCCAGTGGCTCTGTTGTTCTCCTACATATTGCCCTTGAACAGCAGGTGTTCACCAAAATATACTAAGCCTAGATAATAGAGGTGCTAAATACGAGGCCATATAAATAACCCTTGTTTATGTATCAACTAAGTGGTAGTTTCATTTCTTTCTTTCTCTGACTGATGACTAAACACGAGTGAGAATCACTTTTTGGAGCATCGTAAAAATAGCTTGTTCGTTATTTAATCTTATTTTAATCAATGGATTATTGACAGCTGGTGAAGAAGGACTTCATTGTTTATTGGTCTATTGTTTTAAATGCATTTAGTCAAGCTCGTAAACATCATAGTAAGTATGCTTAATGTATTAGTGTTTCTAATTATGATGTATTTCTACAAATCATATTTTCGTTTAACTATAAATAGCTATTCAATGCTTTTAATCTTATTATATTCATAAAAAACATGTATAAAAAGAGAAGATGCATTGTATCTAACAACTATTTAGTAAATTTTACTGGATCCTATGCTTTCACATGAACGCTGTCCTTGCATTTGTTGCACATTTTTGAGTAGGATTGTGATTTGGTGTTCGCCCGTATCTTCGTTTACATTAATTGCAAAAGCGTTAAGAACTATGTTTTTTCGATGATAGCAGTTTCCATGTACAGCTTTGAGTGAATTTGTTGCTTCGTTCGAAACACATTAATCATCCGATTGCTGTAACATGTGTATTAGCAATTTGTCTCTAAATGTATAGAAATATGCATTGTTAAACTTAAAACACATAGTATTTCAAATACATGTTTTGCTTAGCTAATATCTCATACATTCAGATGCCGTCTCGAATACGTATGGCAAATGGAGTCGACATCCCCTTTCTCGGTTTGGGAACAGGAGGAAAGGTACGAGCCACTTTATTTCGAGAAATTAATTGAAAGTCTTTCTTTCTTACACATATATGTGTATATGTATTGTGTCTGGCAGGGACACTCACAAAATGTAATTGTTGATTTAAACAATGGCAGGAGTATCCTAAATTCGCAGGGATTATTTCAATAACAGTGTGGATGTGATTGATTTGTCATTATGTAAACATACATTTAAATGTATGTGCAATCTAAATTTGTATAGCTTGAATTTTAATTATTGGCTTTGATCAGAGGTTATTTTAGCTTCAGTTAGTTGACGTAGGATGAGAAAATCTTAACTAGAGGCAGGTCCAGCTATATATATTACGATTTTTTTCCTAAAATATAACTTAATTAAATAAGGTAATATTAATATATCAAGATGCAGGTTTCTAAATAGCATGCACATTGGTTTTAAAATTAGCGTAAAGTCCTTTCTTTGAAACCTCCAACTTCGATATTTTCACATTAATATCTAAACTATTCTCCTAAATAAGTATACGCGTATTTCACTTTTTCTTTAGTTAAAATCCACATTCAAATATAGTTGAAGATGAAAATAATGGTAACGTCAACTCTAACAACATCAAAGTGGAATTTACTAGAATGTAATTTAGCCAAATATATGGAATATATTTAAAGACTGCTTCATAAAATATCATGAAACGCTACTTTCTATTCAGTATTCTACTCGAGAAGAAACTATCAATATGCTAAGAACCGCACTGGACATTGGATATCGCCATATCGATACCGCACAGATGTAGGTCAAATTAAAGATTGGTATCGCTCTAGAACAACTTATTAGTTTCTAATAACAGCATTTCAGGTATCAGAACGAGTCTATAATAGGTGAGGTTCTCGAAGAATATATATCCACTAAGAAGCTGAAACGTGAAGAACTGTTTATAACTACCAAGGTTCCTATTCTCGAAAACAATCACATAATACCAGCATATAATATACAAACTCTGCAATGTTTATGACATAACATAACTTATGTCATATTCGAATTTCTTAAAATACAAATAAAATGCAAAAAATGAAGAAGTGAAATTATCTCAGTTACCACCAACGGCCAATCACCCAGATGCAGTAGAAATCTGTCTCCTGGAACAGCTTAAGGACTTACGGCTCAGCTATGTCGACTTATATCTTATTCACTTCACCTGCTCAGTTAAGGTATGTTAAATATTGATATTATTGCTTGTTTGTTTTTAATCAGTTATATTAGTGATTGAAATCTTATCAGGAATTTGATTCAGTGGCCATTAGGGTTCAGATTAGGCAAAGTACAATATTTTGACACATGTAGTTTTTATTAATTGTTTTTCTAGATTAATATTTCAACAAATACAAATGTAATTAGTAAGTAGAAAAGTAGTATAGTAATCTAACCTTTGATGGGAAGTTTTTATGTCCTGGGATGACGGTAATGTTGGAAATAAATTATAACTATCAGAATATGAACACTTGGAAAGAAATAGCATTCTCTATAGAAGTCGAGGAATAAAACATTGTGGATGGTAAGAGTAGTTTGATGGTAATATTTTTGCTAGAAGTGTCGTCCGATAAAATATAAGATTGAAATAACTTCTAAAAAAATACACTTTGTTAGAACAGTTATAATGATGTGTTTTGAAGTATTCCGGGGAAATCTGTTTAATATAAGGTTAGTTTTCAGCCTAATTCTGGTAGTGAATCACAAGATATGTACTCTTCAACGCCATATGAGAATGACTTGTCTATCGATTTATGCGAAACATGGAGGTCTATGGAGAAGGTACGTTTAAAAATAAATATAGATTATTACGGTATCCACTATAGTTTACAATAGTTTCTAATTAAACAGTGAATTTTTAGAAGTTAGATTTTAATGCGATCATGTAAATTGATGTCTGAGACATTGGCTTCCGTTTGGAAAATATTGATAATTGGTAAAAATTATTTTGCTGAGATTTGTCGAAAAATTTGCAAGATCAATATAGGATTTGACATTTCTTCTATGTTCTAGTAGCCTTTGTTTGTAGCATATTGCTGAAACACTTAGACATCATTGATTTCTTAGATATTCCAGTCTTTTCTAAGTGTTAATTTATTTGTGGAGACATTCTACAGGTTTTTTTTATTCAGACTAGCTGCAGTGATTCGTCAGGACATTTCTTGAGATTGGAGCACTTGCATCTCAGTCATAGTATAAAAATGATCTTAGTAGCCGTTAGAAACTAATATTATAGCTAGTAACTTTCAATTAACTAAAATATATGACGCTTGTGTTACGTCATAGTACATTAAGCTAATCTCACATGTGTGAGTATATCGTTGTAAATATCACTACACTAATAAGCCAAGCTTACTGCAGTATTGTAATAGTTATTTATATATTTACATTATTTTAAATATTTATAGTTTACAGATTTACGCAAAGGGTTTGGCGAAAACAATTGGATTGTCGAATTTTAATGTCGATCAGATACAGAAGATTTATAGTTCTGCCGAAGTTAAGCCCCATAATTTGCAAGTACGATTAATGTTCATTTCGTGTTATAAACGTAATGCATGTAATAAAATCATGTAAATAATATATAAATTATGAATATGCTCTTCATTGTCCTTTCGAGTAGAAACACGTTATTACCTAGCCATTTTGACGATTCAAATTGTAGATATTTTTCAATATAAGAATTCTAGTACGTATATTCGCTTGCAGATTGAGATTCACTTACACTGGCCCCAGAAGGAACTGATCACTCTTTGCCAGTCTCTCAATATTACTGTAACAGCATATGGACCACTTGGATGTCCTGGTAGACTTCTGACTAATTATTCAAGATCTAAAGAAATATTATCAAATCTCAGTTCTCAAAACAATTTACTTATGTAAAAATTCTACTCAGAAAAACCTTGCACATCTGTATCTTCCATGTATAGACATAGAAGAAATCTCGAAAATTATAAAGTGCTTGAAATATATTCAATTAATCTATCAGGTAAAAAAGGAACTTCCGGTTGGCCTGATTTTGGTCCTGTAGATGAGCCTTTAGTTCACGAATTAGCAAATAAGTATAAGAAAACGCCAGCTCAGATTCTCTTAAGGCACTTAACACAAAGGAAGATTATAGTAGTACCAAAAAGTACGAAAGAAAGCCGACTGAGAGAGAATTTCGAGGTTAGTGTGTTATTTCATGCAATGCTCACCTATAAATACAAATATCAGTTATAGAGTTCCGACTTTTTCCTATCAGATGAGGATGTAGCAGCTTTGAATGACATTCAACCAAGAAATAGATTATATACTTGGAGTTCGAAAAAGTGAGTTTTCCAGCTGAACATTTTCCATTATGTTGTTAGGTACGATGCTTTAAAAAAAAATTTGAGAACGGAATACTTTTCCTAGAAATGTTTATAATCAGCTGTTATTTTTAATCGATATATTAATAATTTAATGTTATTTTCAGGAACTTTTTTAATCATCCGGAATATCCATTCACTGAGCAATTAAAATAAATGCTAAACATTCCTGCAGATTCGACTGGACCTCACTTACATAGGTCTTAAAATTAGACGAGCAGATTATTTCGTGATTAATGTGAGCTTATAATGAAAGTGCCTATATATATAAAATAATTATAAACAGTGACTCTCCTAAAATAAAGAGGTTGTTTTACATCTATTGCAGTAACATATAGAACACGAATTAGCATAAGAAAACTGGCAATTAATTTGCAAAAAAATTTGTTGTAGTTTTTTACTGATAATTTTCGGCTTTCATTGCTACTTCCAGCTTAGAAATCAATGCATTAGAGGGTTTAATCTTCTACGTAACAAATAAATTTGTAATAAACAATAAATTTATGTATTTTATGAGTGTGTGCCACAAATATATCGTTAGAGTTGAAGTGGAATACTGTGCTTAAGAAATACCGTTGCTTCGTGAAAATTAGGGATATAACGACGGTTTTTGAAATGCAACGTAATGAAACATAATTGCTATCAGAGGCTTTTAAAAGAAAAATGCAAATATTAAGACCTTTTGCAGAGAATCAGCCTCTAGGCCTTTCCGATAAATTCAAAGATTCATTTATAAAGATTAGATTTTTTGCATTTATAGTCGATGCTCGTGGACTACGTTCTGATTCAAAGAGAGATACCTCCACCTAGAACTTTTCCTTGGCTTTATATTATTTTCTCTTTTGCTCGTCTTCACTAAGGCAACAGTCACAATAATATGGTGCCTGTTTTGGTAAGCTAAAAATAAAGTATAAAATTATGGTATTCATCCAAAGCTAACAATCTTATGAACGACTCTGTCTCTAGTGATAAGCAGGACAATGTATTTCTTGATAATTCATTGTTTAAATTCGCTGTTATTTTTTTCAACTAAATAAAATGAAAGGTTGAACTTTCGTCAATGTATATAAGTTACAAATAGTACTATTATTAGCTTATACAAATTACCATTAAAAATAATTTAATTTAATTTGCTTTCTAAGGCGTCAAATTTGCATAGTAGTAGTGACGCGAAGTGCGCAGCGATAATTGGATATCAGATTTCCTCTCTCGTACCATTTCCGCCTTCTTGTAAAACCAATATTAACCTCTATATGTTTTACTAGTATTTCTAGCACCTTTTCACTCTCTACCTTTTCTTATCACAGTCCAGTAAATATATTTGACTTCGATAATAGATATTAAGAATATTGCCATGTATGGTAGGTCGTCGGTGGTATTTTTTAGAATCAATCTAAGTTGGATATTTGGTAATTTTTAACTATCCAAATCTATCTCAAACTTAAATGATCATTTTTTTACTATATTTAATTATTTTTAAAGCCTAATCACGACTAATTAAGCATTAGTTTTTGTTTGATGACCCATTATTTAAAAATATACAGATTAAAGAAAGCTGTTGCAAACAGTGGATGATTCACAGAAGATATCTCTTTATGTCACACTATAGTATATTCGTGTGTTGATCGGACTTCAATTGTGCATTTTCATTGAGGGGTTTCCCTCTCAAAGTGTTTGATTTGTTTTTGTTTTTAAATTTTTATGTTTCCTAACTCCATCAATAATGGGAGAATTGTCATAGTGAGCATTTATTAGAGGGCATGTCTAAGTATTTCCTTATAGAACTAATATGTCTTGCAAATAATGCGAATTGCATAGGTGCACACATTATGATTTGTATGAATATGTACTTAAGTGGGTGCAAATACTGTTGACTCATTGCCAACTGATCTATTCCACGATATCGAACCTGTTTGTATTTACTTGGATCTACTAAATTCCATTTCAAATTTCTATGGCAAAAACTCTTATTTGCATTTGGATAACATATGAATGGTCACAAAAGTTATCTGTGAACAACCGAAATGCTTTCAGTGGTGTACCTCAACTAGGCATTAACATTTATAATAAATGTCTCATCCCAGAAATTATGCATATTTTGTTTAGCGTGATAAGAATTAAATCACTCCTCTACCTTGTCTAAATATGCAATTATGTTACTTGTGTTTTTGATGTACTGCGTGTCTTCATTGTCAGCAAGTCAGAATAGCCTGTCACTTGGTTGGCTAAAGAAATCTCTGCAAATAATCAAACTCACAGTCTGAGATCAGCTCTGACCAAACTAAGTGTTCGTTATTTAAAGCTACTACAATTCTAGTTGATTATTTAATTATTATTCAACTTTAATTTAGAAAATTTATTATGTCGTAATTAATCTCAATTCTAAATAGCAATCTGAATAACATTGCAAATTTCATAAGATTTCTTAATTTTTTTCCACGTACTGTTTTACTTAATATTCTTTTCTTGTGTCTTGATGATACATATATGCAAACTTTAAAATTAAGTAATGTATAAGTTATTGATCTAACACTTTCTCTAAAATTGCACTTCATTGCGTGCATTCATTCGAGTATTTGTTTGATTGTCGTATTTGTTTAGAAAATAAAGGACCATCGGACAAAACTCTTCATCTAAGTGAGTGAAAAGGAACGCATAGCGACAGTACGGCATCTATAGAAAGACCTTTCATAATATAATGAGACAATTTCTTGCACATCTATTATTGATTGAGGTTAGTAAATGGTTATTTATCAAAACAAACACACTATATACAAGTAAATGTTTACAAAAATGTAATTCCAGGGTTCAATCAGTGTGATTCTCCGTGTTAATGAGTTCGGTTTACATGAAGCTGCCAACTTCACGAGACAGTGGCTTAGTATGGCCGGACCATATATGAGAATACCTGAACTGAAAGTTTGCTCATTATTTTTATTTATTTAGATTATTACAAAATTAGCATCCTTATTCCTAGGTAGAAAAGCTGGTACCAAAATAAATAATGATAAATTTAGTATAATACTTTTATTACGACAACTTAAGTATTAAACAAATGCATTTATAATTTACTGTGAATTAAAAGCTAAAAATCATTAATTTTTCTTTAAGACAATCGATAAAAATAGGAAATGCATAGATGATCACTCATAAAGTAGAATTTTAGTACCATTATGCTAATTTTGTAAACATGATAAAATTTTTAAAAATGCCAGTAAAAAGTGACTACAAAGAATATTTGTATAAACAATATCATTATGCAACATTATATTTTAAACTAAGGTCTAGGCCTAAATATTAAAACAACTGAAATACTTTATAAAACTTCTTTGCAACCTTTTCTTCCTATTGTTCTTAGTTTATTATTTTCCACCCTAGAAAACTTTAAAAAGATAAATAATACAAATATAAGTGTCCACTTTATACTAGAATAGTGAATAAGAAAACTGCGAGGTCGGCTATTCTAATAGTACGGGAACTGCCGTTTTATAGAAAGCCCGACTAAAACATTTATAGGCAAAAAAGTCGAAAGAAAAATAAAATTGCACTAAATACGCTGAAGCAATTAGTATGTAACTATTTTTAACTAATTATAAACTACTAAATTCGTGTCTACGAATCCACCGAATTACCGTATTCCATTTGCTACGTAAGGATTTAGAAATGTTTTATTAGAATATTAAAATATAATATAATTCCACGTGAACTTTTGGTGACCATCTATATTCAATTTGTTAATATGAGTGGGTATTTTTATATTATCATTAGTCTTTAGCAAACGTTTCACAATTCCTTTGCTGACGGAGAAATGGGCATGACGAATATCTCCCTTATTCGATTCGTGCCACCTCTCATCCGGTTCCGACCGAGTGACCATTCTTTTTTGTACATGAGTACACTTTCCGGATACGCACAGGTGAGTTGACTAAGCGCTACGGGGGAATTCATACTTAAAATTGGTTACATTTCAATCAATTGCAACGTCCAACAAAATTATTTCAAATGATATAAATAGTCACCTTTACTAATTAATTAAATAATCAATTTTCAAGAGCAAACATTACTTTAACTACAACTTTGTACATTATGTTTAGTAGGTGATATCGTTATTAACAGTATGGCAAAATCTGTGAGTCACATAGGTGTCAGCCCAGTGGTCTCTCACGTCAAAGGTCTTCAATATGCTTCGTGTACCACTGAAGGGAGAAATTTATGCTCAAATGACAGGACTCATTTCTGAAATTGCCATGCAGGTGATTTCGTTCACTCAATAAGTGATTATAAATATATCATCTATGTAACTACAGTATTATACCTAATTTTTATGGAATTTTACATAATATGCATTATAGGCTGTTATTTTATCCCTTTTTTGTCTCAGATCTATATCTTAATTAAAAGTTGGTATCTAAAAATCTCAATAGATCTCTGAGTTCATTTACCATTACAATTTTTTGTGTGATTTATTGCAAATCTTAAAAAAATTACTTCATACAATATAGTGTTTCTTTAATAACGTATATTACGAAGAATTTATTATTCGAAAGGCTAAAATTTATCTTAATGTAAAAGACAGATACAGATTTTCGTCTATGTATTTTTTGAGCTAAACATTTCACTAATTATTATCAGATTATCATTTTATTTTGTATCTACCAAATACGTCCCATCACCAGATTTAAAAGTTAATTAGTTCATAAGCTTAATTTGGGCGATTTTTTGCTCTACGAATATGCTTGTATACGTTTAGATGCATACCGAATCTGTCTATATCTGGAACACAAAACATTGAAAAATATTTGTAAAAAAAAGCCAGTTTTAATGCATGCTTCATTAAATCTAGATTACTCCGGAGCATGACGTTGATGTGCACCACTGTGTAGCACAAATTCGAGATCTCCGTCTAACTTTGAAAGGAAGCATGGCTGCTGATGTTCTTCAGTGGTTCAGAACTACTCTTACTAGGGCTATTCGTAGAAAATTGGAAGAGGTGTGAAAAATTCTTTGAAATCACTTTGTAAAATAATATTATATAATTTTTATAAAAATTAAAATCAACAAAGGTACAAAAATATTTTAGGAATACTGTCGAGTGATGAAATTAGATTGGTTACCTTGGGTAGAGGCCCAGCTTAGTCAGTTTCCGATCAACCTCACAATTAGTGATAAGCCAAAGGTGAATTTGAAGAATGATAAGCTAGAAAAGGAGTGTCGTAGGTGGACAAGGAAGGAAAGGAAGAGAACAACGGGCACGACAATTCAGGTGCTGCTCGTGCAGTCATTACAGTCAATTGCAATGACGCAGCAGTACATTGATCTACGAATGCGTAGCGATCTCATGTGGAACGGAGCCTTCGTTGAGAGTGCGCCTGTGAAAAATACCTCTTTGGCGAATATCGGTATCTTTCTAATGTAACTTTTATTTTTCTCGATTTTCTTATCCGTCTTTCCCCTCAGTCTCGTTAATCGAGTTAGCATATCAATTTTGATATACATTTAGAAATATATAATCTGGAATAGAAGACTGCTGAGCTAAGTAAAATACAAGATGGAAGTAACTTGATACGATAGGATTCCAGGTTTATCTTATGCTGAATTATGATTTCATATTTTCTAGAAACATTCTCTCGTTCCACTCGAATGGTGGACATGTTCGTAAGCGAACACACTGTACAGAGTATTCTGGCAGCAGCCCACTTTGCTGGTCATCTGAAGTAGGACCAACCACTTCTTATTCAGAAAATATTTCCATAGACTCCGTTATTTCCTATTATATGTAGCATGCTTTATAAATTTGCATTATATATTGCTATAAAGGCAATTTTTTCTAAAAAAATTTTAGTTGAGTAAGAAAACTTTCTCAGATTAGCAACAAAGTACTTATCTTATTATATTATTTTATTTAATTGTTAAAGGACGACTCTGGATAGCCCATTCTTGAGCACATATTGTGATGTCCTTTGTGTGGGTACAGTACTTCCTGAGTTAGCGGAAACGTTGCCTAATAGAACATTAAAAGTAAAGGTAAGAAAAGCTATTTTCTTGATTTAAAATGTTTATTTATGAAAGTACTCTTATTTCTAGGCTGCAACCCTATCTCCACCAATAATCACTTTACAAACTGGACGAGCACTTGTCTCCCTCAATGCTTCATTAGAGGTGAATCGAATTAAATGCTGTCATATTTAATGAATAAGTAATGTAATTATGTAGGACGATAAGTTATTTTTGCTTTTGAAATATGCTATTACAAGGTGTTCTCAGCTCCGAAAGTAGAGAATATCTCAGGAAGTATTCTCTTCATAAATGTTGAAACTGAATTCATTCTTACTATGGAAATGAGGAATAGGAAGGTATGTATAATTATGAGAGTAATTAATTTAAATTACTTATTACCATTAGAAGAGGTGTTAGTGCTATTTTTGAATAAATTTCATATGTAATTTTAGGTGAAAGGATATGTCAATATGGTGAATGCTCAAGCTTCATTAGTGGATAGTAGAATTGGAATGATGTCACAAAAGGTAAGAAAGATAATAATTCCTAGATTCAATTTCATCCAATGTGCCGAAATTTAAACGAAATGCGTACAATTTCTTTTTCATTGAAATGTTTTGATACGAATCGTTTTAGACTATCGACTTCTTAGTGCATATGTCGACTCCGTTTTTGGAAGATGCCATTGACCTGTTTATTGATGGAGGTCTCTTCGTCGGAGATCCGTTTCAATTTCCATCAACAAATGAATTTCTAAGTATTAATGAAAACTATATCAGGTGGGAAGCTGATCTGGCTATTCCCACGATAATGCAGCATACGAGAATTGTTTGAGAAGTGCTGGCTGGTTTTCAATTCACCTCCCTTCTTTTACAGTAGAATAATATTTATATATCCATCGGTCGACGAGTTGCCACGTTTTCTTGTTAGCGTTTCATTGGTGTTTCAAGCATTTTTCAATACTGAGTGTTCAGTGACAGTAGCATCTATGATGCTCGATGCTGGTAGTAAACTTATTCTAGGCGACGTTGTTTCTCATTCGTATGATTCAGAAATGCAATGTTTATATCTAGACAAGTTGTTTTGTAAAATGCAAATTGTAGGTGTTTGTATAGATTATAAGAGGATTACCTGTTTATTTGTTTAATAAAATATTCAAATATTCGAATAACAGAATGATATATCATGAAATAGATCAGGGAAGATGTGAAATACCTCTGTCGCTGTTGAAATATGAGATTGGGGTGATGTGAAAAGTGGAAAACTACTCGGAATTTTGCAATTAACTGAATGTAGCATAGTTTAAAGAATTGCTGCCAAGTAAAGTGCAATTTGCCAAATAATGAAAAGCAGATGAAAAATGAGACTTTGCAAGGAAGATGTGAATTTGATAACAGATTACTGTAGCCGACGTGTTGAAAACACTCTGAAGTCCGATCATTGACCAGTCTTCTCATTATTAGTTCTTTACCCATCGAGCAGTGTCCGAATACGATGCTTATACCATATTTATTCCTCCAAGCAGATCTGTTGTATGCATCAAACGAGTCTCTTTGGTGTGCCACTTCTCTTACAGGTTTGATAGAATTCATTCTGTTTCCATACAGAACAACTACTATAAATAAACATTTCATCTTAATTAGTAGTCGTAAACATCCCTCTTTAAAGACCATATAATTACCAATTTAGGCAACATAAGTCACCAAATGAAATACGTTTTTCCCTTTAAGAGATAGTGTAGTACAAAAGTATCTATCAACATTTTTCGACTATAGCATTGGGAACTGCTTATTTTGAAAGTGTGTTTTGTCTATGGACTTAGTAAGCCTTAATATCGAAAGTCCCTGCAGAGAAGAGGGTCTGCAACACTGGAGATCGTTGCTATCGGATTAATCACAATACATATGGGTGCGCGGTTAGTGATCATTAAATATTAGCGGACAATTTTTGAATGATTCAATTGTTTCAAATTAAAACCAAGAAACCATCAAGTAAAATGTATGGTGATAATATGAAATAGGTTTGAATTTAAAAGTTGTCTAAAATTAAATAATTTCGGCTGGATTCGGAATGCATCCACGGGAGCAACTTCACCTATTGCAGAAGTAATTCAAGGGTTATTTGCTGCTGCTATACTGATTTCTGTAATCGGGTTGAAGGATTAGAAAGTGAGATGAGAAAATCTTTACTTTCTAATGTTCGTTATGTTTATTGAATTTTCAAAAGTTATTTTCAATTCTAAAGAGGGAATGTCCATCTGTAAAGTTTTCTACAAATTCTAGAATTCAAACAAAATAGTTGCAGAGTATGAAATTACAGTTTTCCAGTCATGAAATTACTCACTAAATAAATGCTGTATCAATAATTGCTTTACTTGAAGGTGGATATTTGTCACACATTCAAATTGGTTTAATCATCAGCGGAATAGTTGTGATTCTGGCTGTTGCTATCACTATCTGCTTTATGAAGGTACAATCTAAGAAGTCGTACGAGGCGATGGCGTGAGTTTTACTTCAATATACTAAAATATTAGCAAGGGTGTCTTTCTCAATTGAGATATTGGTGATACTTCAAAATACACTCAGCATTGACGTCTAGGAATCCAGATCCCGTTTCCGTGAGAGGGGAGTCTAAACGGGACATGTCTGTTCCCTACGAAGATAATACAACCACAACAGTCCGTACCCTAGTAGATCACGATGATAAAACTGATGTTCAAATAGAAGCATTGATAAGCAAAGAAACTAAGAGCCAAATCATAAAGTGAGTCACAAAATAGGTATTCTTTTATAATTTTGCTTTTCATCCTCTTTAAAACCAGAAAAGTATCGTATTTTTTCCAACCTATTTATGGAAATATATAGTAGCACTTTATACAAATTTTTATATGTCAAAAATTATTATTATTTTATTATCCTGCTCTTCTAAATATATAAAGAGCTTGTCCTACATAATTAATTAGTTAAGAAACAGACCTCATATTTTCAACAAATAAAACCTTACAATTTGTGTTTTACGTTCTATAATGTGTCAACTAATATTACTGATTATACTGTTTTACTCAACATTGATTGTATTAATTTCATTTCATTTCCAGAGAACTTCAGTATCCGCATACACTGTGGGCAGTGGAAGCATTTGAGAAGCCTCCGCACATCACTAAGGTCATTAGCTATGGAACTTCTGATACCATCACTCTCCTAGAAGAGCTTACTACTAGGAGTCAGTTGATTCACTAATGTCGCTTTCCTACTCATCTCTGATTAGTGACTATGCAACTACGCATTTCAGCGAGCACTTCGCAAGACGACGACAGAACAGCTTGCGAAGAATTGTTGCGTCTACTTATCGACAACGGACCAAAACAGTTTTCCTTTGACGTATCCATGCTGAAGGAAGTGCTTCAAGTGGGAGCACAAGTATTTGCCATGGAACCAACTCTCTTAGAGGTTTTTATTTTAAGCTTTTTAATGTGTTCACCATTGTTTCCATATGTCTTTGACACATAGTTAGCATAAATTTAGCTTACTTTCATTACGGATTCCTGTCCCTTGTGTCATTTACGGTGATATACATGGCCAGTATTCTGACCTCCTTCGCTGGTTCAATCTTAATGGATGGCCAAATAGAACGAGGTTTTCTATAATTGTAGGAATATCTAGTTTTTATTTGAAATTGAAGTTGTAAATGAAAGCTGAATATCCATACATGTCTATTAAATGATTTTACACAAATTGAAGAGGAACAAGAGATCATAATTGATAATATCTACTGTTCTGAATGTCCTCGATTCCAGGTCTGATAATCGCAAAAGCTCTTCAGGTGCGTTTTTCTGGGCGACTTCGTTGATCGCGGGTCGCATGGCGTGGAAGTTTTCGCACTAATCACGTGCTTGAAGGTAGAGAAGACGCAGACGTGACAGTCAATTTACTTCAAATGGACAGGCAAACGAGAACAAAGATTGAAGCGTTTCATGAAAAGATCTTAGACCATCGTTCCGATTGTTTCCTTCAGGTGTGCTTCCCTAAAAACATATTTGTTTGTCGTGGAAATCATGAAGAAGAGGGGCTAAATAAACTATATTCATTCTATGATGAGGTGAACAATAGATTTGAAGGTGAGAATTTGTTCAATTAAATATGTTAAAGTCGTACACGAAATGAGCAAATTATTTTAATGGATGAAACCAACACTTCGGCACCAGAAAGAAATAATCTTTAAAAATATATATATAATCCAAATATTTCAAATTCTGTAAATTTTCCTTAATCAGAAAATAAGACAAATGAATTTTTCCTCTTTACTAATACCAATTTTACAGATAGTTCATCTACAAACAATGTTTACTACCACTTCAAACAGGTTTTTGCACATTTACCCTTAGCAGTTCTCGTCGGACAAAAGATTCTTGGAATGCATGGAGGCCTCAGTCCAAAACTGAGAACATTACAGGTTATTTGATTTCGGAGGATCCTGAAGTTCTTTTTACCTGGTATATCTTTATCCACGTCTATTATCATCTTACCATCTGCAAAAGGTAACATTTTAAGGATATTCGTGATATAACCCGTCCTATCGAGGATTTTGAAAATGGCACCTTGGCATGTGATCTCGTTTGGTCTGATCCAGATACGATGCATGATTTAGGAGGGTACAGACCGAATTTTGAAAGGTATTTTGGTATAAGACAGTCAAATGCACTATAACTCCAGATGTCATGTTTACCATTGCAGAGAGCCTATTTCCGGAGTTGGTCAACTGTTCTCATCGTCGGCTGTTAAAGAAACGTGTAAAAGACTAGGAATCGACATGATAATCAGAGGTCATCAGGTGCTGAAAAGTTTATTTCGACATTTAGGCTGATAAACCAATTACACATCTATTCTATATCTACAAATAATAGCGTTGTTTTCATATTTTCGTTGTTAGTTACTAGAGGAGTCCCAGTAGTTGGATTTAGTTGTTAGGATGAATGGGGCATATGAGCAGCTCACACTCCAGGCGCCTCTGCATGGCTATGCTGGCTGGGCTAATGGACAGCTGATCACACTTTTTTCTGCTCCTGGCTATAAGGGAAAAGCCTTGTCCACCGTTAATATGGGAGCCTCAATAGAAGCCAGAGTTAACGGGGAAATGGTTGTCAAACAGGTGCATATATACAGTACATGTAGGTGTAGATGTGAGTTAATACTTATGAAAACCTATAAAAATAGATAGTCTTGTATTAAATATATTTACTTCTTTATTTTCCTGTTAGTAAAGTTGAAAACATTCTACCAAATGCGTAGGATTGATATGTAGCTATTTGTACAGGAAGTAATACATCTAAACATGGTCTTTTTAGATTAATTTGCATAGTCAGAGTACTTAATATTTATTATGACCACTTAGTCATTTAGTACAAATCATCTAACTAGCATTCATTTTCCAGATCAAGGTTACAGAAGAGTTTCGGAAGAATCGCTTGGAAGATCAGGAGAGTAGAAGAAAGATAGATCAATTAAGGAAATCACCTATTCTAACGCAGAATATGTGCACTTCAAGTTACCATTCCATAGATAAACACTAGTAACATATAATTGTATAGGAGATATATTGATTTAAATATCAGAGATCCATGGAGTTTAAAATGTATAAATTACGCTTAGTGCTTATAAAGCAAATATATCCAAACTTTAAATGTAGTATTGAGGTCGAACGAATATGGAGGTGTTAACACTGAGTTGGAATCGAAGTTTACAATTCTATCCAATAAATTATATTTAGATGTTCTGTATTAAATTGCATCTATTAGGTGGTTGCAGAAGTTTTAGTCTTTTATTTCAGCGCTTTAGTACAATTATTTAAAACCTAAATAAATTCCCGCTCTTTTGCGTTTTTGTAGTGTTGGGTTTGTAGTTTGTGAAAAGCAATAAGTCAAGATTTAATGGTAAACTTAACCTTACAAAATAATTAGAATAAGATGAGTCATCAAAAGCTGCATATTTGATACTGTATTGTCATGGGTTGCAAGGGGAAAACGATACTAAAGAATGCAAATCAATATGCTGTGTACTAGATGAGGGTGTTATGGCCCACAGGACTTACAAATACTGCTTTCAGCGTCTCAAAGTTGGTGATTTTGATGTCAATGATCGACAACGATCTGGAACGCCATGAACGGCGAAGACTGATGCTTTGAAATCATTATTAGATGAAAATTTGTCGCAGACACGAAAGGTACTCGCTGAACAGTTGGAAGTTGATCAAACAACAGTTTCGAGACGATTGCATAAGATGACAAAACTTGGGAAACTCGGAAAGTGGGTACCATATGAACTCTCGGAAAACAGCATTGGCCGCCGACTCAACTCATGCATCTCGTTGCTTGTCAGGCAACGCAAAAAGAACTTTTTCTGAAAAATTGTTACTGGTGACGAACAATGGATTATGTACGACAATCCTAAACACACACATTCATGGGTAGATCCCGGACAGCTAACAACATCCACGCCAAAGCCAAACACTCACGCCAAAAAAGTCCTTCTGTGCATCTGGTGGGATATGAAGGGTGTGCTGTTTTATGAACTCCTTCAACCAGGTGAGACGGCTACTGCCGAGCTCTACGATCGTCAACTGACTGATTTGTTCAATGCAATTGAGCAAAAACGACCATTTTCTGGACAAGGAAGTCGGAAGGTCATTTTGCTGCATGAGCACGTAAGGCCTCACGTTGCTCTCAGTACTCAGCAAACTATTTTGAACTTAGGCTGGGAAGTATTTCCTTACGCGGCGTATTCACCGGATTTGGCACCTTCGGATTACCATTTATTCCGGTCGATGCAGAACTGTCTAGGAGAACAGCACTTTCGAGATGTGGTTGAGGTGCGAAAATGGATCGATGATTTCATTGCCTCCAAGTCGACGTCGTTTTTTCACGAAAGAATCTGAAAGTTACTCGAGAGATGGCAGAAAGTCATAGAAAGCGAGGGAAAATATTTTAATGATTAAACTGCTTTTTGTTTACTATGAAAGTAAAATTGAAATTTTGAAAAAAAAGACTAATACTTCTGCAACCACCTAATCCATTATCTTTAGTATTTACTAAAATCCACTACGAAACTTTATGTTCAAAATAATATGAAATAGTACATTTTGAAGAGCTGAAAGTGCCAGAAAGTACTTAATTTGAAAAAATTTCTTATTTTACATTACCATTGTATCAATTCCGATCCTCCTTTAACGATATTTCCTGTCAAAACGTTATTATAGGGAACTTTTCAATCTTTATGTGGTGGGATTTTCAAAAACAGGTAGACAAATATGTATTTTTTAAATTTTAATGTAAAATTTGTGTCAAATAACTGCTCGAAACTATTTTGAAGATACTATACAGGTATAACAACGGTTTATTTATTATATTAAGTAATGAAGGAGAGACAGTTGTGCTAACAACTGATCCTTAAAAGTGCAATATTTCATTATTACCTTTTGTTAAATGTCAAAAGTTGACTAAAGTAGACATACTAAAAATTGGTAATACAGTTGCGCAAATATTATTGTATTTCTACGGTTTTGTATAAAATCAAAAAAAACATTAGGTACTATGATTTTATTTATATCCTATAAATGATATTGCCGTTTTCCTAATTAATTAGATTGCAACTCAGATTATATATGTATATAGCTTAATGTAGTTAAAACTATCTTTCAGGACTCTAATGCATTTACTATTTGCATTAGTCGTATTACTTGCGGTTCATGAGGTTAGAGGGTCACCCACTCTTTCTCTGGAGAAGTTGGGTGATGAACATGAAGTTCCAAGTACATTGGCTGATTTGGGACGAAGGTCCCTTAGAAAAGTAAGCCTTTTTTATATATCCCATAAAAATTAATACTTGTTATTTCTAACTTATAGGGAATGGAGGGAATAGACCTGGAGAAGCGTCGTAGTAGGCTGATTAAACTTGGTGAAAAAATTAGGCAACCAACAGGAGAAGAGGAAGAAAAACTTGGAAAATTAAGAGAGGTGGCAATAATTGCATCTTCTTCTAGAAGTAAACAAATTTTTGCGTTTCTGTTGATGGAAAAAATTATATTTGTTTACAGGAAATTAGTCTAATAGCAAAGGGAACCAATGAGAATCATACCCATAATATTATTGCGATTAATAAGAGAGCTGGGTTACTTCCGTACCTCTATCAAGGAGATATTTTACTTACGGAGTAAGTAACGGTTTCTTAATGAATAATATCAAATTGAGAAAAATTGTTTTTAAAACTATATAAAGTAAACAGAAAAATAGCTTTTGACAAGGACTCATTTGCGATACAAACTTGAATAGGGAACAGCTTGCCGATTTGGAGCGTGAATCAACGGATGGATTAATTAGAGAAAAAAGGCAAACTATGAAAGAGGGAATGTGGCCTGAAGGGAAGATATACTACTATTTCGACAGTTCTCTGAGTAAGTCGTGTCACTTATTTTTTCTTCCAAAAATAAGTAAATAAATAGGAACAAATGTATTTTAGATAATAAAAAGCGTCAAGGTTTTATGGCCGGTACCAAATATCTTGAAAGCCGCACATGTCTTAAGTTCATCAATAGTAGGAATGGCCCAAGCAGCATTAAGGTTATTCATAAGCCTATACAATTCTTTAACAATTATTGATTTTAACAATGTAAAAAGCTTTTTGGTAGATTATTAGCGGCGGAGGGTGCTACGCCACAGCCGGAATAAGTGATCCAAAATATCAAAAACTTAGTCTAGCTGATGGATGTGAGCAGGTGAGCTTTGTGTAGTTTAATTTAGAAGATATCTATTTACTAATTCGCTTCTTCTCTATTTTTACATTTGCATAAGTTAGTATTCAGTACATAATTTTGTGAATCACCTTAGCTGGGAACCGTAGTACATGAGACCATGCACGCTCTCGGAATATATCACGAACAGTCAAGGCATGATCGGGACGAATACGTCAATATTGATCTCAAATATGTGAACGTGAGTGCATAACATCGAGTGTCTTTCTTTTTTGGGTTTTCGTCCTATAACTTCCTGCAGGCTTAACTTTAAATAGTGTTAAATCGTAGAATATTTAGGATATTTTCAACTCAGATACTGGGGTACATGGGTCCATGTACGATATTGTATTTTATATGTATTGAAGGGCTTAGAAAATGACTACATTTTGAACAATATTAAAAGGTCTTTCAGTTTGAAATTTTAAAGTGGTTCATAACGTTGAAATATTCTAGAAATCAGACCAATTCAACTATGATAAATATAGTGAAGAAGTTACCACAAGCTTTACACCGTATGAATACGGTAGCGTCATGCATTATAGGGCAGATGGGTTGGTGTAGCATTTTTCTTCAAAATATTTGAAAAATCACTATGTAAATTTCATCAATTCTCATTTCAGTTTCATGTTTAAAGAAGCAATTAAGAAAGGTTTTTTGGCTATGACACCTAAAGACAGAAGTTATTTACATACAATGGGAGGCAGCATAATCAGCTTCTATGATATCCAAAAAATCAACAGATATTATGGATGCGATGGTTAATTTTTAAACAACTAGTTATCTAGTTATAATCTTCATATATATGCATAGAATATCCAACAAATCTTAAACGTATAGAATTTTGTGACAAAACAAATTTGTTAAAATAGTAAAAATTGAAGGGAAATGGCTAAATTAAAAGCTTGAATTTTAGTGAGGTAGAAAAGTTTAAAGCCACTTTTTTATATATATTTCGTCTGTATTTAGCCAAATGTTCTGGTGGAAATGTGGCTCGTTGTCAAAATGGAGGTATTCCCAACCCTGCTAAGTGCTCGACTTGTAACTGTCCAAGTGGTTATTCAGGAGCCCTTTGCAATGAAAGAGTGCGTAATTCAAAAATCAATATTTTCATAATTAAATGTCTATTTTATGAGTGACAGAGCAAAAGTACTTTAAAATATTATGGTTACCTACTGGTTATTTTCTTATTTTGCAAAATAAAGCTTAAATGTTTAGCCTACTGGTTGTGGCGAAACTTTAGAAGCAACAGGAGAGTGGAAAACTAAAGATGTGGCCTTCGCTAAAACTGCAAATATTCAAGGAGATAACTTTAAAATGTGTAATTATTGGGTTAAGGTGAGTACTTAAAGATATCTAAAACCATTTTTTAGCGCTAAACTACCGGATCTTGACTAGTGTCAGTGTTGTGTTCGAGGGTCGTAAGGTCCAGTGGTATTTATTAGTCAGAGACAAGAACACACATTCTAATTCACATGCGCTTATATAGCTTTGATCGGGCGGGATTTGAATGTCACCAGTTATATGCTAATTATCCCTATAACAAGCTACCTATGCACTTAATGCTATAGTCAATCAATATTCTAATAAGATACCAATGTGGATACTACAGTCAGAAAAGCCAATCGCCATTCGTTTGTAAAGAATAAAAGTTCACAGAACAACGTAATACATCCGAATAGAATCACTCCACACAATTTATAATATCTTCGTTTTAGGCACCAGCCGGAAAAAAAATTCAGGTGAAGCTTACGCATATGGAGGATTGGGCGTGTGATTATGGTTGTTATATGTATGGAATGGAGATTAAAGCCAAAGCAGATCAAAAGATCACTAATCCAAGGTATGAGGTTTGAAGACGCACAGTTCTCACTAGCTCACATGGTACTCGTCACTACATTTCTTCTGTTTCACAGTACTAACAATTAATAATTAAAAATTCGACTATTTCAGAATTT
This sequence comes from Heterorhabditis bacteriophora, assembly GCA_964036235.1. NCBI lineage: Eukaryota > Metazoa > Nematoda > Chromadorea > Rhabditida > Heterorhabditidae > Heterorhabditis > Heterorhabditis bacteriophora. The sequence continues at coordinate 3,643,082 of OZ038430.1, forward strand.
GTTGCGCCAAATTCCAAAATCAGATCTTCAAAAGCGAAGTAAACCCCACACCTATAATTACTTACCACACTGCCTATGAAAGTGCAATGAGTTTTGCCTACCGATACGGTAGGATCATCTTTATTTTCACTCTTTAAATATCAATATTTGACAGATAAAAAAGCTATCTTTAAAACAGCTTCTTTCTCGTTATGATCTTAACTGTTAGTTCCGAATCTTCAGCTGTTTTCTAAATATAATAAAAACAAGCCTAAATGCTATTGTCTTGTACGAATTTCTGTTTTTAAACTTGTAAAATAATTTTGTCCTATAAACTATTTTAAAATTATATTAAATTAAAATAGTATAATGAAAGGTTAAATAATACAATTGCACTAAAAGCTGTTCTTTAGTAGAGAAAACCAAGAGATAAAATAGAACGGAGAATAAATATCAGTTAAGTTTCATATAAAATTTGTTATAAATACATTTATTTATTTAAATAAATAAATATTTATGTATCCATCTCAAAAGATAACCGTCTAGTAATTTTTTTCAAAGTTACAATTATTTCAGATGATGGTACTACCGGTATTAGAGTTACCACTCCGGCTCCAGTCAACAAAGAATGCAAGAACACTGCGGAGGAGTAAGTCAAGTAAATGACTTTAAAAAGACTATAACTATAGAAGCAAAAGCGGCTTTGTGTTCCAGTAGCTACTGTGAAAGTGTAGCCAGCGATTTCTGTAAGGCTACCAGCTCCACGATCGACGAAGTAAAACTCCACTGTGCAAAAACATGCAAGCTCTGTGGAGTTGCCAAGAAGCCATGCAAAGACGTTAGAAACGAGTTGGTTTCATTCGTCAATATTATCGTTGTAGTGATTGCCATCACTTTCCTCACTCTGACTTCTGAGATCAAATATTTTAGATAACAGAGATCAATTCTATACAAACAAATTTTAGTTGCCAAGATTTCAAGAATAACGGATTTTGTACTTCACTCGACAAATACGAGGCTGAGTATCACTGTGCCAGAACCTGTGGTTTTTGTCAAAGACCTGCTTAATATTTTAAATCGTAGTAATGCACCTATAATAAAGCTTTATTATGAACGTGATCTGTTATTTTCCTGGAATTTTGTTAGTGGGAGGACATTTTCTGAATTTGGCAGAGAAATACTCAGTTAAAATCATTCTAATATCCAGAAATTACTATATATTTATGAAAATTACATATATAACTCATGGAGTAGATTGAAAACTACTTGGGAGAATGAGGTTTAGACAAATCGTGCTCTTGCGGCATTCCTGTAACCCATGTAAGCCAACCTCGTTTTTCCATTATGTTTGTGTTCCAGAGTTGATCAATGGTTAATTATATCTCTCTGCTTACCCTACTCTCTCCACGAAAACAGCAAAACCGTCGCAAAGTTATTGTAACCGGTCTTAACATTATTACACAGCGTTGTTTTTTTACAGAAATATTTCTCTTAATTCCAATATCACAATTTCTTACTAAGATATTCTTAAATATGAGACACATCCAGTATTCGATAGTTTACATAAATAAGCAGAACATTAGGAAATAGCTAAAGTATAATGTAAAAAGGTCAAACAGTTTGATTTTAACATGTAAGTAAACTTACAAACTACAAATAGCTGCTCGAACGCAACTCGTATATCAAGGATTATTTTATTTGAAGTCATGTGGAACATTTTTCGCTTGCTATCAGTGTTCAAGAAAATATTTCAATCTTCAATCATATCATGAACCATTTTTTAGTGAATAGGAATGTAACGGTTTCAGTTTGTGACACTATAAAAGTGGACTTGTTCCATTACAAGCCATTATAACGTCACAGTAAGCTTCTTCGATGCATATAAATTCTAATTTTACTAATTTCTTCGTATCTAATATATTATGACTCTAGAAAACCTAGCATTCAATATTAGAAAATCTTGTATTTTCCAACCCTATATTAACTGTGCATATTTTCTTGAAGTCTGAAATACTTTTCATTTTATTCATTGAAGGTATGGACGAGAAGCAAAGAGTTTATGAGACGGAGCAAGTACGTCGTTTTGCCTTTTTTGGCGTCGCCGTGTCAACGATCGCCACAATGACTGCCATTGTGGCCATTCCGATGCTTTGTATTTATATGCAGAATGTGCATTCTTCAATGCAGGTATCTTAAGAAAATTAACAATGTATTTCCCTTAATCACTACTTTTCGGTATTATTTATTCATTATCATCTATGGCAACTACGTAACATTCTTATTTACAATTACAGGACGAAATCACTTACTGTAAGTCGCGTAATCAAGCGATGAAGGGAGAATTTAGTAAGGTAGGTGATTGTTTAAAAATATATATAGAAAAATATGGAACCAACTGAATACTTTATCACTATGTCCTCTTTCAGTTCGAATCTCTTCATTCTTCTCATACTGTAGAAAAACGTTCTGCTTATACCTGCTGCTCATGTGGTGTTGGTGCAGCCGGCCCCCCTGGAACTCCAGGTACTGATGGACTTCCCGGAAATGATGGACACCCTGGCTCACCTGGAGCTCCCGGAGAAGACGCAATTGATACTTATGTACCCAAATATGAAGACTTCTGCTTTGAGTGCCCTACAGCTCCAGCCGGTCCTCCAGGACTCCCTGGACCGAAAGGACCTGATGGAGAGCCTGGACAGCCTGGTGAGACGGGACCTGTTGGCCGTCCTGGACTTCCTGGACAAGCTGGACCCCACGGACCTCCTGGAAGCCCAGGGCCTAATGGTGAAGCTGGACGTCCTGGAGCTCCCGGACAAACTCATACTCTTCCATCGCCATCTGGAGAACCTGGCCAGCCCGGTGAACCTGGACCACAAGGCCCACCCGGACCTGATGGGCGCCCTGGCTATCCTGGAAGACCTGGATCTCCAGGACCTCAAGGGGATTCTGGTGTTGATGGGGAACCTGGAAAGAATGGAAGTGATGGACAGCCCGGCTCACCTGGGAAAGATGGAGCTAGAGGATCATGTGATCATTGTCCACCCCCTAGGACCGCTCCTGGATATTAAATCATTAATAGAATATAAAATTCGCAATAAATGTTCAGATACACGATAATATGTAATGATAATCAACGAAATTTAATTATAAAAAAGTATTTTTTTCAGAACTTATTTCATAGTATAACATTAGTAATTTTCACACATTTAATACAGGATTGAAATGGAATTTTCACTTTAGTTATAAAAACAATTGAATACATCTTTAAGGTTTAACTTTATAAAATTCTATGGACCTGCAATGACAATTAACCAATACGAAACTGTTTCTATATTAATCCTCCAAGCAAAGGGTCATACAGTGCTTTCAAAATGATAGCACACTTTGTTGTTTTCTGTTCTCCGTCGTCAGACGGATTCGCTTTTTCTAGAAGTGAGTTATAAGAGCCTTAGACATCTCTAATTTAAATTTTATTGTTTTTCATAAAGAATTACCACTTTTATGCTAATTTTTCTCGAAACCACCCACTTCTCATCTTTTCAAAATGATAGCACACTTTATTAAAACATGTGTTTATGACAAAACAAACAACAATCAATGTACATAGTAATTAACTAATTGTCAGTACAACCACCACTTCTATTAATAACCTGAAAAATTCGTTCAGGCATTCTGTTTACTAGGTTTTTATTGACACTATTGTCTACTTCGCTCCATGCTTTGCTAATGGCAAATTGGTCTTTGGCGCTCTCAAACTGACGGTTATCGTCATGAATCCGACGCACGAGAATTATCCAGCGATTCTCCACCGGATTCAAGTCTGGAGTGTTCGAGGACCAGTTCAAAGTTTTTACGTTACTGATCTTCAGCCAAGTCTTGGTGCATCGAATGGCGTGGATACTGGCATTGTCTTGTTGGAGAGTGAATCTAACGCCTGGAAATCGTTGGATATACGGGACTAGACGATATCCTAAGATATTCTGGTAGTCAGCGCTGTTCATCTTCGTCGACACAAACGTCAAGTCAATCAGTCCCATAGAGTTGAACATGCCCCAAACCATAGCACTCCTTTCACCGAAATTTCGAATTGAAAAGTGTCGAGGTTCCTTACGTAAATCCCTCCAATAGGAGTGACAACCATCGGGGCTACTTAGGTCGAACTTTTTCTCATCGCTGAACACCACCTAAATTCGAAATAATTAATTAATAGGCTTTTTTTTTGAAGACTCGTAAGAGTTGTGCTTTTCCCCAGTCGCATCCCATGAATATTCTGGCCCAGTGAAGTCTTTCGTCTTTATGTTCTTGTGGTAGTTGTTGACACTTCTTCATCCGTGATCTTACAATCTTGGGACACTTGTCCAGAATTTTCCACACCGCAGTTTCTGAAGCATCAATGCCACAAGTCCCACGGATTTCATTTACGTTTGTCATGCTATTCTACGCAGTTCGCAGAATTTCTCTTTTTCACGGTATCCAACTTGCCAGGTCGTCCACTACTCTTCCTTGCTTCGTATTCTTCTTGAAGAAACAGGAACTTCGAAACAGCCTTCCTGGAGCGCTTGACGACATCGGCAATCTGCTCCACCGTGTAACCGGCAGTTGACAGTGCTTTAATTTGACCTCTTACGTGTGGATTCAATGTAGAAGCACGACCCATTGTTATGATGGTTAAGGATTTGTCAATTTGCGCTTTTTTCGTTAAATAATGCCAAAATATGTGAAATGTGCTATCATTTTGAAACGCACTGTATATAAAGGAATAGTCAACAAGTTCGGGGGTCGGTCAAACATAGAGTCTATTCTCTACCCCGATTGTTAGAAGTTAATATTTAAAGATTCTCTAGTATAATATAAACTGTATTAAATGAAAATATTCAGTATAATAATTGTGGAACAACTTCTCTCTGCAAATAGATAGCATTGAACCATCTCTACTTAATTCTCTAGCGCCTATATAGCCCAAAAACCAAAGCTCTCTAAAGTGAGGATACTTCCAAATTGAAGTTATGATCTTCTGTTACTTCCTGTCTATTTGAACATAAATATGACACCATTCTTTTTAAATTATTTATTACTAAATACTCTAAAAACAAATATTTAACCCGTTAAAAGTACCCGTTCTTCTCAAAAGCATCTGTTATTGAGTAGATTGAGGCGTTCTATACCAATATTTGATATAGTAAACAAGAAGCAGAATGACAACAAGAACTGAAAGATAAACGTATAAAGTATTAGGTTTAAAGAATGTATACACAGAGTGTGCAGAAAAAAACCATATATTTGAAAGTTACAAAATTCTGAAAAATAGATACTCTCATAAAATCAACCAATTAATATTCTCCCTTCCACATATGTAAACGAGCCTTTAGAAATATTTTAAATTAGATATTAAAGAAGGTTATATTACTTTTGAAATCAGTTTTCTTTTGATTATATATATATATATATATATATAATCAATCCAATACATTATGTTGAATTTCTACGTTTTCTAACGTAATTGAATTTTAATTCACATCTAAAATAAAGTTATATAAAACAGGCATAGCATGTTTAATGTATAATTGAGTAATATACAGAGGAAAAAAGTATGGGAAGTGGAGGTAGATCATACCATTTATAATGGCAAATATTGTAAAGAAAATATCCATGTTGGCATAGGTATCCGCCCAGTAGGTAAATTCACTTTGCTCTTCCTTCAAAGTGTCACTGTATCTCTCTTTAGCATGTCGAAACCATCTAAAAAACCAATTGCAAAAAAAAAAGAAAGAAAGGTAGTAATTTATTTATGTTTCTGCAATGTGCTCTAATGAAACTGACCGTGAGGCAGCAAAAGCTGAATCAAAGGCGGTGGTGATCATGAAAGGAATGGATAGCCAAAGCATAACAGAGTGAATGAGTGGTGGCCAGTGTAGATGAACGACACGTAAAGAGAACAAACCAGAGATCGATGATATCTACAAGAAAAAGACACGAAACTAATTCTTAACGTTATTCTTAAGTACAACTTCCTAGTTTTCATAGAATTACAATCCTAAATGTGTTTTTCCCATTAAATTAATTGGTGGTTTCGTAATACACAGTATAATAGATTTTGCTTCACAATTTTATTAAAGCAAATATTTTTATTAGATATATAGTAGTATAGTTGAATAAACCAATATAGATTTATCTATATATGAATATTATGAATCACCGCTTTGCCACTTTTATCTTTGCTCTATTTACGTTTTACACTTTTAAGTTCAAGTTCTACTCTTCCCTGTTTCTTTTTTACTCTTAGATAGGAATATTTTATAGCTTCCTTTTCGTCGATCTACTACTAAAAAGAATATAGTATCAAGATATTTATTTATTATCCGTTTGATAAACAGCTTTAAAAAGATGGTTATATTATGGATTGAATTGTGGTAATAAATGAAAGACTCTTATATCATGGAAGAATAAATAATGTTTTATTTTTTACATATTTTATCATATCATATAGTGCGTTTCAAAATGATAGCACATTTCACATATTTTGGCATTATTTAACGAAAAAAGCGCAAATTGACAAATCCTTAACCATCATAACAATGGGTCGTGCTTCTACATTGAATCCACACGTAAGAGGTCAAATTAAAGCACTGTCAACTGCCGGTTACACGGTGGAGCAGATTGCCGATGTCGTCAAGCGCTCCAGGAAGGCTGTTTCGAAGTTCCTGTTTCTTCAAGAAGAATACGAAGCAAGGAAGAGTAGTGGACGACCTGGCAAGTTGGATACCGTGAAAAAGAGAAATTCTGCGAACTGCGTAGAATAGCATGACAAACGTAAATGAAATCCGTGGGACTTGTGGCATTGATGCTTCAGAAACTGCGGTGTGGAAAATTCTGGACAAGTGTCCCAAGATTGTAAGATCACGGATGAAGAAGTGTCAACAACTACCACAAGAACATAAAGACGAAAGACTTCACTGGGCCAGAATATTCATGGGATGCGACTGGGGAAAAGCACAACTCTTACGAGTCTTCAAAAAAAAAGCCTATTAATTAATTATTTCGAATTTAGGTGGTGTTCAGCGATGAGAAAAAGTTCGACCTAAGTAGCCCCGATGGTTGTCACTCCTATTGGAGGGATTTACGTAAGGAACCTCGACACTTTTCAATTCGAAATTTCGGTGAAAGGAGTGCTATGGTTTGGGGCATGTTCAACTCTATGGGACTGATTGACTTGACGTTTGTGTCGACGAAGATGAACAGCGCTGACTACCAGAATATCTTAGGATATCGTCTAGTCCCGTATATCCAACGATTTCCAGGCGTTAGATTCACTCTCCAACAAGACAATGCCAGTATCCACGCCATTCGATGCACCAAGACTTGGCTGAAGATCAGTAACGTAAAAACTTTGAACTGGTCCTCGAACACTCCAGACTTGAATCCGGTGGAGAATCGCTGGATAATTCTCGTGCGTCGGATTCATGACGATAACCGTCAGTTTGAGAGCGCCAAAGACCAATTTGCCATTAGCAAAGCATGGAGCGAAGTAGACAATAGTGTCAATAAAAACCTAGTAAACAGAATGCCTGAACGAATTTTTCAGGTTATTAATAGAAGTGGTGGTTGTATTGACAATTAGTTAATTACTATGTACATTGATTGTTGTTTGTTTTGTCATAAACACATGTTTTAATAAAGTGTGCTATCATTTTGAAACGAACTGTATATTATGAAGAATTTAAGGGAAATAACGTTTTAGTTGGTGGCTATATCCTCCATGAGACAGGAGTTTTTATTGAGAAATAATTAGTTAGAAGTGATTAGTTTAAAGTAGAAAATTTTGATATGTGTTTACATTTATAAGTTCATTTATATATGAATCAAAATAAACATAAAGTATTGATGTTCCCTACCATATTGACCATTGGCATCCAGATGGCTATTCCGTCACTACAGTTGACTTCTGTATAAAATACAGAATACTGCATTCCGAGACCAAAGCAAAGAATCCCATAAATCTAAAGTAGTCGGAAAATTAACAATATTCCGCATAAGTCATATCAATAAAATATATTTTTTCATTTCACTCAGTGAAAAATAACCTCTAAATAACTTAGATACTATCGATTACAGTGAAAGTAAATTAGCAGATGAATCCAAGTACTTGATATTTTGTGTTTCATTATTTGGGTGTAGGAAAATTAACGATAATATTTTTATCCATATTTCCCTACCTTTGCTACTCGCACTACTTTCATTAAAAATTCCTAAGTGCTCGCTTTCAAGTAAGCTAACATTTATGTGCGGGATGCTTCAATGGGGAGCACTAATGAAATGATGAGGTTGACCACTGCTCAATTTTTATGAAGAAATATGCTGCAAGAATATCGTACGAGAGAATCTAGGATTATACGGACTTATTCACAACCGAATAATATTCACTGCAGTGACTGCCAGTATACTGCGTGGGCGGCGTCATAACTATATTAGAGCTCGAATCTGGATATTTTGATTTTAACCTAATCTCGTGCTCACTAGTTTTTCTGTTGTAATTGAAACACTTACAAATAGAAATCCTCCGAGTATGAAATGAAAGTAAACCAGTAAAGTGAATTGCTTCCAGTAATTCTCAGGAATATTAAGTAGCGAGCGATCTTCAATATACTACAAAAACATAATTTAACAAAGTTGCACATGAAATTCTATAGTTATATTTTGAATTAATTGCAAAAAACTATCTTGTTAAATAAGTCTCGGCTATAAATACCAAAGATACATTATTAACTATCTAGTTTTGTTAAAAGCTTAAATGCATACGTACATCTGCTATCCATAGCGAAAATTCGGTGAACTTATAATCAACTTTAGTTGTTAAACGACAACACATTAACCTGAAAGTTGGTATTACTTATGATAATTTTATAGAAATAAATACAGAAATCAATCATATTTTCACTTTTGAAACATATAGACTATATTCACTACCACTCAGACAATAAGTACAATTTGCTTAAGGAAATTGACTTAATGTCCAATAACTAAACCGCAAGTCGGCATCATCAGATAAATACTAAAGTGTATTTGAAATTTATTTGCAAATACTTATAATACTTACTTAATTTGGTCATTTATAGGCATACCTTATGGAACATAGTCCTTTAAGTAATACAAACATATAATTAATAGAAAAATAAGTAGAAAGTAGAATACAATGTGTATGTCGTTTTGACTATAATTATATATAAATATATCGTGTAAGCAGACTTGTTATTATTCCTAGTAATTTCAATACAAAGTGTTTAACCCTATAGACAGAATATTTCCATAATTGAGGAAATTGGATGGTCAATAGCAAAAACGACCCTTTAAATAATCAAAATGATTGCATTTGATTGACGAATTCGATGAAATTGATTGTAATGTGTTACATTTGAGCATACTAATATCTATCATAGGGAAATTTGTGTAGTCGAAAATATATCATCACAAACTGATAATCTAAGTTGCTTATTAAAAGCATATAAAGTTGTCGGCATTGCTTGTAAGAATCAAAACAATTACATATAATATTGAAAAGTGGTTGTTAAGCAGAAAACATTGAATATTTTTGGAAATGCTGATTACAAATATCTGCATATTATTAGACATGGGAATGTTTAATGTGACGCGCATCATTTTAATAAATAACTAAATAATTATAGTCGAAGATGAATTTAGTATCCAAACAATGAGTTTATAGCGTCCATATATCGTTTGTGAAGTAATCATGTTATAATTCAATTCTAGTGAACGTCATAGAAGTATATATATATATATATATATATATATGGTTTAGTTAAGCGTAGGATTATAATCAAATGCCGTCGATCAATTGCTTAGATCTGTTATCAGAAGCGTGATATCAGTAATTTCGTTATCAAATTTAAACATGGCCGATAATGAACTATAAATAGTTCTTATTAGTTATGACAAAGATTACTCCATTTTTGACCTACATTTTTGAATTCATTAATTGAAAATTGGGGAGATTTTTTCTAGTTACTGATTCTAATCATATAGCTTAGTTTACATAATTTTAGGGCAATACCTATAATGTGAGAAAAAAATTGCTCGTTTTTGTAAATCTAAGTCAGCAATATTTATAAAAATACACATTGATATATGAAAATGTTAGATGATTTAGAAAAGATTATTTTCATAGTTATCAATAAACATACAATTACAAGTATTTTACTTAGCCCTTGGTTTGCACATGCAAAGTTGTCGGTCATAAATCACGCAAATATCCGCATGTTCCGCCGGTAATAAATCTGCGCAGATCGGGTATATATCTCCTTTTGCGACCCGTGGTCGTCTCCTGTCTGGACATGATGCACATCATAATACTCCTCTTAATTGGACAATTGCTTAACGTTAGTTTATCACAGTTTATAATATTGCATCTATAAATATACAAGTATATATGCATGTTATTTTTATAATGCTAGATTGTGTGAGATCTTAAACCAGATCCCCATCAATGATTTTATACGTCTCATTATATCAAAATGGCGTTATACGAGAAAAAGGGAGAGATAGAGCAATAAAATAGATAGTGAATATTTTTTTCTTTTTCCGAAACTAAATTTAAGCCTAGAAAATGTACTGTTCGCATATTAAGTTATTGCTTCCAACATGTCATATTTTCATAATGACAGCTGCATTATCGCTGGCGTGTATCTTCACAAATAAAAATACCATTATGTAAGCAAAAAAAGATTTATAGATACAATATGCGAATGATATAAAATTAACAGAAACATATTTAAGCTGAAGGTTTTCTAGCTGATGACGGTTAAAAGTAGTTATTACTTTGAGTTATGAGAATTTATAAAGAGACAACTAAAGATGTCGGGCGGCAAAGCGAAAACGAATGGTATTTCGTAGTATGAATAATGACAGTGTTTGTTTAGATAGCAAGGCAAACATGCGGCAATACATAACAGAAGGCGACGAACTAGGAGTGAATTCATCAGTTTCCAGCTAAAGACAATAATAAATCAGCTTTTTGTTTCTAAAACTAGATGCTTAAAGTGCGTAATGTAGATATCTAAATATTAATCCCTGAATTGCAGCAGGCAATATTAAGCCTTATAGTTAAGCAGTTCTCTAAAAGAGAATTTTCTAGGAACAAGTGATATTTATAGGATATTATGCGAAACTCAGTATAATCATAAAGTGCTCGCTACAGAGTTATTTATATTTTCATGTTAAAGCAATTTTTTTCACAAATTTCTCAGCCTTTGATTAAAACAAAAGTACAAATTTACGGATAATTTAAGACTAAGTGAGATTGCTTAGTCAATTATAGTTCATTATATATTAAGTAGAAAAAGTGAATAGACTTTTATCTATTAGTTATGTATAATAAATAACATTTGTCAAAAACACAGCTTCAGTTCTCTTTTGGACAAGATGGATGCCAAAAACTCGCCATATGTGCCTTAGAAAAGTGTATAGCAATGAAAGACTATCACATTCAGGACAAGTCCACAGTGCGTGAAAAAACCATCTTCACTATTTGTTATTATTAATTTATAATTTTCGTTGTTCCCGTCACCATAAATTATTTTTACTCCGATTCATCTTTTCCCCGATCTCAAATGCTTTTGCAGCTGCTGTCTGATATTTTATTCCATGCCAATTTTGCATGTATATTTGGGCCATCCTGTTATGATCAATGTGCTCGTGAGTGATCAATTTTGATTTAAATACTGAATGAAATCATAGGCAGTTGTTAAATTTTTAACTCTTATTGTATGTCCTTATCCAGTTAAAATATTTAAGTTATTTTATGTGGTTCTATTTATAAAATTTCCATGATTTCGTTTAGAATGTGATGCCTGCAAATACGCACAAGATCAGATCAGAAAAATTGTTATGAACAAGCCTACTGGTTAGTAAAGTAAAATTTTGTGCATTACAACTACTTTTTTTTAGATTATGTAGAATAGTTTTGAAACTAGGTTTTTTAGATATCAAAACAAACCTGTAATTATCCTTACTTACATTACTGACACTTAATTTTAGATGGCAAGTGTCCAGAACTAGAAAACTGTGCAGAAACCTGCATAGCTGAAGAAGTAAGTAAGATATCTTCACAAAGGTACTTTTAAGTTTGATAAAATACTCACTTAAAGTTCTTAAGTTCCGAGACCCATTCTCATGTGTTTTTCGTCGTCGTTGCTCTCGTCATTGTTTAGATGAATGGCGATGTGCTCCCTGTCATAATGTGGTGAGTATCGTAAACTAAAGTATTCTTTTCGGTTTCATGGAATATTATTTAAGGTTAAACGAGTTTTCACTGGATTCTGTCATCGACGAGGTCTCACTGAGAAATTCGGCCAAAAATGTAGACCAATGTTTGATGAGTTGGTAGTCAATTACATCAAACGACATTAATTAGTGGATAGATCTAGATATATTGCTTAATATATTGTGCAGTGAAATCGTTGTTGCGGGACATTGGCCAGTGTTGGTGTATGAAGAACAGGAGACAAATGTATTGTATTAAATAACTATATTCATACTAGATATATTTCAGACAGATAATTTGCACACTCTTATGTTATTATTTTTAGTACAGTTTATAGAAAAGCACAGTTTATGTTGAAATTCGACCCAACTTCCCATCATTATAAAATGTATATTCTGCTTATTTCATTACTAGTTCATCTATTTACATTAAATGATAATAAATTCTATGTTTAATGAATTAAGTGTGTTTTTCCCTCTGATTCCAAGTATATTTTTAACATTTTTTAAAGTTTATATTTATAGATATTTATGGTGACGAATAAATTTACAAATTTAGGCTAAATATAAGAACCAGAATATAAGAAATATCTTGTTGTGGAAAAATCATGGTTTTTGTAAGCACCACTCGTTTTTGCGCGTCTCCCGTCCCTCCTCTAATCTATTAATTGTTGACATTGAAAAGTGGTCCAAGACGCTGATTCATCATCATTCTCTGCGAACTTGGAGTGCGACAAAGAGGTTAAAACTGACACCAGATTTGTCATCTTTTTTCTCATCCGATAAATATTAGCATTTTTATCAATAACCACTGCACTGTGTTCTATTTCTTCCAGTTACACGTTTCTCAGACACTAAACTGGAATTTTTTCGTACTATTATTTACTTGGATATTTCTTATGTTTAATTAAATAACATAATATATATTTATTTTTCTCAACTATAATTCTGATTGGCTAATAACGTCCTGAATTTATTGAATTTACTTACTCTGTCTTTCCGTTATTAGTTTATCATATGATAAAACCACTCACTAAAGACCAGACAAGTAGAAGTATAACAATAGATATTTGATGTTATTTCTCATAATTAGTAGAAGGGTTGTTTAGTGGCAAATTTATTTGAAGGAAAATATGCCAAATGGGTTATTATTTCTACAGAAATAACTACTTATGCTTTGTGTGAAGTAAAGTAGACGATTCGTCATGTGTTCAATACAATGCTGGCCTGATAGCATCTGACGACACTGACGGTCGGCTACTACGTGTCACGTAGTACATGTTTCATCATCAGCGGCCATATGCGACTCACACGCGTATAATTATTTGTTCTTCTCTCACTTTGTTTTTCGCTCATCTTTTTTTCCAATCTCTAACAATTCTTATCCAATTATTTGCCAACATTTTCCTAGTTTTTCTGTAAATAACAAAATTCCTTTACATATACAATGTGTATATTAAGATGTAGCCATCACTAGAACAGAGAGAAGAAAACACTTTTTCTTTAGGGAGAAATCTCAAAGGGCAACAGTTGCCTATTCTCTTTGTCATTCTATCTCGATTTCTTTCACAGTTCAAATTATCGCTTTGATACCAACTTAGCTGTGTTTAGAAATTTTGATCATACTATAACTGATGAACAAAAGATTTTCAGATATCTTCCACATGAAACTAATGGTTAAATAACTTTCGCTAAGATAAATATTTCATAAGTTAATTCTTTAAAAGTTTAAAACACATGATATGCATTCTATAATATAGAGAAAAACCAACATCTTCTAGATGCGTACAAGCATATTCGTATTTTCGTAGTCACCTTGTTTATACATCCCGTGTTTCTTTTCTATAGTACTCATTTGTATCTTGTCTAGAGAAATAAACCAGTTAGTCAAGGTTGAGGGTTAACTCTGAAGATATTTCACAGACAGTCACCCGCTGTCTTCCACGTCCCATGTCCTATCTCCCTCTAGATCTGCGTCTTTCGGACCATCACCAATCGATCTGTTCACAAAATCCCGCCGGCAAACAGCTGTAACACAAGGATAGACCGTTCCACTATTATTACCAGTGTTTTACACATTAATAATTACCGAATAGGGCGCTTTATAATCATATCAATCCGTTTCCCATTAATTAGACATTCTTTACGGCTTCTTTTTATATTCTAAATGATATTTGTAGTATTTTTCTAATCTTGACATTTCGCTTTCTATGAAAAAAGGAAGAGAGATGAAAAGTGGTAGAAAGAGAAGACGATAAGGTTAAAAATCAATATAGTTATCATTTTCCAGAATTATTTCCTTCATAATTATTTACGATAAGTTCGATTTTTAAAATGTCAAAAGACTGCATTTTTTAAAAGAATTGCCAGAGCTTAGATATAATTAGTTTGAAGAAATATTTCAGGAATATATTTATCTATGCATTATTTTTAATTGGTGCTACTGACGTATTTTTCAAAATTTGTTGAATCGTAGGTGAATCCCCAATAGTGGGATCGAAATATTAGAGTAATGTTGTGCTTTAAAATATTGTTGTTTGTAAGTGAGATCCTATTCTTCACCTTGCAAAATACAATTAGCTATACGCAAGAATATTCAGTATTTTAAAACTCGTTTTAAAATAACGTTATTGATGGTCATTTTCTAATTATGTTTACTACTAAACATTCAGTATTACAGTGTTTCAATCATTGTTATGTTCCACTCAACCTGATATGCAATTTATATTCAACCTTGGATATTTTGTGCTATTTTTGGCGACAGGACTTTCTGCAAAATCCTCGCTGTGAGTTGAACATATTTTAAAGCATTGTTGTAATATAGTTTTTTATGTATACACTAAGTTTCAAATGTAAGACACACTGTTGCATTTTTAATAATTACAGCAATGTTTTTAGGGTGCCATTTGTTGTTCTTCCACCATTTCTTCGATTAAATAACACAAATACTATAACAATTACACCCATAAGGGTCAGTGGTATTTATATAGTATAGGTTATTCTTATTATATAAGGACTACTTTTGAATCCCTTTGTATTACTATATTTTGGAAACTTTAATGACTTGCTTTGATCTTTCTGCGTGAAATGGTATAGAAGTACCTTTTCGTGGTTTTCCATTCAATTTGATCTCATTGTTTTACAAATTTCTAGTTAATCTCTTTAAATAATCCAATAGTTTAGCATTTACATCTTTAATTTTTCATTATTCCTGAAGATATATAAATCTGCTTTTAAGGTGAAATCAGAAAATGTCGATATTCAAGTGCTCATAAAGGGAATTAAAGGTACAAGGACCTTTGTTATCTACACACAACAATTAAAAGCAAAACGTGCAGGTATGTAAGTTATTATTGTATTTTTTGCATTATATTATTAACTTTTATTATTTGGTATAAATAACATTACAAGAACTATATAAATCTTAAATTAATAATAAATTACTAACGATCTACATATATATTAAAGGAATCATTTCGTTTTAAGGATCTCCACATTCCATCTCATTTGAATTAAATTCCTTTATCGATAAAGCAGTGATTAAAATAGATGTCCAAGGACACTCAATGTTTGAGTCAGAATTACTCTCTAAGCCTGACTTTGGAACGCTTCATATACATACTGACAAAAATATATATTCTGCTGGGGAAATCGGTGGGTTAAGATCACATTTTGTTTCATTTTTTAAGTCCATACTGTATACGGTTTATGATTATTGTAAGTGTATGCGTTGTATAACAAAGCTCTTTTGTTGATTATTTGATCTTGGATATAAATCTGATCTTCTAATATTTCTCTACGGAAATTCAATCGATTAGTTCTGGAGCAGTTTACATATCCTATGAGTCAAAATACTCGAACACAGTTCATTTTTCACAAAAGGGTTTTGTCTAGCAAACATTGCTATGATAGCTTCGCAAATGGAGAGGATTTAATTCTCGATATCTAAAAACCTGTTATAATTGGATTTTCGGGGTAATTTAAAATATAACATACGAGTATAGGGCATTATTGATGAAATACAGTTGCTTAAATATTTTTGCAAATTTCATTCCCAACTGTAGCTTAAATTGATTTACTATTATATTAAAGTTATTCTAATTGCTGACTATCATCTATTCAATTCTATTCAAATGTCTTTAAAAATACAATTCGCTTTATTAACAGTTAGGAATATTTTGCTTTCTAACGTGTTTGGTTTTACCGATAATATCTTTATATTGTAAACTTTTACACGTCAATATTGTTTGTTCATTTGTTCATATTCTGTCCAAGTACTTTAGTATTTTAATATTATTCTTTGTCGAATATACAAGTCAGGAAAGGTAAAATTAGACGTTGTTGCTAAATGTATTTCATGGAAACATTATATTTATAGATTATAAATAGAATTCGTTTTGCAGTTTCGGTTCGTGCCTTGCCGCTAACGTATTCTGGAACTTTATACGATGGAACTATCGAATTTGCTCTTGTGGCAAGTTTTAAATGATTAAACTAGGATTCATATACGTATATTCCTACATTTTATTAGAATTTCCACCTACTATTTATAGAAATTTAAAAAGAACTAAACTGGAAATTTTTCGTGTATTAATCCACTGTCTTTGAGAACTATAATCCACGTCCCACTTACTTCTAATTTGGAGCCCAGTGTTTAAAATGTCATATTATACTTGTATATACCATTTAATACATAGCAGTTTAGAATCCTGATGGCTTCGAACTTTTACGAAAATATAATTCTACTAATGATGGATACATTCCTCTTCAATTTCATCTACCTGAACACCTGTTCTATGGCGAATGGCGAATTATTGCTAGACCAAAAGATTTTCGAGATAATGACCTCACATTCGACACAATATTTCTCGTGAGAAACTACAGTAAGTTCATCTCTCAATTTTTCAAATATTTAATCGTGAATTGGTAATCGAAAAGTTATTTGACCGCTATATGATATAATTCACTTTGAGACAACATTATTATAAAGGAATACTATAACTAGTTAATCAAAATTAAGCATAATAATAAATTACGTTATTTTTTGGTTTAATAAATTAATGTGCCCAAATTTCACAATGACTCGGCTTAGGTTATGTTATATGTCTTTCATTTTATCTATACTTATTTTTACTTGTTTTTAATGTAATTTTAAAATGCTATCATTATTAGTAATATCAATACTCATCCTTTATCATTCAGTGCTCCCTTCGTTCAAAATTATCGCCTATCTTGGGGAAGGCAATCATGTAGATTCGACAGATATCACTGTAAACGCAAGGTTCGAAGTTAATTAATAATTAAAAATTGTTAGGAAGATATCGAGTGAAAAGAACACAAATTTATTTCTTCTTATACTAGTTTCACACAGCACCAACCATAAAATTTCCTCAGTGTTTGAACGTTTGAAATACATAGTTTTAAGCTATAGAACCATTACAAAAAAATTGATTCCACTAGTAGGAATACTGCATTTGGTATTTAAACGAAAAAAGTTGGTTTGGTATTGAATTGAATTAAAAAACTTTACCTATTCCAAAAAGAAATATTGGCTATAAAAGTTGATACATTAAAAAATTAGAATTTTCATCATTAGATATATTACATGTTGAAGTTAATCGACTTTCTAAATATCCATTATTACATGCGTTATAGGCTTATTTATAATAAGATAATAAACTTGTAGTATTCACGTTTGTATCCTAATTAGAATATTGATTGAGTGACACAATAGTTCATAGGTATCTCGTTATTAGGTAAATTAGCATATAACTGGTAACATATAAATCCCGCTCCGAACAAAGATATATAAGTGCACGTGAATTAGAATGTGGGTTCTTTTCTCTGGAATTATAAAGATCGACCGGCCATTCCCAACCATTGAACACAACACTGGCCATCAGGATGCCCAAAAACACTCAAGACGTTTTGGAAGCCCATGTCAATCCAATGACAATAATTTCCCAGCTGATGCAGTAGATGCAAATGGACAGCAGACAAGTGGAATGGACCGTAAGTTAATGATGTCAACGACACCAGATATAATTGAAACTGTTAAGGACAATCAACTTACGCCCTCCAGCTCTACCACAATTGTCAGTGGACCCGACAATGATTTTACCAGCTGAAGAAAACCTACCACAATTTACATTCAATGAGGAGAAAGGCCAAACATTCGAGTACTGGTTTCGGCGGTAGAGTCCAGCTATTAGAGACCAAGGTATGGTGCTACCGGAAGACAAGAAACGCGATCTAATCATTGAGAAGCTGGATGAGGTTGCATACCGTGGATACGCTGAGGATATTTTGCCCTCTGTCCCACAGGATTTCGTCTACGACGAAACTGTGGAAAAGCTCAAAAAAATGTTTGTACACATGAAAACATTCATTCGCAGACGATTTGAGTGCTTAAAAATAGTGTGTCTGCCGGCTTCGGAGACCTACATGCCATACAGGGATTTCGCAAATTCTGTCAAAAGAATGATAGAAAATGCAGAACTGAAGGAACTCGATTATGAAAGATTAAAGACTCTACTATTCATTGCGGAACTCCAGGACTCCACATTATCCGAAGTACGTCTGAGAATGCTTGCTAAATTAGATTCATATGCAGGTTCGACCCCTCTCACTATCGATTCCTTAGTCTTGGAGTGTGAAAATTTCTTGACCCTTAATATAGACAACAGAGATATGGGAGCGGCTAACATAAATGCAGTGCGTAGACAGAAGAACAGTTACAAACAATACCGGAAACCCTTTGAACCTAACAGGCAAGTCTCTTCAGACATACAGTGCTTTGATTGTTCAAAAATACACAGTGGAACAACTGCCCGTTAAAGGCACGTACCCGTCACGATGTGAAAGATAGCAACAAAGCAGCTATTCCTAAGCGACAACAGCGAACACGTGGGTTCCGATGTAAAAATGTTAAATTACCTAACAGCAGTAAGTTCGGAACATGCCCCACAATGGCGACCGTAACCATAAACGGGGTATCCTGCAAAGTTCAGATCGATTCGGGCGCGGACATCACGTTGATATCCCAAGCAACCTGGACTATGTTAGGATCACCCACACTGAAATCTTGTCCTAAACTTCTCACGGCGGCAAATGGAGCCCCAATAACAGTATATGGACCGTTCAAGACAGATTTCACAATTATGGACAGGTCTACAAGTAAGATAAGAGGTCATGGATATTGTTACGTTACCGACGACTGATTTGATCGGGGTCGAATGGGCAATATTCTGCCCCTCCTATCGCTCCATGCACGGGAACGTCCATTGTCAGCCAGCCACTACAGGAGACATCGACTCCCTTCGAGAAACAATTATAACGTCGCTAAAGACCAAATACGGATCTGTTTTTGAATCAGGATTGGGACGATGTACCAAGACTAGAGCAAAACTATACTTAAAGGAGGATGCACAACCAGTTTTCCGAAAAAAACGACCAGTACCTTACGCTGCTGAAACTTTGCTCAACGCAGAAATTGATCGACTACTGGAAGAGAAGGTGATTTCACCGGTGAACCATTTAGAGTGGGCCGCACCCATCGTAGCCGTGAAGAAAGCAAATGGATCCATGCGCTTATGCGCTGACTTCTCTACGGGATTAAATGACTCGTTGAGACTACATCAGCATCCTCTACCGATCGCGGAGGACGTTTTTACTAGACTGAATGGAGGCCAACTATTTTCACAGGTCGATTTTGCAGATGCATACTTACAGGTGGAAGTAGACGACACATCAAGGCAACTTTTGACGATCAATATACAGCGAGGTTTATTCCACTATAACAGACTACCTTTCGGTGTCAAATCTGCCCCAGGCATTTTCCCGCAGATCATAGACTCCATGATCTCAGGACTCCACAGTGTAACGACGTATCTAGATGGCGTCATCGTCACCGGCCGCACAACCAAAGAACACCGTAGAAACCTAGAGACGCTGTTCGAAAGAATCCTCAGCTATAGGTTCCGGGTCAGATTAGAAAAGTGTTATTTCTTTATGACACATATTAAATATCTAGGCCACATTATCGACTGCGCAGGACGCCGACTGGACCCAGACAAGATCGAAGCAATTAAGAATATGCCACCACCGAAGGATGTATCACAAGTTCGCTCATTTCTAGGTATGATCAATTATTATGGAGCCTTTATAGCAGAGATGAAACAACTTCGCGCACCTTTTGACAACCTACTCAAAAAGAATACCACATTCAAGTGGTCAACCAATGACCAGACTGTTTTTGAGAGAGTCAAAGAAGTTTTGAGCTCGAAACTGTCGTTAACCCATTTCGACCAGAACTTGGACATCATTGTTGCTGCTGACGCATCGGACTATGGCATTGGAGCTGTCATTCTACACAAGTATCCAAACGGTGCCCAGAAGGCTATTGCACACGCTAACCGAAGTTTAACAAGTGCCGAGAAAAACTATGGATAAATTGAAAGGGAAGGATTAGCCCTCATTTTTGCCGTGAGAAAATTCCATCGTTACATTTATGGACGACATCTCACCTTAAAAACCGATCACAAACCGTTACTTGCGATATTCGGAAATAAAAAAGGAGTGCCCACGTACACAGCAAATCGTCTTCAACGTTGGACTCTCATCCTGCTCGGATACGATTTCGAGATACAATACGTCAACACAACAAACTTCGGCCAAGCAGACTCATTATCACGTCTTATCGCGAGCCAGCAGGATACGACTGAAGATGTGGTGATCACAAAGATAAATAGCGACATCGCACATATATACCAGTGTGCCGTGAAGAAAATTCCGGTGACAATCGAGAGGATTGCTGCTGAGAGCAGTCAAGACCCCGTATTAAAAGAGGTAATCACATTTGTTCACACTAGCAAATGGATTAAGGAAACAAGCCCGGATATCCTACGCTACCATAATCTTAACCCGCCATTGGCGATAGATTAAGGATCTCTTTTCCACGGACACTGGGTAATTATTCCGATCTCACTACGGCACCAAGTGCTTAAGCAACTACATGAGGGACACATTGGAATACAGAAAATGAAAATGTTGGCGAGAGGTTTCGTCTACTGGACAGGCATAAACTCGGATAGCGAGGCAAGGGTACAAAGTTGCCAACAGTGTCAAGAGAACGCCAAGATGCCTATCAAGAAAGACTTGAACACATGGCCCATTGAAAGCACCCCGTGGAATCGGGTACACATCGATTATGCTGGAGCACTCAAAGGAAAGATGTATCTTATGGTAGTTGATACCTATTCCAAATGGCCAGAAATGTTTGAAATGTCGTCATGCACTTTTGTAACTACGATTCGGAAGCTGAGAAGCCTTTTTACCCAATTTGGAAACCCACAAATACTAGTGTCTGATAATGGGACGTGCTTCTCATCCACAGAATTTAAAGATTTCTGCGATGCCAAAGGGATCAAACATGTCCACTCACCCCCTTTCGATTCTCAGTCAAATGAACAAGTGGAAAGATTTGTGGACACATTCAAACGAGCATTAAAGAAATTGGATGGAGAGGGAGTAGGAACACAGGAGGCGATTGAGACATTTCTGCAGACATACCGCCGATCCCCCTGCTCTGCAACACCCGGAGAACAATCGCTGGTTGAATTATTTCTGGAACGGCCTATACGGACTACACTAATCTTATTAAACACTACGAATCCGTACACATCAAGTCAGCACAGTGAGAACATGGAAAAACGGTTTAATAAACACCATGGAGCTAAGAAAAAGGACTTCGAGATAGAGTCTAAGGTATGGAGCCGCGATTTTCGACCTGACCGAGCGAAATGGATTTCAGCCCGAATAACGAAGAGAATTGTCAAGGCCATGTATGAGCTCTTGACCCAGAATGGTTTGATATAGATACGACACGCAAACCAATTACGCCCTCGACGGTGTGACATTACCCCTCCGGAGTCTCCCGAGGTTATCGACCTCCCCTTCCAAGACGAAGTTCAACCACCACGGACAGAAAGGATAATTCCACTTCTTACCACTCCACCGATGAGGACAACTTCTCTGCCTACCGAACGCAGGAAATCGTCTCTGTGCCGAGCAACCCGTCTCTACCGAGTTCTTATCAGACTGAACATAGAGCCCTTAAGGAAAACATATGACCTCTTGTGTTAGTCTTAGAAGAAAGGTGTAGTATTCACGTTTGTATCCTAATTAGAATATTGATTGAGTGACACAATAGTTCATAGGTATCTCGTTATTAGGTAAATTAGCATATAACTGGTAACATATAAATCCCGCTCCGAACAAAGATATATAAGTGCACGTGAATTAGAATGTGGGTTCTTTTCTCTGGAATTATAAAGATCGACCGGCCATTCCCAACCATTGAACACAACAAAACTTAAATAAAAAGTAAAACCGATTTGATTATCAAGGGCCATTAAACATAACATGCGATTATTACACAACATTAGTAATAATATCTTATTTAATCAATTTCTTTCTTTTCCCTCTATATCTCTATCAAAGTATAAATCTGTTTACATATTAGATTAAAATAAGATCTTTTATAAAGCCCGCATTGTATAACATGACAAAATACAAAAAATGTATAAATAATTGTTTCCCCCATTTACTGCCTCATTCATACCAATTTATCAAATTCATAAATAATTAACAATATGATGTTAAAAATCACACATTAAAGGTATTTCCATGGAGCACCAATATCAGGCACATTGTCTTTATTTTGTACGTTGCATGGACGAAGCAGCGAATCAGGGAAATCTCAACTAATTCTGCAGTCACAAGTCAGTCTGATTATTTCAATAGCAAAACACTTGTAAAACAAGAACTCGAGAATTAGGCAACAATACAGAACCGGTTGATAAATACGACTTACAATTAGTTGCAAGGAGTTATATTTGTCAATGAGAACGATTAATTAAACTAGTTAAAACTAAATCTAAACAAAACTGCGATCGATATTTATAGAAATGTGTATATATGAATTCGATAATATAGTATTAAAACATCGTACGATTTCATTATACTGATTATTGGAATCTATAGTGTTTTGTGATAAAAGGCAAAATATATGGAACATTAAGAGTTTTCACTTTTTTGATTTGTGAGCATATAATAATGGATTTAACAGAGAATTTACAACAATGAGATCCTCCAAAAAATTTGCTCCGTGTTGCATGGCAGACTTATAAGCATTGAAATCCACGAACCTTCAAAATTGTGATTTAGATAGTGTATATGTTCCGTTTTTAAAATAGGCTCAAGCATTGTGCTTCTAACTTTTAAATACGCAAAATGTTTACTATAGGACTGACCTGAGTGTACTAATTGTGTTGTAAGGAAGCCACATGGCGACATGAGCTAGAACTACAGCCATTGCGCTTCGAAAGACTCGTGAGCGCAGTTGTCTTCTCCAGGCCGGTATACTACGAGTCCGATTTAGGCCTGCATTTTTTTTTCTCAATTGCTGTTTTTTCTCACTTCGATTTTCCTTTATTTTCAGGTTTATTTTGAATTTTTTGCGTTTCCATTTATATATTTGTTTATATATGGTTTTACCGTAACGAAATTATAATATAATAAATCTTCCTACCTGGAGATAATGCTGATGGTTTTCTTTTTTTATCTATAGAATTAAAGTAGGTGATAGCTGATGTTATTCTCAGCTTAGGAATAGTGAATAATAGTTTTTCGTGACCGGATGCAACACTAGAAAATGATACTTTACTTCTATAAGATCTGTGACTTAAAATAATGCAGAATAGGAAAAGAAACCATTACTAAAATTAGTTTCAAAAATTATTAGTACTTAATAGGTTTGGTATCCCGGGACCCCCGATTGTCGAAATCCCGGGAAATATCCGGGTTTTCCAAAATCTCGAAAACCCGGTAACTCGATATTTTAGTTTCGGATGTCAACTCTAGTACTTCATATATTTGACATAATTTATGATGTAATTTGCATCAAATTCGTGGTAATGTATGGTTTAATCCAAGTAAGTATTAATAGAATAGAATAAGTGTTTTAACTATCTTAATCCTTGTTTATGTTATTCTATGATTTCAGTAGTACTGCTACACCTTAAATTAGTTCTAATATATTAATTTTCTGAAAAAATAACTTACATAGAGTCGGAATCAGAACCTCTTGATATGCGGATTAAATCTCTTGGCCGAAATGTATAATGTAGTAACTTCAAGACTATTAACAAATATGAGACTAAAATAATAGAAAATGGTATCCAGAATACAGTAGCCTGATGACTGAGCTCGTAAAATAATGTAACTCGTCTGATAAATTCCGTTGTGGTGTTCGTGTAGTCATATATCTGAGATAGTATCCGATTTATGTGGATAAAACTTGTCATTGGTTGTTTATTAGATAATATCATATTACTAGAATATGTACTTACGGCAAAAATAGTAGTACATTGATGCCAACCGTTGGAGACTTCTAAGGTTCGCCACACAAAAGCCTGAGGAAGACTACAAAGCACGGCCAGCAGCCAGGAGACTACGAGCATGACACGAACTCGACGCACGGATGTTGCACCTAATCACATAACACTCTCTTCCAACGTCTAATTCCCT
Organism: Heterorhabditis bacteriophora; assembly: GCA_964036235.1. Taxonomy (NCBI): domain Eukaryota; kingdom Metazoa; phylum Nematoda; class Chromadorea; order Rhabditida; family Heterorhabditidae; genus Heterorhabditis; species Heterorhabditis bacteriophora. The sequence goes on from OZ038430.1 coordinate 3,667,922, forward strand.
CTAATTTCATACTATATATGCTACACTTAAGAAATACGTTGGTTAAGAATATTATTAGATAAATAAAAAACAATAAGCTGCTACATAAATGAGATTTATTCCCTTAAAATTAAGCATTTGCACAATTTGAAATGAATACTGCCATTTCCGAAAACAGGAAATCACCCACACCATTGTTTGTTGTGCCGTACATAATAAGACAATATACCTTGAATGTGTCGGGTGTAAACAACTTTCAATCGATCCAATCCGATCGCGACAATGATATTAGAATTAGCATAGAATGATAGTGCAGAGAGAAATTGATACAGCTTACAACCAAAATTCCCCAACTTCCACTGAAAAGTCAGAAGCCAGATGATCTGAAACGATGCAGTAATTATTAATTGAAGTGGCATAATAACATAGCTGTCATCGTTTTTTTTGGACGATAAAGGTTATGATACCACTTCAGAGTAAAAAGAATGTTTGAAGCAGTCGTTGGCAAGACTATTGTACTAACTAAGAACATACCAAATTAATATTTTCGCATAATTCTATCTTTCAAACTGAATTCAGTTCTTATTACTAATTTCATTAAAATTGGTGCGGCTTTCAAATCGGGTCATCCAAGCATTATGAATACAAATAAAGGAAATAATTCGAATCTAATGTTTCACTAACCTTTCCCAATGCATATATTAATAAAATAGCAAAATCAGTGATGCATAGGCTTAGTTTAAATTGAGTGAATGAACTGAGTTGATAAGGACCAGTTGAGAAGCTAGTACGGACTGTGGGTGCTCTGGAAATAATTAAAATATTCTTTATCATTCTAATGCTTCTACCTTTAACAAGTCAAGAACTTTGTACCAAATAAGGTGTATCTTAAAATTTGTAATCTATCCAGTCAATTTGCTTTTTTACTGTATATTAAATAAAGTATTCACCGTCCAGGTATTTAATTAAATGGCATATAAATGAAAAATAATTTTGGATTTACTACTGCATGAAATATTTGTCAATGTAACAAAAAGTATAGATGTGTAACTGACTTAGAAGTAGTCAGTAGCTGAGTTAGTACAATAGTGTTCAGAATAACGGCCGCAGTGACTATGATGCTCAAGTAGACAATTTCCACGTCGTCTATCGCGGCACGTGTAGGCACTTCAGATGACATCTGATTGTAGTAGCTAATTTACTAGAAAATAAAATATATCTTATTTGAATAAGCATACAAGTGAGAAAATAGAACGATAATAGATCACTAAGTGAAAACAAGGATATAATGAAAATAAAAGTGACCAGAACGAAATATACCATTTTTTTAATAAGAGTAAAGAACATAATTAGTATTGATGTACTAATAGTTAATTTTATGAACAAGCATATACGAAACTAATCCCTTCCAAGTCTATAGAAATAGTGTGACTCAATCTTGAAGTAATAGAGTTGCATTAATACAATGCGGATAATGCCTTGAGAATGAAAATTTTATACTAAATAACTGTAAATATAGTACTCATCGTTACATTTCTATTCATTTTGAGAATTGGGAAAATAACTCGAAATACCAATAAAAATGTACTGGAAGTGTTCAAACAATAATAATTTGACTTCACAAAAGATGTTAATATAATATTGTACCATAGAATAAATAATCTCCCACAAAACAAAATACCATTCGCTATTTGAACTTATTATTATAAGTTTCTAAAATCAGTTTTTGTAGGTACTTTATTTTTTGTATGGTTCACGTGGAAAACTAGTGCCACAATTCTATTACTGCATTATATTATTTGTGAGTATCAATATAATGGAATATTATATGAGTAATATCCTCACCAATCAAGGTATGTTAGTTTAACTTTTAGTAATATACGCAGCAAAATATTTACGAAAAACCAAAATTCTAGTTTCGTATTTTCTTGAAATAAATAATAGACCAAGAATGAATGACAGAACAGACACAAGAATACTCTGATGAAAAACTGTTGGCGGATTAACAAAGTACGCGGAAAGACTTATGTGCAGATAACTTAGTAATTCGGATAGTGTTCTTGGAGTTAAGTAAACTAGAACCAACATTTAATCTAATTCTGACTTAACCCTAACTTCACTGGTTGTTGCTCTACCGTTCTGCTGGCCTCATACTAGTATTTTTAAATTAGCGCTAATATGCATTATTAATTTGAACTAAATATGTTAAATCCCTAAGTTAAATTACTATTCCTCACTCACGTACAAGTACAAAAAGGTGAAAACAACCACAAATGCACTCTTTGAACATCTGAATATGATCCGTTTTATTTGATAGCCTAATTATAAATTAAGTGATGTTTTGACATTTGTTCAAGTACCACTTACTTATTTGTTGTATTAACTATTTATAAGTCATCAACCATTGACATTCAGTACGGAACTGAAATTTAATAGAGTAGGAAACACTCCGAATTACAATATTTTGATTTAAATTGTAACTAAAGACATTATAACTGCAAATATAAATAAAGCGAAGAGCCTCAGGCTTAAAGCTGTAAGAACTGGAAGAATCTTTTCTTAGACGACTAAACACCTTATGTTAATTGTTGCTGCTAATATCAAATATCCTCTTACTGTAAGGTGCACTGCTATTAAGGCTGTTTTCAATAAATGAGAAACAAATAACCTAGACATATTTATGGAGTTATAATTATATGCAAGCCAACAGTGACGAGATACGATCAAACAAAAAGCAAACGTCATAAATAAATTTGTTTCAATTTAACTTGTGTACATTATAGTGAAATTATATTAAAACCATTCTAAACAATCGTGTAGAAAAATAAATTCATATAGGAGATATTTCGAAAATACTAGATTAACGTTATGATAAACGCAAATCAGCATCTTTTTGCAAATTCTAACCTTATCTAAGCTGTTCCTAGACCAACCGTCTAAGCTACTTCAAATACTCTACTTAATATGTATGTAGTATAAAAAATATCAAAACACTGTCCATAATAAATGCAAAAATGAGTTCTCAATAACTATAACTGCTTTTGAATGAAAGACATAAAGGTTATGGAGTTGGCACTGCGATAGGTACTTTGGTTTATGACCAACTCCAGGGGGTCCACACAACGTTTTTATAATTGTCAACTGAATGTAAACAATATTAATAATATACTTTGAATACAACACATGTAAAAGGAGGATTTATATCAAAAGAATCCACATAATTGCATTATACTACAGGCTTTAAATTAAACAATTAAAATAGGACTTCACTAATTGAAAAAAAATTTATTTAATCTAATTTGAAACGTGAGCTAAAAATGGCAGACATGGCGAATTATTGATAAATCAGTCAAAAATAGCAGGTGGTTTTTCATAAATTAATAGTGGAAAGAATTTAGATTGGTTGAATAGATAATAATTATTACTGATATTATTAGAAGTCGAGATTTCAGAATGTAGAGATTGGCTTATTATGAGGAGTGGAAGTGGATAAACGATTACTATGCCGTCGGGATATGTACAGTGATGTCATAATCCAGTACTCATTACTCTTTTTAGCTTGTTAGTGGGCGATTGCCGGTTTTAAATGAGCCTTACTGATTTACGTTTCATGCAGTGCGCTACTTGTACTCTAATTATATTTTAAATGTAATCACAAAAATGTATAAATGTCATATATTATTGAGTGCAAACGAACAAAACGGAAATGGAGTTCCAGATTGTCTCTTCTTCATTTAGTATGTTCAGTGGATATTATTGACCTCGCACTATGGTGAAAATATCTGAATCATAGAAAAAACAAATATGGCCCACGCATTATTCATCAACAATTTTTTATTTTTATGTTTTTTCGTGAAAAGGTAATAGGAAATTAAAATTTCGAAAATGCATAATAGATAAGGTAGGAAACAATTCCCAACCTCTATGGGATAGTAGTATTTCATACTTAGTTACTTCAACACTTAAGAAATGACTACTGAGTGCAATGAGCTAGTCTATTTTCAATTAATTTTATAAAGATACGCATTAAAACGTAGCAAATCGTCAAGTAGAAAATATCGCTAAGACCAATTAGACCTCTGTTAGAGTTCTTATAGTTTATTCAAATATTTATACAAGTTTTAAAGATGCACTAGAAATAGCCGGTGGGTATTTGTTATGGGTTGAATTATCTTTACCTCAGCACTATCCCATGGGTTTTTACTAATGTGCCTTTAGGTTCATTTTTTTTTCATTATACAGCTCGTCCAGAATATAAACTTTTGTGGTATGTTTATATATACAAAAAATACGTTACAATTTAGTTAAAATATTGTATTTTGTTCTGAAAATTGTAATAACTTGTCGTCTTGAAGAACTAATTATTTCGAGGAGTGCTGTGATAGAAGACAAACATTTGAGATATTTATAGAAGAGAAGATATAAATATGTCTGAATGAACCTTCATACTCGTGAAATGAGCATTAAGAAACTTCTTATCGCTTATGCAACGGTAAATATCTAAATATGCTCTCGAAAAAATAGTGGGGGAGGCAAATGCTCTGAAAGTGCATAAATACAGAAACAGTGAGATGGGACATTCCTTGCTTAGTCATAATTTATGAATATCATAGATTATAATCTCATAATATCTCAGCATTAAAGAGGGCACTAATTCACAGTATTCTTATTGAGTTACCTTTGTTTCGTAATTAATCATAATTAGCATTATCTTAGACTATAAGTTTTCACACCCAAATGTAATGGATTTGTGGTCGAATTTTCCTACATTTTTATGATTGCGTAAATCCCTTAGATCAGTGAGTTGTATTATATATATATAAATGCAGATGTATGAATTAATTAAAAAGGAATGACTACTTTCTACCTTGATGATATTGGGTATCGTTAATGACTGAGATCATTTTTGCTCGCCAATCTTTAAACTAAGTATAAAATATTATCCTATAAATGTAACAATACTAGTTTTTCTACACTAAACTGTTAACTACTAGACTATTTTTAATAAAAATTGAAACAACTACTACACTATTTTATAATTATACAAAATTTGTTATATCTGAATGAGAAATGTGTTGCTTGATGCTAGTGTAAGTGACGTCAAAAACAATAGTCAGTGTAGATGTATGCCTGTGGTAATATATTTAATAATACATAGGTATATATTCAAAACTTAATCTATTAGGAACTAGAGTTTTGGATTGAAATAGAAAAAAGTCTTAAAATCATCGAATGTAAAGAAGTTTTGTTGAAAAACACAAACTACAAGGTGTGCAACATGATATACGCCAACTTTTTGTGTGTTAAAATATGAAACTGCGTAATAAAAACGCTTCAATTATGGATTAGCTTATAAAATTTAAAATGTCACTTATGAAAGTGGGGATTTCAGATGTTCGACACAACTGCATATATTATTCGTAAATTTGACTCTTCTTGTATCACATGCACCAACTAATGCCGATAATCGTATATATCTTACATACTTTATTAATCTAGCAAGAGTATCTATGCAAAACTATCAACTAAACTTTATCTAATTATAGGCTTAGTGAGAGCAATGAAGGAAAATTTGTGGGCATATTTTTATATTAGAGAAAACGTGGAATGTCTACGCAGCTTCTTCATGATTATTGGCTAATAAATTACTACGTATTTTTTGCTTCTGATAAATATGAAAGGAAGTATATAGGATGTTATAGAAAAGCACTCAGACCTTATCATCTGACTACGCGTTAACTGGTTCAATCGTAGTTGCAATAAACAAAGTCGAAGGGTGAACAATTTTGCGTAAATTAACTAGAAGTGAGTATTGACAGACAGGCTGCGTATAAAGAAAAGTTGATATTTTAGGTGATATGTAGAGTATTAAATGTAGCTAAATGCTTCTGCTTCCAAGGCAATATGACCATCTAAATATCTATGTATTATATTAATTCAGAAAAGTAGATGTTTTCCTGTTTTATTGAAAACGCTGCAACTTGATTGTTAATAACTTAACTAGCTAGTTTCCGATTTATCTACAGAAATTACGAAGTTAATATAATAAAACTTGTAATTTCACTATAACACAGATACGAATTTATTGGTTTTGATAATTTTTTCAACAGACTTGTAGATGTTTAATAAAGAACATATGTAATTCGTGATATCATATTTAATTTGCCCTACATTTGCGATGAAGCCACTAATTGTCTAGAAATCATAAGGAATCTTATTATGACAAATTAATTTTTCAGAGTTTGAGATTTGAATATGTCTAGAAAAGTCTTTATGCATTTCTTGTTTTTCTGCTTTAATTTCCCATGAAATGCGTTCTTTATTAGTAATTGTATAAAGTCATCGCGAAGAGGATATTTTGCGAATTGAGAAGTACTATTGCAATATAATTACTAATAACAATTGCAATATAAATAATATCGCATGCATAATAGCTGCGAAATGTATTTCCTCAGAAATATGAGACGGTGATTTGAGCGGATGAGTTTCACTGATCCTATTATGAACCTGTTATAGCCATGAGTAACCAGATTATATACACAATGTTTCTTCTACTAAACCAAGCCGATTAGAAATTAACTGCCTACGACCAGCAGTCAATCCGTTTAGAAATAGCCACGTAGCTCTGCGAGTCACAAACAAGAACTGCGACCACAACCTACGATTTTTTCTAAACGCATCCAATACCTCCTTTTGTCTGTAGTGTAGGCCTCAAGAATACTGAGAATGACTAGGTATAAACTGCTAATGTAGTGTATTCTAGTACTTTCTAGTAACTGCTGTCCTCGTTCCTCTTTCGCAAGCTTGTTTTGCTCAGTTCTTATCACAAACTAACTTATTGCAAGTGGGCTTTTCTAAATAATTCCAACGATAATATTTCTCTTATGCAAATATTAATGTAATGGCAGACAACTTTGCTATACTGCGTTGGACTCTTCTGAATACGTATTTAGAAATTAATAATAGGGTTGTCTAAAGCAAAACATCCATTATTTAAAAATATTGATACGTACTTCATATTGCAATTACGAGTGCAATATTGCAAAGAAAATATACTTTTGCATCAGTTATATTAGTTGAGATATTGGAATAACAAGTATTATTTGAGATTTTGCCACTTCCGGTCCAAGTGATGTATGGAAGAAGATTTGAGACACAAAACTTATTGAGTTTTAATAGAATGTATAATGGTGTACTACTAAATACATCTAGAATACCATTTAGGTCAGTTCGATATAACACAACACACAAATCAACAAGGAGTTTAGTATTTCCAAAACATTGCGCTAATATAGTTTAGTGTTTGTTAATTATTTTAAGTGGGATTAATAAGCATTCCACTAGTTAAGGATTAGTTAACTCAGTTAAATACTCAAGAATATAGAATGGAGTGAATGATAATAAAAGTATATGTGTTTTCTTCTAAATAACATGAACATCAAATGTGCAAATTAATTCAACCAGTATCTCCTAGTATTTAAGCTACAGCAACTTTAGGCTTGAAAGGATAATTACAATAAATTAGCGCTCTAAAAATAAGCGTTCTTTACAATTCAACATAAGACATTAATAAGAGTACTGTTTTCATACTTAACAGGCATAATTATTAGAAAAAACGTTTTCAAATTGATTTCGAGAATTGATAAGATGAATATTAAATTATATTGGAATAATTGCGCCTACATCAGAACATGAAAGAGTTATTATGAAAATATAAATATACCACTTTAATCTGCAGCTAACATTTCGTAGTTCCTTGTACAAACGATTCAATAAGTACAAGTTTGCATAATTAATATGTTTTTAACGATGAGAATATTTTATAAATGCTAAGAGTCGGACACATATCTATAGTGACTAATAAAGTAGAAATGATCATTCGGAGCTGCATTTGCAATAAATTATCCTTATATGTTGTGGAGGATGATCTTTTTACTTAAGCAGAATTTAGGACTGCCAGCGTTGCTAAAATTCGATATACAGGACTGAATAATGAGCTGAAACACTCACGATCACTCAGAGAGGATTTAAAGCAAGTGAAGAAAAACATTTCGCATGAAAATAAGTAAAATATTTCTAGATGAACATTTGTTCAGCACTGCCATTTCTTTAACGTGGAGACATACCAATAGATTGAAAACTCTTTACTTTTACAATAGCTAAAAACACACTATAAAATAATTATAAAATAATTATAAATGCATGAAATTTATTGAATATGATTTTATTTAATTAGAAGAAAGCTAAAAAAAACCTTAGATATATGACAAACCGTTAATATAGAATTACATTCAGTAGGGATGAAATTAGTTTAGGTGAACGTACTTTGAAAACATTCATATTTAACTATAAAACACGATCTAGAAAAGGATATTTCAATAGGTTTCTTATTTATCAGTGAAATTTCTAAAATTTCCACGAAGCAAGCAATTATTTTTCCAAAAGAAGACAAGAAAAGTTCGAGACTTTCCAACAAGAATTTTATTAAAGCATAATTTGATTGTCAAAATTTTGCTGGACTATGGAAGTCAAATGAAATGGAACACGACCCATGATATCTTTAGGCACTTTAAAGGCGCTGAAGTGGAGTGAAAAAGGAGAGTAAAAGTGGCGCCTGCGTGTGAATAATTTATGCATATTATGAGAGAGTAGATTGATATGCACATTATTAGTCTAGTTTCTGGGCTTTTTTTGTGGCTACCAATAGCGAACTGAGGAAATTGAGCGAATAAAGTATTAAATAACTAGTTTACCTACAGTATAAAACAAGGAAAAAGAATTCGCGACGGTTTTAATTATGCTAATCGTAATCTTATTTTGTTTTCATACACGGATACGTATGCAAGAAACAGATATTAATGCAATAACTACGATTGATTCAGGCTTATAGAATTAGGAAATATACAAGTCATTACCACTGTTAATAGCGTGCGGCCGAGTGGTGTATATCTCATAAACATTTAACTTAGATCAGGTCCATAATCACTAAATCTAAGATACTGAAAATGAGATTTTCAATCTATGCGTATAAAATGCGTAATTAAGCTTTTTTTACGCTTGTTTAGTCAGATTCAGGGAACCTTAGCATCTGCATCAACAGGCATCGCGTAAATAAGTCAAACACTGACTGCATCTAGTTTTGTGGATAATCACATGGATGTGTGACAGTCGTTAAAAACAAAGCAAATTATCTACGTTTTAAAGGGTTTCGCCAGAATAATATTATGCGATTTCTTCCTGAAATGCATTATTTCCTCTCTGATTTTGTGAGTATTTTAATTCCATTACTCAGAATACAATTTGTTTTTAGAAGTATTGCACTGTTTTTATATCTGATTTACTAAATCCACGATATTAAATACCAATTCCACCATGTAAAAAATTTATTTACCACTAATTTAGTAAATAGTAATAGTTATAAATAACTAAATTATGTATGTGTATTTTATTCATGTCACTATACACAAGAATTATTCTTCTATGTTCCTAACACCAAACTGTAAGTCAGTAGGCAATAATTAGGGTTGTTATTCGGAAAGTAAAATCAGGATTTTTGGGATCTCGGGAAAACAGAATAGGCAAATTATCGGAAATTTCCCGATTTCGGGATACGAGACAATCCCGAATAATAACAATCGTAATTATGCATTATTATTTTTTATTTTTGACTTTCTGTTTATCTCTATTGTTACTATAATACATAACATATATCTAAGGTAAACAAATATACGGGCATCAGTATTGTAAATTAAGATGGAAAAAACTATATTTAAAGGCTTTTATACCAGTTTGGGAAAATTAATTTAAATCAATTAAAATATTCGTTATTAATATCGAGATTACTTATTGGTCCTAAACGAGAAATAATATTGAATTTTTTTAAGCTAAAGACAAGGATATATAGTAATGGTGAAAATATATAACTTTGACTCTAGTTGCTTTAATAACGTCGAAAGATTATAGTGCTAATTATAGTTTAATAGAAAATTCTAAATGAGTTATTTATTGCTATGATTAATGCTAATCATACCCAATAATTTGTCACTAAGGTGTCAATAGCATTTTAATTGAGAATAAATAGTTTGACTTCTATTTTAAAATATATAATGACTCTTGAATTTCACTGGCTTAGCATATTTATTAGCAAATAATTACACCCTTTATAAAAATCTCGGATAAAAAAATTAATTTAATAAATTGCTCCTTATTATATTCACAAGTACTTTCAAATATTTCCTAATTTTCTTATTTTATGAAAGAATCGTGTAATTAACCAAAGGCATAGCATAATAAGTATTGTAAAATAGAGATATATATTAAATATATTTAGTTATTAGAAAGACACTTAAGAGAAAAGAATTTTAAAAAATTCGGATAAAATGAAAATTATTTGTACTAAATTTCATAGGAACCTTTTTCCTTATGAGCTGGAAAATCGAGTTCTAGTGGGAAAAACCGTAAAGAAAGGGGTTTATAAGAGTGATGAGGATTTGCAGATCTTTGAAGACGTTAGCGTGATCACTTAATTTCCTGAAAAAAAAGGAGATTAAAATAAAATATGCAAAATCCCCAAAATATTTTATATTGTAGTCATTGTTACTGACATTGCAAAATCACAGATTAAAAATCATCTTGTTCCTAATTTTATCAAAGAAGCTGGAAAATCGCTTGATTTGCAAGTAGCTTGTGGTGCATCCGAAGGAAGGAAGGATCAACACCAAAGTCCAGACTTCAATTCTTTCACCATTGCTTTGTTACGATATAAAATCAAGAATCCCTTTTCAAGTTACCCTACTTAAAACTCCTTCTTTTGTTTTGGTAGGAAGTAGGAACTATGAGAAACACTTAGATAATCGGGCAATTATATCTGAATTATTGCTATGTAATATAGTATAGAAATCCAACAAGATAAAGTAGTCGTCTCTATATGAGAAATATAGAGTCTTTTTGCTAATATGAAAGGTGATGGCACAATAATTAAGAATTATATATCAATGAATCTATTCAGTCTCACCAAGGTTTCTACCTATAATAACAAGTTTATTACATATTAATATTTGAGAAAAATTTGCTAGATTTGTCTATAGAAAGAAATGGACGACTTATTAAATAGTGTTTCACCAGCAACCAATTGAATTGCTATTTGTAAACATGTGTATGCTCAAATATGGGAAATTTCCAAAAAATAAAATAACTGATTAACAATACAAATATTAATAACCATTTGAGAGTGATAATCTCCAATTTTCGCTTTATACCTCTAGATTCTATTTTAAAACATTTATACTTTTCCTTATATGTATGAAAGAACCTATCCCATTTGATGATATAGATATATAAATATTTATATAGACTACGTTACCCACCCATAAAGTGGTCGGTTGACATATTTCATAATGGCAAGAGAGTTGTAGGGAAACCAGAAAAGAAAATGTGCCAGGACCACAAGGAGAGTGGTGCGGAACACTTTGCTGCGTAACTGACGACGCCATGCAGGTATTCGTACTTCGCATGAAAATAAATGACATTAACTCTATTTTCCAGAACGAACTCAACTGTAATCCACTTTATATGAACCATTAATGAATTAGTACTTGGTACTCCTAGCAAGACAGTTTCATTAAGATATTGATTCATATTATAAAAAGAACTAAGGAAACTATAGCTCTAATATTACATCACTAGAAATTTTTGATGAATTAAGAACAAATAAAATCGTAAAAGCTAACTTTGAGGTGTTCGCGATGTACGTGCCTGTTGAGCTTCCATTAATAACGATGGCATCTCTGAGCAAGTCCTTTTTCTATGGAAATAGAACTGAAAATAATCTTGTTTATATGGACTTCATATGGAATTTGGAATTTTTGGCATAAATACTTCTACTAAAGCACATACGTATTATTGTTAGATTTACAATAAATCTACTTTCTATGTTGCAACGACTTTCCGTCATATCCAATCATTTGCCTAAGCCACACAAAAATAACTTACTTTTTTGAATCTGAGACCACATTTAGTTGGCGAGGATTGAACACATCGTGCTTCGCTACCTAGAAATTTAATGTTATTAGCTGTTATAAGAATATCAGCGATAGTATTTTATGTCTATCTTATAAATTCTTACTAAAAAAAGTTTTCTAGGAAAACATTTATATATGGAAATACCAAAAATCTTGCAGTTTAAATTAACTAGAATAAATAATCTAATAATATATTAAAAATTCATATTTTCTAAAATTTATATATTAGTCCATTAAAGTTTATTTCATAACACCTGGCTTACCGTCAATGGAATTAATGTCATGTAGAGAGGGTGTAACTGTTCTCGAATATTCCTAGAACATTTTGATGAATTAATGGTAATTTATCGCTGATCTGTTGAATAACTTATGTGTTTAAGGTTTCTTAATTATCAGCTCACATGTCTCGCATATCCAGGCCCTCCTTTTAATGAGTACTGCATTAGTTTTGTAGCAATAAACACATAGCAGATGAACAAAACGATCAAAGGTCCCCAGAAAACAATAACCTGTAATAAAATATAATCTCTAAATATTGTTCCAAAAATAGGTAAACAGACTACAAAAATACAAAATATTACCAAATGCGAAATGTTATAAGCATTCTCAGTGTATTCAGATAGAATAATAGGACGAAGAGATGAAGCTATTGAACTAACATTGAAAAACCTGTAAAGTTTTATTTTGAGACTTCGTCATCGTTTTATTTCTTAAAATAATAATTAAATAAGGTAAGATTAATGCACATAGTTTTTTTATACACGTATAAAAGATACTACTAATATATGTAATTTTGATAAAAAAACACAAAGCCACAGCGTATCTTATAAATTAATCTATTGTAAATTGTGTGATAGTATTTTTTGACTTTAATATCCTTGTTATTTCACTAGGATTACCTGTAGAGTTGCCATATATCGGTGCATTGATCCCACCCAGGAAAAACCTCGTACGTCTCGAAGACGACGAGTTGGGGGAGACTGCAGACAAATGCCATGCACCACGATAAGGCGATAATCACCGTTGTTGGATTAAACTATAATTTTAAGTACTTGGAGGCTAAATAATATTACTTTGAAACACATTAAGTGTTTTCTGCATTAAGGTCTCTTACTATATCACAATAACATATTTAGTAGGGTTGGCATTCAAATTCAAATTCAAATCGAAAATTTGAAAATTTGAAAATCCCTAAATTTAAAAATATTTTAAATTTGAAAATTTGAATTGAATTACTTGAATGCCAACTCTAATATTTAGCATTCAAATAATTGCATTTCCCAAACTCATTTTCGTGCTGGGATTTAAACCCTCGCTCAACACAAATAAGGAATACTGAGCATACTCTACCCATATGTTAGCTTAGTATATTTAAACAATCTACTAGCACTTCGGAATAGTATCCGAAGGATTTTTGATACTTGATATGCAAAACAAATACGGTATCAGCAGGTATACGTTATACAAGGGAAAGCGAATTAGATATCATAACTAAAACGTCTTTCCTGTTTTTCTCATATTCCAGAGCGAGAGTAAATATAAAATTCTATTCAGAGACTTATCGTATAATCCTAATTACTTGATCAACGCAGATCAAACACTGTGCTATTACATGCTTAGTGCGAGGCTTTAAAATAGTTTTATATGGACACTCTAGATGTTATTATAATATTGATATATACATAAATGTAAAGTTTTGAATTTTCAATATGTCTAAACGAAAGAATATAAAATAGGAAAATACTGAATTAATAGCTAACCATGTGATGTCCTCCATGAATTTTACTAGCTCCTAGTACATTTCTAACTCGGTCGATGGCAATACAAACAATGGTGTTCGACGAAATGTAGAGAGAGAACATAGAGAGAAACTGGTAGAGTCTACATGCTTGATCTCCACCTGGCCAATTGTAAGTAGATAGCCATATTAGCTTGCCGATAGCCATTATTAAAATTAATAAATCTGAGATGTTGAGGTTGATCTTTAATAGAAGAAAACCACCCTATAAAAGTTTATTATTATTCACTTATATAAAAACCTCATATAATTTTTAGGAATGACAATAATCACTGTTATACCAAATCATATACATTAAAAATTACCTTTACACTAGCCTTCTGCGTTCGTTTTATTTCGAGAAGAAGTTTTCTAAGTATGAAAGTGTTAGAGGGAACACCCAGAGCGATAACAAAGCCTAGATAAGCCATTTCAATGTAGTCGCTAAATAAAGGTGAAGGAGGACCAATATCCGTCTCGTTCATGTCTTAAAATATATTATATGCACATTTATATTATACGTAAAAATGTGTAAATATTCGTTGAACATAAATAAGGATAATATTATTGGTTAGAAATGGCTTGTATTTGGCTCCTGCATGGTGCTCTCCTTAGTAGAAAGATGTGTAATATTATGTATAGAAAATTCGAAAACACCTCCTACAAAAGCAATGACACATCATAGGTGAACATGTAACGGAAACGTTAAGTCTACATCTGATGATGGGAAAATTGATCAGAAAGTACAATCACCTTTAGCAGAATAGTCAACATCGTGCTCGTTCTTTTTCTGATACTTAATAATGTATTAATAATAACACTAATGCTTGCCATAACAATTTTTAGTAGTCTTCTTTAAATTCTCTTACCACAAAAATAAAATTGTTCGTAAATATTATTTATGGACAGGTTACTATCATTTTTAATACTCAACCAACGACCTTTCGAAATGAGTTATTGGAAATCTGGAAAGTTTAAATAATGGTGACTATCTAAGCAGAATCATTATTTTATCTTCTAATAGTTAGTAAAAATTTAGATCTTTTATTAAGTGAAGATCGAATTATATTGCGAGTGGAAAAGCAAGAAAGGCTTCCGAGTAATGCGAAATCTTAAAAAGTTAATTGGAATAAATAATTAATGAGAAGGTAGAAAACAGACAAACTAATATTTTCAAGATGTATTAGCGACAACATGGTTTGTACACATGTGTAACAACTATTATTCGGCCAGTAAATACAGACTTTAAATATTCTTCCCAGAATATTTCACTTATGCATGTGTCGTTATTCAAAACTGTTAGTGTAGCAATGTTTAGGCCTAATATTTAAGGGAATTTTCAATTTTGTCAGATTCGAATAAAACTTAATCGCTTAGAAAAAATATTCATATTTATTTATTATATTTATCCCGTTCATAAGATTATGGTCTTCTGGTATTTTGTGAGTTTAAAATCATTATTTATCAAGGAGTTTTTGCTGGAACAAATACCTTTTAAATATCTTTGTCATCTAATCTAAGATAATGAGATTAAGAAGTCTATATTAAATTCTTTTTTAATAAATTTTTAAAGCATAGAAACTAACGTTTTTGGGAATTGAATTTTATAAATGTTCGTTCACAGCAAAAAAAATGCAAATAATCAAAATATGATCTACTGAGGAAAAAAACCTGTATTATTTAAAATAATATGTATGGGAATATTCACAAAAAACAGAGATGATCGTGGAAAGAACTTATATTTATATTGTTTACAAGAATCAGTCGCTCGAATATAAACATACGGATATAGAGAATCAACTAAATATGTAATTTGCTGATTTTTTTCCATTTATGACTGCGGTAAAACGCGGAAAGTGAAGTGAATAGTTAAGTGATATTTTGTGGACAACATTGAAGTACTGTGAAAGAATGGCCAATAGATTACGAAAAGAAATATCGATCGATGCTTAAATCCTAATTAATATTTTAAGTGGAAATATAGAAGATTAGATGTAATATATTACAATAGATCTTCGCTGTCACAAGCACACTAAAAGCTTTATTAAATTCTAAGGAAATATTTAATAATGTCCTAATACTTCATTTATTATATTACAATATTAAATAATGTAAATATCGAATGATTCTAAAATGTTCATAGGAAAGACCATTATTTCAATGCACATGTGTGGCTTTAGAATAATAAGTATTATAATCCAGTCCAACATCTAGAAGATGAAAGTAGTAGTTTGATTAATAGATAAAAATACTAAACTAATTATCTTGATTTCATGCAATAAAGTGACACTAATTTTTTTATTTATAGTTAAGATAAGAGTTGCTTTATAAACTTTCTCAATACAATATAGTAAGTGTGGAGACAAAAGATTATTTCATATATTTGTAGGCTGATTAACTAAATTGAATATTCGTGAAATGCAAATTGTGAGTTGTGAAAAAATAGAGCGTCATTAGCTAAAGTATAAGAAAGATGATGAATAAGTATCATTGGAGAGCAGCTATTTAATCCGCCAATTTCACCAGAGAAGGTGGTGAGGTTCTTAGTGCATTTTCTTATAATACTAGTGGGCTTTAGAAGACAACAATCTTCTCTAACGAAAAATAATATCGATTATTAAATAGCAAAAGAAAGGTTCAAACGAGGAGAATGTGCTACGAAATCGGAACGAAATAGTGAAACTAGTTTATTGTGTTGATCAAATAAAGACAGTATATACCATAAAATTTCTCCAAAATGAGTACAGCTCAGAAATTGCTTGGACTGTTCGCGTGATTCTAATAAATACATATTATATGTTAAAGACTCAATATTAATCGACAGGTCTTCATTTATTAAGTAACCCTTCCTTGTCTAGCTAGAAAATAATGATTTGTGACCAACTAATGTTTTTCCAAACTATATATTGTTGAATATCTATTCTAGCGAAATAATTTTCACTTATTATAATGGCATCTAGTTTGAAAATTATGATACGGAAATCTTTGCAATACAGCGGTAATTATGCTAGATTGTGAATTACATATGTATATCTAAAGCCAGTAATAAAAGGACACCGCTGTTTTCTATTCAAGCCTAGGCTTGCTTGCAATAAACATTAACAGCTAAATCAGATTACTCCATCTATAGGAAAAAAAATGAAAAATAATTAATCAACAAAAGAAACTTCTCTCCCACTCCATTGAAGTAGGCCTTTTGATCTAGTCATGCATATGCCCATTGACTTTCACTAGTCGAAAATATGGGAAGGCTTGACTCACGGCAGACTATTTTTAATATAGGACAATCATATAATGTGAATATGAGAATGCAGTCACAGTCATGTGAACAGAATCAGCCTACAAACCGAACTGGAAAACGTTTACAGCTCGGTGGACAAAGAACAGATTCGGCATCAGTGTGCTGGTGTTTGTAGGTACAAAGATTGTTTTTAAGAAAACAGCAGTCTTGCTTTTAACCCAAGGCTTAGGCACTCCAATCGCATCCACACAATAAACTAGCATCCACTTAGTGACTGAGAAGTACGAACCTGATACATATACTAATCACCACACGACGTTAGTTCTCGGAAAATCATGTTTTATATTGATAATGAAATACCCGTACTTTATACAATATATATTACTTAACAATATCCGTGAATTACTTAGAATGTTCAGTGCTAAACGGAGTCCAAAACGGATGACGAGTGACTACATATGACAACTCGGGGAAACAAAACTGGCACTAGTTACCATTCATATGTGGGAGATTCGATTACTACTTAATTCTAATCATAAATAAAATTTGTAGTCTTCTTAAACAGTAATTATCAATCCCTCTATCTGCCTTTTTAATATTCTCAAGCGGATGATTGTTAATTAATAAGCAGAATACATATTTTGTTCATCTGTTGACCACCCATACTGCAAAATCTTGCAGCATATACTACTTTTTTCCAATATGTAAACTATAATAGCTCAAATCATATTATAATAATCCTCACATTAATTACGTGATCTGTGAGTGTACACCGCATAATTAATGTGGTGACTGCCACTATCATTATAAACTATACATACATTTCTACTTTTAGATAATTAAAAGAAGAAAATCGTTCACTTGCTTTAGCTGACCACAGTTGTACCGATAAAAGTTGATGCCTAGTGATTGAATCTACTGCGTCATCTATGGGCTATTCCAGACAAACAAAGAAATTTATGTCAACAATTGACTCAAGTGGGTGTGGCATTGTGCCTTTTTGCTAGTAACTGACGTGAAATAACAGTCAGACGCAAATTTGACTATTATTGGTGGTGAATGGCGGCGATTTTGTTCAAAAGTACTCTCGGGAATTTGAAAATTTGTAACTCATACAAATATTACCAATTATATATTCTATTCCTAAGAAATTAACTACAATTAAGGGTTAATATGAGACAACTTTATCTAATTTTAAAAAAAAACGTAGTCATTCTGCTTTTCAGGCTTATTAGAATCGGATAGAAAAAGTCATATGAGCCGATAATAAAAAGGTTGACCTATACTCTATTAGGCGCACTAGTTTATTAGAAAACCTTTTTTCATTATTTCTGCTAGAAATTCATTTACGCCTCAGGATATGCTTCAGGTTGTTTTTTACGGATTAATTAGAGAAATTTATGTCTATGACATGAAAGGACAAAATTCTTTCCAATATAAGGAAACACTTTAATTCCTTATCACAACGAAAATACGTTGGGCGGCTAAAATAAATAGCGCATCGCGAAAGCACATCTATTAGCATAATGAAGTGTAAACATTCAAAGTTGCATAATTCGTTTTATTCCAAAACTTATAATATAATCAAGATAGATATTAAGAGGCCGTGGCTACTAGAAGGGAAACGCATAAATACGCATTTTAACGAACGCAGTTGTCTCTTTTTCCGAAATACACCCCCTTTTTTTAATAATTAAACAACTTTCTACTTTAACACTAATTTTATATCCAACCGAAAATGCTTCATGAAATGGATTTTTTCTACAAATAAGAGTATTATTGATATTTGAAATCCTGACTGGCGTTCATCTTTCATGCAACTAAGAGATGTGATAGAATTCAGCTTTTATTGTGTAGTGTAAATAAAACTAGTATCCTATAACTATATTATCCTTTTAGGACGTGAAATTATTCATTTACAAGAATTTTAAAAGTGACATAAATCATATGTTGATGTAATAATCCCATAAATGTGCCATTAACATGCGCTATTGAATATTAGACGTGATCACCAAAATTATTTAGAATAGAAAAGTAACGTTGTAGAAGTGTATAGAAAAGTAGCAAGTTCATGAGGGAAAGATAAACGTACGGTTCAGACATCTATAATTTTTGTTTTAAAGTGTGGGCGGAGTTTTCAAGGTGTCCACTCATCACTTAATACAATGATATTATTTGGAAATAGATTTTTAGCAAACACATAAGAGTCGAAACATTCGTAAATTAATAGTAATTGAGATTATTTTCATATCATTTACACCAAGATTTGTTTGGATGAGTTAGAGAACAAATCTTAGGGTGAGCCGAATTCTTCAACTGGCCAGTTGAAGAATGCGTCGAATGTTTTCTTGGTTGATATGAATAGGAAGTGGACTAATGTATATTCGATGTGTGTTCAAGATTACATTTGATCAGCTGATAGCCCACGCGAGTTAATTCTCCGTCGAGACATTAGCTGTATTAAATTCCATAATTTCAAACATTTCCAATTTAATTTCAAGGAACGTTATTTATAATGACTCATATGTGGTCTAGTTAGTTAAAAAGTCTGAGTTTAAATAAGATTTGAAATGGAGAAATCGACTCTTATTTATAAGGCTTAGATATTTCCAAATATGACAAGAGCTCGCTATACGGCCTCAAGGAAGGATTAATTAATAGTGATGTAGCGTTGTCTGCTGTCTGAATTATCAGTGTTTCTACACAGATCTGTGATTAAGATAATTACCTGATCAGAGATCTGCAAATAAAAGGTGGCAGGAACTTCCTAGATAAAGTTTGAAGTGATCTGAAATTCTAGGATAAATAGCTTTAAAAGGTCTCAAATAATATTGTATAACAATAATAAAGTAGCGATGCTGTCTCATTATACTTTCTGTACGTAGTGTATTTAAGCTTCTATTCATGCTGAAATCATTATATAAATCTTTTAATTGCTACCAAATAACAATAATAATAAAGCAGTAATTAAATTTTTTTCATGCTTTCAAAAATTATCGTTATCACTTATATATAAAGTATTTTCTTTCGCTATTAATATTAGTATATAAAACTAAATCGATTTTCACTGAAAATTATATATATATATATATATATATATATGTAGCTAATTTTCAGCTAACGATAATAAATTTAAATACAAGATCTATAGCATGCAAATGAGTGATAATTACTTATCGTAGTGTTAAAATTATATTTAATAACTTAATAATATAAGTTCTGTTTATTTTTCTATGTGCACAATGTGGTGGCTTCTGTAGACAGCATATCGCCTAAATTTTTCTATAGATTTATGAAAACTAAATGTTCTATTCATTATAAAACGTTAGTCATTTTGCACAGTTGCTAGTGAATAGTAGTGGGTCTTCTTCCGTTATATTTAGATAAGGATTTCTTATATTATATAGTCTGATTGAAATATTGCGTAACTATTTAGCTTAACTTCCTTGGTAAGCATGGGAATCTATTCGCACAGCAGAATAAGCTTTTTAAATGTGCCACATTTTTTCGCAAGTAA
This sequence comes from Heterorhabditis bacteriophora, assembly GCA_964036235.1. Taxonomy (NCBI): domain Eukaryota; kingdom Metazoa; phylum Nematoda; class Chromadorea; order Rhabditida; family Heterorhabditidae; genus Heterorhabditis; species Heterorhabditis bacteriophora. Next base: position 3,688,456 of record OZ038430.1, read on the forward strand.
GACTAATTTGTGTCATTAAAAGCATTTCTTTGCGTAGAACGGAGTATCATTTACAGCCATTTCTGTACACTATGCAGAAGGATGATTTGAATACTGTGATATCGTGACATACTTATTTCTTCACTACATCATCAGCTATCGATACCTTAGAAAAATGTTTTCGTCTTTAAACATATTTTTAATATTCCAAGCATAAAAGCTTGACCACTTTGTATCTAGAATTTTTATTTATTTTAAAAGATTGCAGAATATCAGACAGATTTTGATGTTCTCAGAAACACAAGTAGCACCTTTCGTCAAAATGCTTGACGAGTTGATTAAGATAATTTTTGGAATTACTGCAGAACTTACTGCGCATAGATAGATGCAAGGAAGTTCTTGTAGATTAATATGAGATATGATGTATAATTTCCTTTAAAATTAGAAAGAAATTATCTGGTAATTAAGAGGTTATATGCTTTTCTTCTCAAAACCCATTTGCATCCTACCAAGCTTTAAACTAGGCAAATCAGTATTCACGGAATAAAAATATCACTGAAATTCAACGCCTATAATTAATATTTTTAAGACAAACAAAAGATTGTACGCAATTTGAGAAAAGGATAAAGTAGATTTTATGGAGCGTTATGAGACTGGCAACGAGAACACAAATACATCATCCATTTAAATATGAAAGCGACCATTCTAGGCTTATTTATCAAACTAGGACATTAAACTAGGATTATTATAATGCCGGATAATAATAAGCTTGATTTGGATATCTCTTTAACGTGAAAATATTTTTTTACTTGATTCTGAGATTAAAAGTATAACGAACATATCGATGGCTTACCTTCTACACTATTATTACTATGCTTTATTAGAATTGCTAGTTGCACCGTTCGTTTTTTACTTGTCTAACATATCCAAAATAGGCAGGGGAGCATCATTCTGTAAGTTCTCTCCTGTGGTATGGTTGGATTGAGTCGGCGATCTTTTCGCAAAGGTCCGTTTTCTTAGTTCTTTGTCCCTTCTAGGCAATGCTCAACTCTTCATTCTCTTTCTTGTTGTTTTGTTATCGTTTTTGCAGGGTTAAAGTAAGCTGGTAGCTGTCACCCTAACTAACAAATTAACATATCTACTCAATATGCTTTGGATTAATTATCATTACAGTATGAAAAAGAGTTCTGTTAGAAGATAGAACTAACAAGTTGAGATTTTCAAATACTGCTTTTATTTTTTGGCTTAGATAACTAAAGTGGTAAATCGTGTTTAGAACTCTCTGAAGCATCTCAATTCATTATTGTTCACCTACCGAAGGGCTCAAAGATAGGCAAAAAATTAATTCAACTTCAATTATGCAAGTAAGTTTAGAGGGCAGCATCATCACAGTTGCCTGCAAAAGTATAATTTGTAATTTGCACAAACTTAACTAAGTTCTAATAATTCAAATATAACAAATTAATAAAGTGGAAAGTTCCTAAAGTGAAGAACAGGGAACATATGAAAATGTATATATTATAATAAATAGCGGTTGTAAAATGATTTTTTCTAATTTATAGCAATTTATACAAAATCTGTGACTCCAGATTTGGAAAAGTTATAAGTGGGATATCAGCGAACCGGGGGGGGGGCAATCAAATGGCTGCGAAACTGAAAAATAGCAGCTAGCATTGTGTTTCAAAGTGCTAGTGGAGGAGAAATTAAGATTGACGGAAAAATGTAAAACTTCGAAAAAACAAACTGCCAAAGAAGTTAACTTAACTTTTAAAAATAAATATCTCGAGGTTGGTGAGATCGTATTACCTAGAAAATCGTTAAGAATGCTCGAGATTTAGTATAAGTTATAGAATAAAGAACTTTAGTAATATATAAAGTGGGATAAGCTGCATCTTAATTTTTAGGGTATTGATCAAACAGCAGAGAGTACAGAATTTAGGCTAACCTAATATCATAAGTCAAGCTAAGAAAGAAGATTCCGTGCTCAAAATTAGGATTACATTTAATTGTTTGATTAGAATAATACAATACTTACAGTATATTTTTTATTGGTTCAGCTGAACGTAACATTGACTGTTTTCTTCTTTTCTAAAGGACATTTTCATGGATATAATAAGAAAATGTCTACATTGTTTTAAACAAACTTAAAATTCTAAATATTAATGTTTACGTATGTATTTAGATTACTACAAGGCTTAAGTAAGCCAATTATTAGAGCAAATATAATCCCACCAAAATAACATACGATTTCGGATGTTTATAGTTAGATAATCTTATGTAGAAATCCACTTTGTTGGAAGAACTTGTCTTAATAAAACTGGAGTGATCTCCATTCAGCCTTTCATCCAAAGCCATGTCCTTGAAGGACCAAGCCCTGAACGACCTGGCACCCGTCTACTTCCAGCTACTGTTTCAGTTTTAAAGGATATTTATTTCAAGTACTCCCAAATTCCCCAAAACTTAGTAAGCATCCTTTAATTTGTATATTAGGACACTTCCCAACTCTATGATACAAAGTGTCGCACTTATGTATTTTGTTTTTACTACAAGTCTAGAATATAAGGAGTATGTTATTTGTCGAAAACGTCGCTAATTATATTATTACTATAACCATATTGCACATTTATTTTTTCAGCTTGGTGTCAACTCTGGAGGAATTTTAAACAAAACTCTTCGACCTCGTCCATTGTCAAGAACCCAACCTCATTCAAGGTTTCTTCATTTGGCCCCTCCATACCACCACCTGCCTGATACTCCCTATTTTCGTACTGCACTAATTATTCCCCCACCTATGCGAGACAATGAAGGACTACCTACTTTGCAGAGGATCACTAATAGATATATTGCTAGCATGACAGTGAGTTTTAACTGTTCGATAACAAGATCAGAATGAGGAGTGTGGACCCCTGAAAGCTATCCTCAAATCAACCTTTGAGAAGAGCTTGAACTATCACGGCAAATATAGTTGATAAAATCACTGACTGATAGTGGTCTCCAATCAAGCACTTTAGTTGCACGATGAGATAGACGAGATGCAAGTTGAAGAAGCATTCAGTAGCGCTACTGGAGTTATTAGAGAATTTGAGAGTCCTCGACAGCCTTCTGAATTTGTTTTCCGACCTTGGCCATTTGACACTACAGATGTACAATTTCGTGGTTTGTTTAGTTTACTTTTATGTATAGAAACCGACAATTATTTTCAGCTAGTGAGTTGATGGCCAACTATACATTTTCTTTGGTTATTATGCCCTTTCAATAACCGAAAATTCTAGCAGGATGATAAGGTTAAATGAACCAATCAGTAGTAAAATTAACCGCGAAATTAACGTAGAATAGAAATCTCAATATCAAATAATCATTAAAATAATAGTTGACTAAGGTATTTCTCGATCATGAGTCCTGATTTTCAGAAAAAAAGGCAAAAATTCGGAAGAGACCAGTTGGTATTTCAGGCTTTTGGACGCCTTGGCATCATGATTACATTTTACAGTAGGCGACCGAATACCTACAATCTTATGTCTTACTTTTAGGTTCATTTAATGCTCATTATTTCTCATTATTGCGTCAGACTTGTTAGCAGTTATCCCTATTGTGATGTTGTTACCTAACGGGTATGTATTAGTTATACGGTTTTGCGATACTGACACCCAGAATTTGTTTCCAGTACCAGAAGTTGAGTTGCTTATTTGCGTTAATTCTAGCAGATGTGGTTGCAAGTCGTTTAATATTTTACTCTATTTCATAAATACTGTACATTCCTGGTAGTGAAACCTCACCAGAACTGTGAAATAAATAGTTTTGAATGCACATTGGATATATTAAGACTTGTTTACACTATGTTATCATGGGACAGATGACAGATATTCTAAGAAAATGAGAAATATGTTAAGGCGAACACTGGATGATTGTATGAAACTCGAATAAAGTGGCATTCTAAATACTTAGGGGACGAAGCAGTTATCATTAACATTGGTATCGAAAATAATTTTTTTTCGTCATTTACAAAATAAAAGCTAGAAAAATAAACGTAAACTATCGAGACCTATTAGTGAGATAAAAATATAGTACTTGAATTAAATTCGTAATCCAATTAATGGTACACTATGACAAATAAGTATGATGAGTTATTTTTTGTGACAAGGTCACAGATACAGGATTTTACTATTAACAGAGGAAAAATAACTACTTTCTTCATCTAAGTACTTAAAAACTGTTTAATAAATAATTTGAAATTCATTTTCAGATAGTGGATGGTTCATGGAAGCAGCGAGTTAATCTCACAATGTGCTTCCTCAACGAACAAAAATCACCATCTACAGTTACAATAGACATTCGCGACCATGGAACTGGAAATCGTGGCGAAACCCAGTTAAAATTTGATCCAATGGCCTCACTATTCGATATTATACCTCTGCGTCCATCATTTAATACAAAAACGAAAAATATACTATTTCTGGTGGGTCGCTGCATATTTTAAAATTCCCCAATTATAGTTCACGTTCTTTTACTAAATATTATTTTAAACATCATTTGATATCAATTTAGTTATAAAATAGTGATTTATAAATTCCACTAGAAGATGTATCATGTATATCTGAATATTGCGCATATCATATAAGTACTTAAATACAGTATACAAGAAGCATAAATAGATAAAGCTCGGGAATTATTCGGAATAAATTAGAACAAAGAGTTTATCAAGTTCGTTATAAATTTAATACTTTTAGGCTCAGTCGACTGGAGCAATAGCTGAATCTATAGTAGATTTCACATTCACGTGCCTCGGTGATATGAAAAAGTCGAATAAAAAGAGCGAAGCTCGACTTGGTGATATCGTAAATTTCGAGATCCCACATGAGTGGAAAAAGTGCTACGTTATTATGGTGCAGGTAAATGCTTCACAAATTTGCTCATTGGTTTTATATTATTAATAATTAATATGAATTATAATTAATAAATGAATAAGTGAGTATGTGCTGAACAACTCAGTTCAAAGATCTATGCCGCTATAAGTCATTTAATCTAAAACTAGAGGAAGTGAAAAGGAAAGATAATAAAAAGAAGTAGTATATGCGACTTACCTTCCATAGATAATCGAACACTTTATGATTCATCTTCCAATAGCAAATTTCTAGTCAGTTAGCAATACATCTATTTAGTAGGGTTGTTATTCGGGATTGTCTCGAATCCCGAAAATCGGGAAATTCCCGATATTTTTCCTATCCCGTTTTCCCGAGATTCCGATTTTACTATCCCGAATAACAACCCTACTATTTAGATAGATAATTCTTAACTGTAATAAGAAATTTCTATAATAATTATATAGGCCTTAACTAAAATCCGTTTTCAAATTCAAACTCAATTGTTGCTTCGAACGGGAATGTTGTTCGAGAGCTAATCTTACTTACTGCTATGCAATCTAAGCTTTCTCAAAGCGAATATCCGACAATAGAAATACGAAACCCTTGACATTCTGGAGTTTAGTAGTCATCATATTATTTTGTATATATTATGAATTCCCATCATTCAAAATTATTTACAAATGAGTGTTACAAACATTTGAATTGCATAAACATTCCCTAGGAACTTTACTATATACACAGTGTATTTTCGATATCTTCATAGAACCACTTTTCAAAGTTTATTAGATGTTGACGAATTAAGCATTCTCACTTTATTTCGTTGTTTCATCTCTAACCAAAAAAAGTGATTTATAATCAATATTGAAAATAAGCTACTTTTGAAAGTAGTTATCATCCTTAGAACAGTTGACACATTAATTTCCCTCTTTGCTGTGAACATGATTTGTTATAAGATCTTTGAATTAATTGCTCGGAACTTTAATTAAAATAGTTAACCTGGTTGTATCGGAAGTAGAATTTTAATGTTTTCACCAAAAACTAATCTATGCTAAATAATTTAAGTTAAATAATCACAAAGATCACAGTGAGTGTAGAAAAATACTTGGCAGGCCTAGTTGATTTCAGAGATCATTTGAAAGTTGTATTTTGTTTTAGAATGCTAGGCTGCCTCTTGAAACATAGAAATAAACTACCATCAATTAAGGACAGTATTTTCCCACCTTAAGTAATGTTGCTTTTAGGCAATATTTTTTATATATAAAGTCACTTTTTTCAAAAATTAATTAAATTAGCTAAATTCACGTTGAGTAAACAGTAGTTGGAATTAATAATAATGCTTTGCTATAGGCTTGTAGTGAGCCATCATTCACACTAACTACAATAATACAAATAGAGATAAGACAACAATCTGGAGTTGTTTTCCTTTGATTTGTTTCTGATTTACGATGTTATTTTTGTCTACAACTAAAAAAACCTTTCACTTGTTAGAGGATAAATGAATTGCTTTTTTCCACTTCAACATTCAGAAATATGTGAATTTATCTGACAACTTATTGCGACAGTTGATTTTGAAGTTGCTAAAAAAGCAAACTAATTTAGCTAGTATAACTGATAAGCACATGAAAACCTACAAAGAATATTCAGCAAGGAAAGTGCAAATCGCGCAATATTCTAAATGGCAAATATTAAAACAGAGTTTATTTGGGGTTTCTAATAATTTAGAATAAATTAAGGCTTCTCGTCGACTGATTGATTCAAGCTCACGTGTAAAAACCATCATGATGCCCAATCTATCATCTGTAGGATCTCTCGAAACCTCATGGATTAATATCCTTAATCCTTATGCAAGTTACAAAGTTGGAGACAAACTAACAGTACAGGTTCCTCAGAATATTGCCCGTAAAGTGAACTATATGGTGAGTTTTTGAGTAGTTATGCTTTTATCTTCTTCGCTTTCACTAAAACTATCCTATGAAACAAATAATTAAAATAGCTACATATTTCAATCGATTAATATTTCATAACTATTCAGCTGTATATAAATACAATACGTATGAAAACTGAGTCAGGTTTTAAATATAAATTGCAAACTTAGAATATATTTCTGTTTTAGCTTTAGATGTGTGGAAAAAAAGATAACATATGATGTTCAAAATAAGTGTGGACTAAAAACAATCCATTAGCAATAAAACAAAATACGTATGTGAGATATCAGTAATCAAAGGAAGATGGAATTTAAAATGAGATAATTGTTTAAGGTAATAAGACATTAATTTAAGAAAATTCACAATTTTGAAAACTAATGACTCTTCTGAGACTAAAACATCGGTTGTTAAATTAGTCAGTGAATAACTGAGAAATTATTTGTTGTAGGCTTTAACTATAAGTCATCTCAGAACATCGCGAGCAAACGGGATAAAGATAAACAACGAAACAGCATTATTATGTTCGGCAGTGAGACAACGTTAGATTTGATTTTCCTTCTAAAACGAATATAGGTGTTTTAGAAATCACGTCTAAAGCTGTCTCTGTGAACAGTTGTCTTTGATGTGCACTCTCGCTAATTGTTCTACTGCAAAAACATTTCCCACGTTTAACCTTTAAATCTAATGAGAGACTGATGAACAGAATTATATTTTATATATTTTAGTTTGCAGTATTCAAAAACAAAAAGCCTACTAAAATTAGAAAGATGACAAATTAAATACATCTTGGATGCAAGAAACTTTTTAGACGCACAGCGTTGCAACATTAAATGCATCTAACGAAAGTATGTGGAAAGTTTAACGTCAAGGAAAAAGAGTTCTTGTTTTCAATAAGCATTTTCAAAAATTTATTATATTCTGTTTATGACAAAAAGACTAAGACATAGTCAAAATTGCCAATTACCTCTTAGAGCTCAATGTTCTATTTTTTAGCGATAGAAATTTTGTCTCTGCGTTAATAGCAGTTGATCATATACTAACCTTGATTGTCAGTTGAATTAAGTTAGGTTACCTAAACTCTGAATTAAATTGAAGAGAAAAGTAAGTTTTATCTGTTTGCACTTCACCCTTTTTATTTTAGATTATGCCATGATGGCATTTTCTACGAAACAATTTATTTTAGAGAAAAAACGAAATTCACTCACAGATGTTACTCATCTCTATACCAGTGATGCACCCAAAATAAATTCAATTGAGCAAAGTAGCTAAGTTCCATAACAATTCTTTTCACTTAAGCGTCTTAAAACGATTTAATAACCATTGAAGCTCACTAGCTATATGATTTAAGCTACTAATAATTTATCACTGTCATTTATCAATTAATTGTCTGGTTCTTTAATATATATTTATTTTATCTGAATCTTCAATATCGATTTATGTAATGTATTATAACACTAAGATACAACGAGGTTGATGATTTGAATGAGAGAAGCGGAATCAGTCATCTATTGAACCCAGCTGTTATACAAGGAGCTCATTTGTAGGAAGTATAGTGGATAACGAATCAACACAGTGCATCGGAAATAATGAAATATAAAAGTGAAATGAAATAATTAAAAGAATTCAGTTATGAATATAACTTTCTACTAGGCTTAGATTCTATTTGAGTTAAGCTCATGAGCCACATCTGAGTAGAACAAGTAAATGTATAATGTTTTAGGTTAATAGGCAATTTAAAAAAAAACAATTTAAGACTAAATTTGAATACTAACGGCTCTAAGTTATCTTGGACCAAAACATTTCAGATATTAATCATCAGTCCTGAAAATGAGACATCTCATCCGTACCCAAAGTGACAAGGTTAGACCCATGGTTATTAGACCACTGAAAATGGCTTCCATTGCCGAAAATTAACAGAATTTATTATTCCTAGTTTATCGTACCATTGGCAGAATATTAATTTGACAAGAGGAAAACTAAAAAGAGATCATAATATGGGTTCTTTGAAACCCAAAGTTACTGCATAGTTTCTAGAGATAAAACCATGGCTAAATGTTCTCCATCTTTTTAAAAAATTGGATTTTGCTTGATTGAAGTTTTCCGTATTTTCCAATTAAATATTTAATTACTAATACCATCAATCTGGATTTATTAGCTTTCAAAGTATATATAAAGCCAAGAGCTTACCTATGGATATTTGAAATTCGTCTTTTATCTAAAACATTCAGACTAAATTCAGAGAAATTGAAATAAAATAGCTGAAAAGCCCAAATTGTATCAGTTATAGTTGATAACGTATGCGATGCAGAGGAACGATGGACTGAAACAGAGATTGTAGCTGTTCCGGAAAACAATTACTCTGAGAAGAAATTCGCGCTTTGTTTCCGTTCTCAGCTTATTTTCCTATATATTACTAAGTCCACGTTGAACATACGGTGTAGGACTTTAAAAAGGTGAAAACTAGTTCCTGGCAAACATTATCAAAAATATAACACTGGGATTTCAAATTTAGGAGGAAGTTTCGATTGATTACTAAACAAATATTTACTTTATGTGCTGACGTGTGTTATACATAGTTACACAATAATAAAACGTCTAGACGGAATAGTTTTTACCCAATCCGAATGAATTTCTCAAGATAACGAGGCCATTTAGAAGGGTGGGCGCCAATATCCGTTTTATGGCTGGATCGACGAGAAAAGGAGTTGGAAATGTAATCATGTCCTAGTCATTTTCACCTGTAACACTCTCATCTGTTCAGGAAATGAAGTTATAGAGTTATCAAGACTACTATCGATTTCTTGAGTTTAATATTAGCATTAAATTTCACAAAGACTGTACACATTCGCAGTATATATATATATAAGTTCAGTAAATATTATAATTTTCTGATTTGATAACGGAAAAGCACACATTTTGAACCACTCTATAAAAATTGTCTTTTTAAGGTGGTGTGCTCACCAGAAGCATATAGCAATTATAGTTAGTGTTTTTCAAAGAAACACATTGCCCTTTTAATTGAATCGTTTAAATAATTGTAGTATTGTTTTTAATCTATGATTCTGCCCATCGAGGCACACGAAACCATAACATTATCTATATCTAATTCTAGGTTTACTTCAATTGATCATATTTTATTGTCTAGTCGATAACTGGGTTTTATAACAACTAATTTGATTTGGTACTAACCAACAGCCAAAGTATAAGTTTATATTGAGTTAAATGTAACACAAATCATAGATTCCATTAATAGTTTTGGATACAAAAACGATGAATTTCTAATTTCGATATGCAATTCGAACTTGTGTAGTCTGGATAAATGTACAGTTAAAGTGCAATCAAATGAAATTAACCTTTGGGACATATTGTATTCAACACTCTTAATCCTAAAATTGTCCAGGTGTCTTGCTGCGTACAACAACCATAAATCGCTATTATTAGTTGGGAAATGTCGTAAATTCACATCAAATGCGTGCGTGACTGTTAAATTAAAGACATTGGGTGTGAATATCCACTAATAAGAAGCTTTGAATTCGATATGATTTCATTCTAGGTTTTGTGCAATTCTAACAAAGTTTCTCTGATTGGTCAAGTGCGTGATGATGGCTCGCTCTCAATTACTGTAACCCAAGCAATGGTTGGACTGTGTATACTTTTTGTATATACTACACACTCAAAACCCACCACAGATATGATCCAATTCTATGTCAGAGACGAGTGTCAGGTTAGATTTTCACGTAGTTATACATTTTTAGCAATTGTAATTCTTTATTACCTGATAATGATATCATTAGTTCTTAAGAGAATATTTAAAGGTATCTACTTTTGCTTCCAAAGAAACTGTAAAGCCAGGCCAAAATGTGACATTCACTCTCAATGGAGACCCTTATGGACTAGCAGTGCTGAGGGCTGTTGATGATCGCTTAAATAATATAAATATGGTAATATAAATTTCCATTATTTTCAATCATTTTTCGTAATATCTTTTAATTTTAAAACAGCACCACTAGAGTGTATTTTAATATTATTTAATTAAGATGTAAATTATTTTCAAAAGTGTGTTTCTTTCCAAGACTTTCTATAAAAATTTGTAAATGATAGATTAATAACTTATTTAAGCACAATTAAAATTTAGCAAATTGATCCGATTCGATCCAAGTGCTGGGACTTCACAATGTTCAATAGACCAGAACTGAAAGGCTACCAAACGAAACTAGTTAACTTTGTGTCCATCAAAGAAGTAAAAAGAGCATTAGGTATGAAAATATTATATTTAATACAATTTTGTAATGTAATTTCTAAGTAGTTTACTTAGGAGTTGTATTAACCGAATTGTTCATTGGATTAGTAGGATTGAAAAGATTAATAATAGTATGTTATTGTATATTCATTACACAAAAATATATTATCTTTTTTAAGATCAAATTTGCTCTCCTGCAGCGGCTGCATTCTTTCAGCTGTATGGGATTTGTCCAGATGCTAAAATCACTGCTTCAGCATTCTCTAATTTTTGTCTAAAAGTCATTGTCGATCAATGCATGAATCCAGAACAACCGAATGGTTGGTCACAATCCCACCATTATAAAACTTTAATTCGTATATTTTAAAATGCAAATATATCACTGTTTTGTTAATCGTATTTCTTGTTGGTACTAAATAATTGAAAAGTATTATAGCAACCAACTGTCATTTTTATCACTTTACTTGTTTAAGATATTTTCATTTCAAAATTCGGATGACATATATATAAAAGGATTGGTATTCAAATTCAAATTGTAAATTTGAAAATTCCTAGATTTGAAAATATTTTAAACCTGAAAATGAATTGAACTACTTGAATGATAATTCTAATATATTATATATATATATTAGGGTTGGCATTCGGGAGTAAAATGTCGAGTTACCAGGTTTCCGGGTTTTTGTGGTATTTTAAAAAGTCGAGTTATCGGGTTAACGGGTTTTCGAGAATTTGGAAAAGCCGGGTATTCCCCGGGATTCGGGAAATCGGGGATCCCGGGATGCGAACCCTAATATATATATATAAATTCCGGAGAATAACATTACTATATATTTAATTAACACATTTATGGTAAAATAGACATTGTTACAGTTTCTACTTCATGTGATCCAAAAAATCCAAAGACATGCGATGCTGGTGCTACGAGCCCATCATCAATTAATGGATTTAAACCAATCCAACGATTATTATTTGTTCCGGAGAAACAGAATTCCAGTAATATGTTGAGGTATTGCTAATCACTTGTTTTTACAATAGAAATGATAGTAATATCAAACATAAATTTAGCGATATGCCTCTAATTCGTGAGGACGACGAGTCCAAAGTTAGGGAAAGATTTCAAGAAGTCTGGCTATTCGATTCGTACAACCTTGGGTAATATTTTATATTTTATTGAAAACAGTGTTCAGACGAGCTAGTTATCGTTAATTAGTTTTATACTAATTATTAGATCAATAGGCATTTAAGCCTACAATTTATGGTGGAAATCTAAAAATTAATACATTTTTATTAATGAAATAGTTACCGTATTGTTAATTTACAGAGCATCTGGTACTACTTCAACTTCATTGCTTTCACCAGATAGCATTGGCAGCTGGTCTATCTCTTCAGTCTTCTGGTCCCCAGGGCAAAACAGACTCTGTCATGCAAAAGATGTTCAAGTAGTATCAACGAAAGAAGTATTCATGGATGTAGGTTAATAACTCAGAATTACACACTGTTATTTCCAAAAATCAAGTTGATTTTATGGTAACATTTTAAAATAAAGCTAATAAACACATTGTATGGGATATAAAATTGGAAAACTTTCAAAAAATGATTATTAAATGACTAACATTATTATAACAAATATTAATATAAAAGTACTTCATTAAAAAATAGTTTCAATATCGATGTCATTCACTATTATACATGGGACACATTCGTACCGTCTGTTTTGGAAATTGGGTAGTTTGATAGTAAATGCATTATTTTTACGGTACTATTGATCAGGATCAATCATGGCGTTGAGAATGCAAGAGATTTTCCACAAATATAAGTCTAGAACTAGCCGTTATATTCTAGCCAACTTCCAAAAGTTTCAGATTTACGAAAGACGTTCATTCGTCACATTCGATGTCATCATTTCTGATTCCATTCCACATAAATAGGTTATTAGGATTTTGTAAATACTGCAGTTTTATGAGCATATATAAAAATGTGTTTTTAACTTGATATATCATTATTCATTATGTTATTTTTCCGTAAGATCGACTTGCCCCGATCCGTGTATATCAATGAGACCATCACCGTTAAAGTATCAGTGACGGCAACAAATGTGGATATCGAAAATAAGGTAAGCTTAGTAACTAATTAATATTTTATTATTGGTGGCAAAATTTAAATCTTTTATTTAGTACTCAATATGCATATCGGAACTGTCTCGAAAAGTATGTGCTGATATGGGATCTTTTGGCCAACATGGGAGACCTACCTATACAAGGGTTGTGGTATCTAAACAGAACCCAACAGACACGAAAACCTTCACAATGAAGTTCCTTGTCACCGGAAAGACTAGTATTACGTTTAAGCTAAGAAGGCAAGTCTTTTTTCTAGCAATTATTTGTCTTGTTTCCTTTAATAAACGATTTCAAAATATCAAATATACTAGTCGACTGCTACATACTCTTTATTTGGCTTTTTACCTGTGTCATATTTTAGTAATATTGTACAAAGTTAAGTAAATAAATATGTTTCAGAGAAACTTCTTTTCCTGGGAAGCACCACTGCGATGTTGGAGACGTACTTGATTCTGTACGGATACACTTAAATATAGCGGTATACAGCTTTCTTCAATTTGAGTTATCACAGTATCACAAAAGAGATTAAATTATATTCATTGAGATTAGATTAATTTTGAAATTGATATGTATATATATTAGGGTTGGTATCCCGGTACCCCCAATTCCCCGAATCTCGGGAAACACGCGGGTTTTCCGAAATCTCGAAAACCTGATAACTCGACTTCTTAAAATACCACAAAAATTCGGAAACGCAGTAACTCGACATTTTAGTCTCGAATGCTAACCCTAATATAAATATATATATACAGGTACATCAAAAGCTCTGATACGGGTGTTAAATCGCACGATTTCACGATAAAAACAGCATTCGACACGAAAATGTGTCCAGACACATAAGATGCCAAATAATTTACTTCAAATGGTGTCCAAAATGTCTTCCTTCTGTGACCACACAGGCTTGTAGACGTTTCTCCAAGTTACCCAAGATTTAATAAAGGCCACCTTAAGACAGTCCGAATTGTTGCAGGATGTTCTACTTGGCTTATTTCCCAAGACCGGCCATATTGCGAGGTCCATCACATTCAGATCAGATGAATTTGATGGCCAAATGTCGTTGCCCCAAAAGTCTGGAATCTGCTGCCGGCAGAGCCCAACAGTTGTTCTGGCTTCATGAGTTGGTGTCCAGTCCTGTTGAAATGTCCAGTTCTGTGATCCGAAATGTTCTGAGGTCCAGGGAACCACTGCCTTCAATAGAATGTCGGCTTGCTAGTATTTGACGTCAATTCTGACATTTTTCTCGACGAATACCAACGGAACTTTACCTGATGCCGTTATTCCGACTCACACCATGACAGATGACGGAAAATGACTTCTAGCATTTACGGATGCTTTCTCAGACCTCCGATGTCTGCGTTGAAGAGGTTGTCTGCTGTTCTGCCTATTTCACGCCGGATTGGCAGTGAAAGACACGTTTGAGGCGCGGCTCTGCCGAACAATGCTTAGGAGTTTCCTTGCTTTCTTGTAGTCATGATCTTCATTTTTTCCCTCAACATGGACTTTACGGACCTTATGTGGCTAGAACCCCAGTTCGTGTGTGACGATTCTCCTCATTAATGTTGGACTGATATTGAGGTCAGAAGCCATCCTCCCCATTAATCTCTTGTTATATCAAAGGATCCTCTCTGACATTTGTCCAAATGTGAAATGTGCTCATGGACCTGTGTCTTCCACTGCTAGAACGATCTTCTACTGTATGCAACTCCTAATATTGTGTCGCAATCCGGTGAAGAGCCACTCTCGTGACAGCTTTTTATCATTTTCTTGTCTTTATTCATGCAAGTGGGTGGTAGTAGGACGTAGAGCTTTGGGCATTAAAGAACAGTTCAGAAACGAGGGAATGGAGTGAAATTTTAAATATCGTCCAACGACGCTCTGGGCAACGTATTTGCATAACTATAGCGAATTACCACATCATATATGCAGATTTAACAGTACTTGTATTTTGTATCAGAACTTTTGGTGCATCCTGTATATGTGCATCATTGTTGTAAACAGAAAATCTTAATTTCTGATAATTTCTTTTTTTTTAAAGAAATTACATATCTGTTTGGATTTGTATTATATTATTATTACCATCCAATTAGAAATTAGTAGAATAACAACAGCAACGTAGTAGTTTTTCATTCCTATTTACATCTAGAAACGAGCTGAAACCGAAGAACACTATAAACGGCTCATTCTAAACGCCAAGAAGCCACTGGCAAAAGTAATAATGAATGATGTACAAGAGGCGTTCAACGACGCGGTCTCCACTCCATTGAAAGATGCTATAGGCAAGTTCTTCGCTAATTTCGCTGTTGAACATATTATTTGTGTCCGTTTCCAAGGATATTAAAGCATGCAGTAAGCCATACATCTACAGTATAGAGAAAATGATACTTCTTTCAGCTCATGTGTTAAAAATCAACTAGTTCTTTAATGAAATTCCTTATTAGAGTTTTATTAATGTTTAAAATAGGGTAAAGATTAGAATTCTACAAGGTGTGTCGAAACTTCTGGCAAAAGTGCAAGTATATTTCAGTTAGCATAGTAATTCTCAGTGCTGGCACAGACATGCTGTTGAAAACCTCTCCGAAGCACTCTTCTATTTCTATTCGCTTCCACCGTTTCTAGATTGTTGTATACTCTCGAAGACCTCATGAACTAGCACGTGTAAAGCAAGAAGAAAAGTATTGCTAAGAAGCTCAGGGTCACCGGAATGACTGTTGTCCGGACCGGAAGACCCAGGCCTATGAACACTTACTATTCAAAAAAGTGTCAAAAATAAGGCCCTTGAGATCGATGGCGAAGGTGACTTTTAATCTCAATATTAGTTCAATAACAACGAAGATAACAGTAGAACTTGAACTTGGATTCCATCCACATAAGATCCATCTGGCCGATAAAGAGCAGAAAAAATAAAGGCCACTTCACACGAAAAGGCCGAGAAATCTACCGTCACTCAAGCAAGCGGTTTGAAATGGACAATGAATGTCTGAGAAAAAATCTGGAGTCATCAGAAGTCGTTTTCCGTCATCTTTCGTGGTTTCAACAGAGATCAGTATTCAGAATAAACCTGTTGATAACTTATGCAAAAGATCGTGGTAACCAATTTCTATTAAAGTCAAAATGCTCGAAAAGCCAGCTAAATAAGTTATTAGAAACACTTTTAAATCGTAATTTTCGATTATAACATAAGCTTTAACCAACTATCTTTACATTATTTATTCCTTGTAAACCCGTTATTTAGATGTGCATGAATACCGTTTGAACCAAGATACATCCTCTCTCGTAACGGAAATAAATGTAAACATTCTCGATACAAATTCTGTGTTCAGCTTTACCATCGACATATCTAGTTAGTCTTGTTATTAATTATTAGTAATTATTTACATCAGTCTAATGGCTATATGATTTCGTCATTAGGTATTCATATTTAGTTAACCTCAGATACTTTCAGAATTTTTACCAAACTTACCATCAGCCCTAGATACGAACCGAAGAGTGAAGAGAGGAGTCCTTGATTACGGCAACGCTTTTCTATCAGATATATTGAAGAAGTTATCTATTGAACTGTACCAATTTAAACGAATTCGTATGCAGGACAATATTGACTTCCGCACAATCGAAGCTTCTGAAAATAAAATTGGTTCTTGTGAGAATTCTTGATATTCTTTCCTAAAATATATTGAAAAAAATAATTTATCTCTAATATTAGTGACATAGTTAAATATGTATATATTAAGAGGTAATTATAAGAAAAGAAACAAAAATTAAAGATTTGATTGATGAATTACTTCCAGTAATCTCGGACATGCTTCGATTTTCTGATTGCAAAAATGAAAGCATTTGTGGATTTGCCGAATTTGGGCGACCTCAAAAACCGCAAGACAGATCTTGTGTGTACGTTTTTTTGAATTTTTGGTATTTTCATGCATAACGAGATGAATTAAGAGTTTAAAAGAGGCAGATGGTGTAAATAAAAAGAGAGTGATTAAAAAAATTATATAGGCTTACTGCACTTGCCTCTTCTCTTCTTTGTGAAGCATCTGCAGATGAAAGACTTATCTGTGGTGGTGTTAGATTAATTCACGAAACACTTCTTCGGAATTTTGAACACGAAGATATAGACTTACATGATATGGTGGATCTGGTAAATAATATTATTTACGAGGGTGGTAGTAAACCCTGATCTGGAAACTGAATGCTGATATTAATCTCCTATCTGAATGTTGCTCTTAGCTATACAAAAAAATTAGCTTTTATCACTTTACTACCATTCCTCCTACTTCAGAAAATTATGATATGAGCAGCGTTAATTTAAGTAGTTCCTCTTAACCACATTTTAGGACGATCAGATGGACAAACAATGGTTTGTAAAAGCACTTTTGCTGCAAGTGTCTCGAGATTGTGCTATGTATCATTGTGTGGTAGGCTCATGTACATTTTAAAAATGTTTTAATATTGAAGGCAATAGTGGAAAGGAATATTATAGATTTATTTTGCTAGTAATAATGATAATACATCACTCAATATTATAGAATTATTTGTAACTTAAATAGGTTCATAAGAAAATACTGTTTAGAAGAATAACAAGGCATGGAGTCAATTATACCTCGATTTCTACAATCTTGATGAGAATTGGCAGTTTGATGACCGATCAGTTGCTGCTCTCGCCTACATGGGAACGAATGCTACCAGTGAAATCATGCGAATAAAAATGATCGAAGAAGTCAATAGTAAGAGGATTGTATATTATGTTTTGATGAAATATGCAGTAAGTAGTCTTATAATGTAACGTTCCATATGGTAGTATTGTCTAGTTTGAATACAGATGTATATGTTATAGAAGAATAGCTAACAAGAGTACTAGGTTTATTAAGGTTGCATAAGTATAATAAGGACAATACTAACATAGGACTTCTGTCCATCCGAGAGGCTACATATTATAGATAGACAGGGAATAGGGTAGGGACGGGTTAGGTATCAGAGTGGGGATATTCCGTCCGGCCTGGATGTTACATGCCGGGCCTCTCTAAGGGCCTAGAACCACCGACCGTTCGGCGCCGCTCGCGTAGCTAACTCTGCCAGGCGATGACTAATCGATCGTCTGCGCGGAATGCGCGTATGTTATATTGCTATTGGAACAGTAATAAAAGGAAGAAAATGTGAGAAAAAAATTATTTTGAATAATAGTTAAATTTAATGGAATTATTATGTTAGCAATCGTGGAGAACTTGTCTGATAAAGAACTATCTGCAAATAATAGCAGAGAGATACACGATGCAGGTTAATAAGTATCTGCATTACTCTGCTAATTATCCTTACGAACACCTTTGATATTTATAGATGTGACACATAGTTTAATTATCGATTTGCAAATTTTAGCGAACAAGGAAAATTAATATCAATAAGTATTCCTTAAATACATATAGTAATAATAATAATAATAATAATAATAATAATAATAATAATAAAGATATTGTGTTTATCACGAACTTTATAGTACAGTCCAGTAAAATTTATTGTAGGTAATATGATTCCATTCTGGAGTGCTGGTAACGTGCTGACAAAATCAAAGACAAAATTGAGTACATTTGAAGAAGTGAATCGTTTAAAGAAAATAAAGGTATGTAAATATTAGAGTTGGCATTCAAGTAATTCAATTCAAATTTTCAAATTTCAAATATTTTTAAATTTAGGGATTTTCAAATTTTCAAATTTTCGATTTGAATTTGAATTTGAATGCCAACCCTAGTAAATATATTACTATGAACAGCATCAAACTAAAGTGATGAACATTACTTACTTTAGAGTGGAGATGTGCTGGTAAACTCCCTTGGTATTCTTGCCTTTATCTCCGCGGGTGCTGAAGGGAAAAGCATCGACTGGGATCCGCTCGCCAACTGGTTATATGAGCAGCAGCTTGATGATGGTACCTACGATAATGCACTGGTAAGATATAACTGTGAGAAGAATTAAAAATAGCACTCAATTCACGATTCAATTTGGTTTTTAGCTTTATTTTATTTTCTCGTAATATAGAAATTCTTCATAAAGTTATCAAAGAAGTTATCTAAAGATATAGGGTCATTAGCTGAAGGACAAAATAATAGCAATATAAGGACTTTCTGTATATTCTCATTTATACATTTTATATATAATAGTATGCTGGCTATTTCTAGATTGTAGAAAATTTTGTATTTAGACGTTTTATAGGACACATATTTCGCCTCGCGAGCTTTATTTGAGTATCGTTTTCGGAAAGTTGACGTTGACTTTGGAAATGATCTCCAAGTAACAATTCAGTGTTCTCCTTGTGATACAAGAATTGTGAATGTAACAGAATCATCATCTGAGGTTTACGTAAGTCTATTATCTCATGTACTGCTAGCAATTTATTGGAAATTTTCATCTCTTGCAATTACAAAACAAATAAAATGTTAGATGTTAAAATTTTTAGAATTTGCATTTGCTTTAGCTCCCTACGCATATTCGCAGCGTAACTATGACGACGAAAGGGCATGGGAAGGTTAAAGCAGGAATTCGAATTTTGGCCACAAAACGGCAAAGGTCTCGAAGAGGTCTTACACAGGATGACTATTATCCCGTTAGAATTACTGTTGTACAAGAACGAGTTTTCCACGGAACCATCAAGCAGACTGTTTGTTTGAAGTGAGTGTCACTATTCTAAGGGTGACGCCTAGTGTTTTAGATGACTTGGGTATTTCAATAACCTCAATTAGTATGTTGGTTTAAGTTTTATTTTATTCTTGGTTTTATATTAATCCTGATCGTGCGATATTGGCTCATGTTGCTTATTTTTCTTGAATTCTCTTAAATAACAATTCAAACACTGCCGTTTTGTCAGTAGGAGTTATAATTACATGGATTTCTCTTTTTATCAATCTTAATATGCGTTTTAGGGTGCTTTCACCTGTTTTAACGACGATGGAAATTACCCACGGATTATTTACTGGATATACATCAACACCTAGTAGTGTTGCAGTTTTGTCGGTTTGTTCTAAACTGTTCGTGAATTGATATTTCTAAGAAACTATAATAACTTTGTTAATGTTTATGGAAATCAAAGAGTGAATGTTTAATGAAAAATTAACACTGAAATGTATAAATAATCACCAATATTTAGAATTTTAGAATTCCACTTCATTACACCTTAACAATTCGCCAGCAATCTCTTCCTTCGCAGTTCACTTCGTTCTTGACGGTTTTCACCAGAATATCCCTCTTTGTTATGAGATTGGTGTTAGCGAACCAAACCACAGTCATGAACCATTTAATCTGGCACCGGTAGCAATCGTTGCCAGACATCCTATAAATGGCGGGGTTTTTTTCCTCATTTTCTAGCCTGAATTTTTAAAGATTTTCTTATAAAATTATCATCGTCTTGCTTATTATACAATTTAATTTTCCACTTAATTTTCGTTGTAGTCCTTCATTGATAGAAATTTTTCTGAAAAACTATTAAGTTACTTTAAACATTTTGTAATGAAAATATTTATAGATGTGGTCGGCCTGATGCTTATTTCTCATCCAGATCAGTTACGAATGAAACGTTCGATCTCCACACATTTAATCCCAGAGGTGGAAAGACACCAAAAAAAGAGAAAAACACGTAACACGATCGATATTGTTAAACAAAGAATTATCAGAGGCATAGTAGATGATTCCATCGATACAGTGTGTTTTGCAGGAGGTAAATTCTCTAGATCACTGGATTTTTCATAAATTCATAGTCTATCAAGTTTCTTAAACTATCCAGGTTTGTGCTCATGCGCTGAGACTAGTTGTGGAGTGCAGTGTGGTGTCTGTTTGAGAGATACTGTCGAGAATCTGAGAGACCATCTTTCTGACGACGATTCCTTTGGTAAGTATTGAGTTTTTAAAGTCGAATAATTCTATAAATTTGATGGAATTTAATTTTAAATTAATCTCTTTCAGGTGCTTTGGTTAAAGTGCTTTCCACAGAACGGGTATTAATTGATAGTTCATATTATACACATTTCTCAACCGAAGTTAGAGACAAAAGTGGGGTAGGAAAGAAACACTTATCAGGTAGTATTATTGTTATTTAGTTCTTTAAATTTGTTCTCGCCTTTCAATTCTAAGTGTATGTTACAGATAAATTTAATAGTATTTTGCGAAACAAAATTCAGATAAACTCGAAATTTGGTTACGCGACTGTAATCCCAGATGCATTGGAAATGATCTAAAGAATGAAGAAAAGTTTTTTATTCTCGGTGAATGTGATGCAATTACTGTTGACAGTCATGGAAGGTCTGTTTTTCAAATTATTTGTGAAATTGTTATCTTTAGATCAAAAACAGTAGAAAATATTTGTATTCTATATACTATTAAATTTAGTAGTCCTTATTTATTAACAAACCTCCTTTGTCCAACAATGGTTTATGATAAAGGGTAAAAATAAATTATAGACAGCACTACATACTTCGCGATACTGACCGTTTCGAGCAAGCCACCAGTGACTGCGGAGCTCTAGCCGGTGTTATTGTTCTCTTATAATTATTAATGTTATTCAGCGTATCTTCGTTGAAATAATAAATGTTTAAAATATTCTGGAAAATGTTGGAATGAATTCGGAGAGCTGTATATACACAAGTATTTGGAAGTAACTGAGTTTTAATCTTTCTTAAACAACTTGTACAATTTTCATCAAAGTTATTTCTATATGGTAACATAGATAATTTATATGACTTAACTTCTTCATCTACCAACAAAATAAAGAAAATAAATAACTGAGCGCAATACATTTTTTGCTTCATCGATGATAAGAGGTAGTGTTCTATCTAAAAAATCTACTTACCTCGTAATTTTTTGAAATCCTTAAGAAATATATTTATATTGTATTTAGTGTATTCTGTTTCAAAACTACAGTTATTTTCTTATTTATTTTTCCAATTCCGAGTAGCAGCTTTACTGGCATAAACGGTAAGTTCAACTGGACACTAATCCGTTTACTCTCATGCTTATGAACAATATAACATTAAGTTTTTAATAGCTATTTTAGAGAAGAGATTGTATAAAAACTAGCTTTTAATTTCACTTTTAATTTTTAAAACACAATAATATAGAAGTGAAAAAATTCTAATTTAAAAGGTTAAGGGCATGCTTATTGGAGTCATAAATCGAATTAATATTAGAAAAGGTAATTCTAAAAATACCTAAGTTTTCTTTCGTACACACATAAAATTATTATTTTCAATAAGATTGGAGAAGTTTAGCCCAATTGCGAGCTAAACAATCGATTCCAATAAATTAGTATCATAAAAGTAAGCTACACGAAAAATTCCATACATACAGTAAGTTTACAAATATTGAGTGCAAAAATACTAAGAGATCTCGATATTTTAGCTTAATTACAAATAGTGGAGAACTAATATATTAATTTTATACTAATAGTGTCGTATATACATCCAGATATTTTGATACTTAAAGACTATCCCTTTTTCACCGCTTTTTCTTCTACGTTAACAGCCAACTGAACAGTAAGAGTAGACCACCATGAGCGCATATTGCTTATCCAAATCTTGTAGATGCCATCCTATATTTTGTGAAATATTAGATATCTGGCATTCAATAAATAATTCATAGTGAATTCTGGTAAACGCTTTTTCATGTGTATTGTAGCGATAATTATTTTACCTGTGTGATAGTAACTTTATCTTCTAGTGGAGTAATTGTTGGACCAGGCATCCATGGAAATGTGGGTATCACCTGGTTCATTCTGAAAAACTTCATAAAAACACAAAATAATAATAATTTTATTATAGCATTTTAAATTATCATATTAAAATATGTAGTTCTATACGCATATTGATGATTCCTGAACATGACTTTTGGCATATAACGTATAAATTGAAATAATTACTTACACTTCAAAGTCATTATCGTCTTCATTTTTGGCTTCTAAAAAACCAAATCCATAAGCTTTATTTCCTGAAATCCACCATGAAATTATGTCGCCCGTACTGAGGTGTTTCGTGATGACATGAGATTTCCCAGCTATGACGTCGATTGGTTTAGTTCCTTCAGGAATCTCAAAATAAACAGAATGTGTCATTTTACGAAGAGGAAATTAAATTACTTTTAAATTTCATTAAGAAGAAGACTTAGTAGTACTTTTGATACTGTAGTGGTTTTCCAGTGAGTAATTAAAATTAGTCAGACAATAGCAATATTAGCATATATGGGCATTTTGTAAGCGCTAACACAGTCCTTTTCTTCCTTTTACTTTAGGAAGTCTTGTCTCTATTAATAAACTCATTCCTTCCATTATGCTAATTTCCTCTAATACACAAGTACGTTGAAAATTATGATGCTTTCCATCGTTCTCGGTGATCTGTTCAGGAGTGTCTTAATTACCTTAACATTTTTATTCGAGTAGAACATTTCTTTTGGATATGGAATGGGGACTTCAATATGAACAGGAAATTTATGTTTCTCGTCGTTCCATATAGCAGGTAGAGCCTCACGATTTGCAAACTCTAGAATATCTTCTTTCCAATTGGATGAAGACAAAATTCTTACCTATAAGTTGAATTTTACTTAGCTAAATAATCATTAAATACTAGGTCTTGATTTACTCTATGCTATTTTATAACTGTAAGTGAACTAGAAATATTTAAATTAAATTAGAGCAGTTTTTAATCAAGAATTGATAGAAATTTAAAAGATAGCACAGAAATCATTGCAAATTTATTAATAAACATCCTAATAGTGAATAAACTATTTGAAATTTAATTGTAAAAATTAGACTATATTTTGTGATTTACTAACTTTATTTTTAGTTCTTTCTGGTAAAAGTGGACGTACAACTATCCATAGTGCATAAGCAAATGATGGTAAGCAAACCGGAACAAAAAACTGAAAGAATTTTTGGTAAACAAATAAACAATTTGACTTGATTTGAGCTTGAAAATTTTTACACATACTAATTTTGTATTTTTTCAAACCTTTATCATTTCCACGTAATGATCAGCCATAAATTCTGCAAGTGATCTCATTGATCCAGTAATAAGATCGTAGAGCTTCTTGTTATACTCTAAGCCGCTTATATCCATAACATAAAGGATGTAAGCTTGTTTACCTAAATCCGTTAATATTAGCGATTGAAACAGCACAAAAAAAACAGGTCTGAATATAATTCATTTTTTGAGATAATGTAGTGAACAAACAATATGGAAAAGTTATTTCA
This sequence comes from Heterorhabditis bacteriophora, assembly GCA_964036235.1. Lineage (NCBI taxonomy): Eukaryota > Metazoa > Nematoda > Chromadorea > Rhabditida > Heterorhabditidae > Heterorhabditis > Heterorhabditis bacteriophora. Next base: position 3,712,797 of record OZ038430.1, read on the forward strand.
CGATAAGAAAAACCGGTTTTCTTTTCCAAGTCCATACACATTCCCAACATCTCTTCCAAGTCAAGAATTCTTGCCCTCATCACTTCAGAAACAGAAAAGCATTCCATCATGCCACTATAGTCTGTTCTACCACACTAAAAGTACTAGTGAGACTAAGAGACATGCATGGATATTACATTTACAAAAACAAAAATAAACACTGTTCAAATCACCAATCCTAAGGATACAAAACAATTATTAAAACGTTTAAAATAATAACTTTAATTATTACCTGTTCTATGTTAACGATTACATTTTCATGTACTCCAGAGAGTCCAGTAATGCCGTACTTCCAGTAATTATGAATAGGATGGCAACGAGGTTTTTTCCTCATATTATCAAGATCCCAAGTTGACTTTCTCAACAATTTCAACTTAATATATTCTAATAATTTAATTATACTGAAAGTTATTTTGACTTCTATATAAAATTATTTTTCACCTTAACTTCAAGTGGTGTGTAAGTTTTACTGCTACATTTTGAATGCTTATATTAGAATGTCCCTGCAACCAACGTAGCAGGTTGAAGTCAGTGTCATAGTAGTCGCTCAAATCTTCCTTCACGAGTTCTCGAAGTTCTTGAATTTTTTTTGCATCGTTTGGTGGTATTGTTGGCCATACTGTCATTTCTAAAAGTAGGGCTTTTGAGTTATATGTACTAATAATAACTTTTTCAATAAAAAGATCGTCTAGGAAATAAGAATTGATAGAAAATAACATTAATTGAACAGCATTGGAAGAACTTGGATAGGAACCGGTTGCATGTATACAGAGTTCCCCCGTGCACGTAAAGACAGATAGCATTAAGTGAACAGTAAAAAGGAATAAAATACATGTAATTCTTTTCAATTATATGTTTAATTTAATTTTTCGAGATAAGAAACAAATGCATTCTACTTACAAATTCCGAGTTTCTGGTATTTTCTCTCAGAAAACAACTCTGAATTTGATGAAGTTTTATATCACAACTTAATAAACTCTAGAGTGGTATATAATTAACTACCTCCAAATAACCAACTACTTAACCCGCTATATCAATAAAGTTTATTATATATAAATAATATGTCGAGTGAACTAAATTACAAAGAGACATGTGGAGAACGTAAACTATGAAATGCTTAATTAAAACAAATTGAACTTGTAGTGTAAAATGTGTAAACAAAGTAGTCTTCTAAATTATATATGCATTTGAAAATTACATACATCCGGGAAAAGTGATCAGCAAAATTGAATCTCATAAATGGCTTATATATGAATTGGTTGGTGCAGCATTTTCTACCAATTTAGCTGCAGATGCACAATGATGAACTACTTCCCAGATACTTTGATTACTATTGTTAACAAGCTGAACCCGTTCCCCGAAGTCGGTAGAGAAACTAGTATTCCCATTTGAACCTCTTCAGCTTAATTTGGTCGCAACATGTTTTAGAACCTTTAGAATTGTGAAATATTCTGTGTCCTATTTCCCTGTTTATGCTTTTTCACCTAATCACAGCTAATTTATCAAGTAATTACAATAAATATAATGAGAAGAAAGTTGTATACAGTGGCGGCCATATACTTAAGGCACCCCCCTCGATCAGGCTCAATGACGTATTTCACGAACTACGTCATCAAGTTGAGTGGTTCAAAAGTGGAGAGAGGTAGGAGATGTAGTCTGCTCCCTAGTATCGATTGATTTTCGTTGATTCCGCTGTTAGTTTTTGAGAAAATTAGGTTAATCTCAAATCAACCCATTTTCGGTGCGACCATGTGCCTAAGGCACCCTTGATGTAAGTGATGTTATTCCTTTTTACATGAACTTTTCTATGTTCAATGCTAACATTAGTGTATTTAAGTGTCTTCATACCCATGTAGGTCTGTTTCCAGATGAATAAAGGAAAGAGTATCACCCCAAATCAACGAGTGATGATTAAGGTTTTGTTAGACCTAAATTTGGGTCAGGTGCAGATTGCAAAGAAGTTAAAACTCTCTCGATGTGCAATTATAAATGCTATTAAGCATATTTATAAGTTTGGGATGCTAGAAAATGCCCCCCTCGTGCTCCAAAGGAACGAAATACTACCGAAAGGATCGACCGAATAATCTGTCGGCTAAAGGAGGGCAACCGTCGATTAACTGCCAGGGACATTCACAACGAAATAAATGCCTATTTGGAATGCTCACTGAGTATCAGATCAATTTGATGACGTTTGGTATAGGTTGGATTAAATGAACGAATAACCAGGAAGAAGCCCTTCGTTTCTTTGAAAAACCGGAGATCCCGGATTACATTTGAGTAAGAATACCTGCCATGATCAATAGTGTATTAGACTAGTGACATTTTCTGATAATATAGCCTATACAATTATGTGGAGAAGGAGGTTCAGATGCAAAAGCCATCCAATATTAAAATATTAGAAGCAGTTATCAAGAAAGCTTGGGCACAGATTTCAGTCCAACGTTGTGCCAACCTTATAGACTCTATGCCACGACGCTGTGCTACAGTTATCAAGAATTTCGGCTATCCTACGAAATATTAATTATGTACTAACTTATTGTTATTACTATTGTTCATAAAATGTTGTTTTCATCAAGTTTTATAGTGTTTTAAAAGCAATGCTTGAGGGTGCCTTAAGTATATGCCCACCACTGTTTTTACAAGTATCTATGCATATTAATAAACTAATAATAAGATGATAAATGTGAAGTTTAACATACTCATACTATAAACGAAAAAGATTTTTTATTCAAAAAATGCTATTTATCTTATCACTGTAGCTAAAAATACAATGTCATTTTATTCTATACAGATTCAACGTTTAAAGGAACAAATATATAGAATTACTCCAAATGTAAATAACTTTCGAATAGGATAAACGCTACTTTTCATTATTCAAATATATTCAGAATAATTGTTGCACTTTTTTATTTGATTGTGACGATCTGATTCAGAATTTATTGTACCTGATATCCATTTAATTATACATTAATATCCCGTTTGCTGAGAGAAAAAAAAGATAGCTAAGATATTTTTATTTTTTGTTCTATGTGTAAAACCGGTTCCCTTTAAACTACACTGGTTTGACCTAATTATCCTATAAAGACCGGTCAAATCTTTAACACGATTTGCTAATGAGAAGACCGTTTAACACATCATATAGCTATTTTATCATATTGATTCGACTATTGTTCTAATTTTATTACGTTATTTACTTAAGACGTATGCATAAAGATAGCTAATTTGTTATGGATATCCAGCAGTGTAATTTGTTTACTATTCTCTTTAACTTTCTACCACTTTATTTAATTTTCTCCTTTCTATTGCAATAAGATTTTCATCACTACAATTCCTCAGATAATCGGCGTAAAGAACCAGTCCTTGTCAGTGCTGATCTTATTCCTTTCTGATATTCCTCTACATAACTAGTTTCTTGCGTCAATGTTTTCTATATGCGTTCCCTTATAAGATTTATCAATATCCATTCTTTAGTGCCATATTTGTGCTTCTCAAATATCACAAATTAAAGTTTTTTGATCTGTATCGTCAAGATACTTCTAAAATAGTAAATATTCATGGATAATGTTTATGTTACAATTTTTAGAAATATAGCATACATCTTATTAAGAGAAAGCGTTTAGAACTAAAACTAGAGCCATCCAAATTTAATTAAAAACTATAAAATAAAATCTAATAACGCTTAAAAACGAATTGACATTTAGAATATATGTGAATGTGTGGCAGATGGTTATTCAAGATTTCCGTAGTTTGCATTGTGGTTCTCTGCGTCTGGTACTCTCTGACTCATAATATCAGATCAGTGACGACGAGTTGTGAAAATCTTCCCCCAAACAACTTCATTCATCCGGTAAGTTTATCAAATAGACAATGCTAAGAGAGATAAAAAATCCTGCAAAACCTATGCTCTATCTACGCAGTAATAAATCAGTAAACCATAATATGATAGCCCAAAGTAGTGTTTAAATGGTTCAAAAGCAATAATGATCTAAATAGGCATATGTAGAAATGATTTAACATAAAATTATTTTTTCAGGTCCTTTCGTTCTTTGACTCTCCTCCTATTAAAAGTGAGCCACGACCATCTTTCTATCCGAATTTAACTATAGTTCCGGAAAATATTTGTGATTCTAATGTCTCTATAATATTTATTATCCATTCTGATCACAGGAATTTTGAACATCGGAACTTTCAAAGAAATCAGTTAAGCAACGATTGGTTGAAAAAGGCTAGTAATAGTCTTTTCTAAGCACATTATGAAATATATTTGTAATAGCAATAATGATTGAATCGTTCTTAAGTAGACTTAAATATGTACTCAAGTTCATAACCAATTAATTTCCTCAAGTTTTTCTTGGTGGACTAATTTGAAGCACAAAATATCTAGATCTCAGCCAGGAGAGTTTTCGTCATTGGGTCCTTACCCGATCATAAAGAAAAAAATCCAAGAAAAGAAGATCAAAGTGGTGATGTTCTCCTGACGAATATTATAGAAAATTACCATAGCATTACATATAAGGTAATTACGAGTGGGATATAAGTTGAAATTGAACCAATAGTTTTTATTTCTTTTCATTATAATTTATTTTTTTCTGCTATTGTTTAAATGTTAGCATTCTACAGTTACTAGCATATACTAGATTTTGCATTCCTCTCAACCCAATTTTGTGTAACTGGAATCTTACTTTTTTAATTTCCTGGTTTTGTAATAATTTTATACGTTTATGGAATTCCATCTTTAATGTATATAAAATACATATCATTCCTAAATAACCAATTCTAGCTGGCTTTTTCTCATAAAGTTATAGCAAAAGTTTTAGTTTTTTCTACTTAATTTTAACACTGGCATAAATATAATATTTTCAAGTAAATATTGGGAATCAAAGAATATCAAAGTTACAGTATCTCATATATTAGTGTTATTTCATATAATAAGACAGGATTACTTCAATATTTCTCAATACCATACTGTATTTCAGGCTCAATCATGGATTAGATTGGTAGCCTCGTGCAAACAACCTCCCAAACTTGTTATAAAGATAGATGATGATGTTGCAATTGACAAATTAGGCGTAGAATATCTAATTCAAAGGTAGACTTTCTATCCTTTCCAAATTTTCGTCCTTTAGAAAATTTTCAGTTCGTTTATCTCATTAGCCATTTAGAAAAAACTACTAGGAATCCTAAAAACGCAATACTTACAGTAATTTGTTTAAAATTACCTATTAAGGTATGGTCGAATGAAAAATATGCTGGCATGTCGAGTATTTTCTCACGGTGCAGTTGTCAGAAACCCAAAATCCAAATGGTTAGTTTTCGTTATTGAGTAGCCAATTTATCAATTTGGATACCACTTGCAAATTAAATTTTTGCAGAATTTTCACAAGTTTCTTTCCGTATTTAAGAACAAAGGTGCAGCCACATCCAGTTATTAATGTAGTGAAATACTAGTGTACTTTCACCATAAGCAGTATTTTTCAAGTAATAATTTGTATTTGCACTACTTATCAATAATTTTCACTACTATGATAATGCTTATAAATCCCAATCTTAATAGAATAAAATATAGTATTTTCTGAATATAACAAGCATTAGTACCGAGGAAAGTGTACAAATTTAAAGGACTGAAAACAAAATTCTTACATTCAGGTATCTTTCAAGGAATGAATACTCCTTAAATGATCTTGGTACTTACTGCCAAGGTATGGCTTACCTTTTCTCTGGTGATCAGATCAATACGATGAGTGAAAATATTGATAAGATTCAATTCTTATGGGTTAGTTTTCAATAATTTAACCATACTGAAAGGTAAAATTATAATTATAATCTGTCTCGCAAAATTTCTGGATCAGATGGACGATTGGTATGTAACTCGTGGCCTACTAAATGGTACGAATACTACAATATTTAATATCGGAGAACACTACTTTGCAACAAACTCAGAAAGTGAACTGAAAGTTGCTCTGGATCGACGAAAGAAAAACAACACTTACAGATCAATTTTTGGACATTTTAGACCAGCTGAAAGGTATTCTTTCCACTTACAGATCGATTTCACAAATTCTTTGTTAAAACTGCACATCCTGAATCTAAGAGTCTCTTCTGCAGGTTCCCACCCACACGTTTAAAAGAGCTTTGGGATGATATTACTTCTCTAAATAATAAATGTTAAATAATATCATAATACTTATTTATAATAAAACTTTATTCCATATTTTACCGCATTTACATTAATACTGTGATTATAAATGAAGTACATCTTTGTAAGTAGTTTAGGTGATGAGCAAATAGGAAATTTGATGTGCTAGAGTCAGCAGAATTAAACGTTAAAAAATACTGTTAAGTCGATTAATCCGACTTATTGCAGTATAACAGCACCCAAGTCGTGAAGATGAAAGTCATAATCACAGATAGTCTATATTATGATTACATAAATTATGCTGAAATAGTAAAGCTAAAAGGCCACCAATAGGTTATTTAAGATAGATGGCATAATGTACTACTTCTTAGAAGAGCATACCCTAGGCCACAGGTAAAACAGAATAAATTATTAAACAGTCAAAACTCATTATGAAACTTTAAATAATCAATGAAAACTGAGCTTGAACCATGCGAGTCACTTTGGAACAATATTAAAAAAGCACTTTAATTCCCGTACCTGGCTATTATTATCAATAGTACGTAGATATGACAAAAATTGCTAGTCACCACCATAATGTTATTCAATGTTCCCGATTTAAATTATTCGTAGGTGAAAACCCGTCTCTTACAAACACATCTACAAGATACAATTATAAATAACCGCTGCTCCACCTTAATAAATTTGTTCGTTTCATTTTGTTTAATTTTTTAGCAGATGGTCCAAGAAGAGGAGAAGCACCACCATTTTCTGATTCTTCTTTTCGTTTTCTAAAAATATATTGATAAGCAATTAAAATTCACAACACAGCCATATTTAAAAAAATAATCTAACCTAAGTATCAAATTAAGCATGGGCGACGATGGATCTGGAGCCATAGCATAGTATGGATTACACTTGTCTGGTAACTGGAATTCCCCTAAATAAAATGAAATGCAGCAATATTCATAATGTATTTCAGTAAAAATACATTAAATACTGTAATACAGGAAACGCATTTAAAACTTATGTACAAATACATAAGCTTCAATTATTTCAAATGAACTAACCTCCATTGGGTAATAGTTGCACCAAGCAATAATCGTCTTTGCCCTCTTCAATAAGATGCTTCTCAAGTGCCCGTGCAATCAGCTCTGGCATTCGATCACCATTTTCTACCTAGTAATTTGATGCAATCACAATAACGGTCTTCAGTAAACTAATAAAGAGTAAACATGAAGCAGTTCCTTACCTTAATACATTTATAGTTAGCTCCAGCATCAATTGTTTGCAGATCATCATCTAAACCAACTCGAGCCAGGTGAAAAGAAATGGGTGCAGGAGGAAGACCACTGCCCGAATGTTGTGATGAGGACGAACATGTTGAAGCCTTAAGTAACAACAAGTTATTCTTCCTAAATAATAAATATTCTAAATCGGTCTAAAATAACATTAATCTTATTTTTTATAGGTTAAAATAACGAACATCACTCCCTTGTTGTTGGTGATTTCGTCTTCGTTGCGAGTCAATTAATTCATTTAGTCGGTTAGTTTGGGGAGTTGCTGATCGAGACACTGAGTGGTTACCACTCTGTAAAATTATAAGATAGCTTGGAAAGCAAATAAAAGTTGAAAACATCTCCGCTATAAATGATATCCTTAATACTGTGATTTTATAAACTGCAATAAATAATAGCAATAAAACAATTGTTATCACTATATTGCAGCAATGCAATGCTAAAACATTACTCACGTTTTCAGCATACAACAACTCCATAGCTTATACGCAGTGACAGTAAACAAAAAAAAATCTCACGAGGTACAATATAAAAGAGACAAAGAGGAGTCAAATTCCCGACAATTCCCCGCTTAATTAAGAATTGCGCAATAAGTTAGCTATTTGTACAATTAAACTAAAAACTATTGTAAAATATGACTATCCACTTGATACTACTATAGTTAGCAAAAAAATAAAGCAAATATTCCAAGTCAAATGTAATATATATACTTACAGAAAAATCAATACATGTTTTTGACATCGACGTTTGGAGTTCTTGTGTCGAATCACCACTGTATGTCCTTTGATGAGGAAAAACATTCAAAGGTGAAAATTCACAGCCTGAAAAACCTCAAGCGCTGTTTTGGTTTATAAGTAGTACAATTTTAACTACCATATTAGAACTCATCTAATAACGAAAATAACCATTGTCAAAAGCTATAAATAAGTCAGCAAAGAAATTTAAAAACTGATCTACAAACCAATATTTACATAGAATTAGGATGAGATTTCTTTAAAAATAAGAAAAACATACAGAAACCATAAGACTGATTGAAAGGCAAAAATACCAAGGATTTAAAATTACTTATTGTTATATAAGTTTAATCTACAAGGTGTTCAGGAAAAAATACCCGATTTTAATGTTTATTTTTTACTTTCTTCAAACACAACCAAAGTTGTTGTTTAAAAGTGTTTCTGAAAACATGGGAATCTGAAGTTTCGACTGTATTAACTAAATTAATATATTTGTCATATGTTCAAAGTAGAATTATTGAGTTTGTGAAGGTACTAATTTTCGTTTTTTACATATATCCAGCCTCATTTGTCTTGGATTTTCATAACTTTAGTAATTGGAAATGACTTTTTATGTGAATGGCCTAACTATTTTTTAAAACTATTACGATATTCATGGATTTGATGTTGCTACTTTTTTCGTCTCTAAAAACACCGTAAATGACTCCATTGCACCAGCTATGAATCGTATAAAAGAGAATCAAGAAAGGTGTTGCAGCAAAAAGAGGACACGCATGAATACGATACAACAAAATTAAATTTTGGAATAATAAAATACTATTTAGTTTTCTAGGAATACATAGAAAAAACATTTTTAGTAATCAGAGCAGTGAAAATCCATGATAAATGAAGCCGAATACATGTTAAAAAAACACACGTACATGAGTGCCTTCACAAAGTCAATAATTGTACTTTCACATGTAGCATATGTTAATGAAGTTAAATACGGTTGAAAAAGCATTTAAACGTTTTTAAATAAGAATTTTAGTTGGATTTTAAGAAAGTTATAAAACTCTGAAAGTCGATCACATCATCCCGGACGTTGTGTACTAAAAATGTTTTAGTTGAACTAAAAAAAAGAAAATAAAACATAATCGTATTGCTAATAGTTTACGGACTATTTGCTGATATAGTGAATTCTACGAATAGCATCCATGCTCATCAATAATCTACAGTATGCGACTATATATGGCAAATTATATTTAATATTGATAACAGATCACTTCCTACCTTACAGAGTCAACTAAGTAAGAAAATACGTAGTTTAAATTAAAATTGCTAATATTATTTTATGTTTTAAAACAACCGTAAGTGTTTATCGGATATAAATAAGATGGTTATATATATTCAATATATACCAATTTGCCGTTGGTAAAATGTCGATCGTCCTCCTTTCCATGATACTGAACTAGCAGGAGTGGTTGGTGCAGTAAATGATTGTGATGATTGAATACCCACTTTAGGAAGGGTTTCCGATAGGGAAACCTAAAACGAAATTACATAAAGAAAATACAATTAGTGTTGAATTACAAATACAGTGCGTTCCAAAATGATTGCATACTTTGTTTTTTGCCCTTTTCCTGTTCTCTGTAGTCAAATTGATCCAATTTTTCTGAAGTGAGGTGTAAGAATCTTAGAAATTTCCACTTTACAATTCGCAGTTTTTTATAAAAAAATTATCACTTTCATGCTAATTTTTCTCAAAATCACCACTTTTCATTGTTTCAAAATGGTAGCACACTTAACATGTTTTGGCGTTATTTAGCGAAAAAAACACAAATTGACTAATCCTGAACCATCACAACAATGGGTCGTGTTCCTACATTGAGTCTACACGAAACAGATCAAATTAAAGTACTGTCAACTACCAGTTACACGGTGAAGCGGATTGCAGATGTCGTCAAGCGCTCCAGGAAGGCTATCATGAATTTCCTGCGTCACCAAGAAGAATACGGAACAAGGTAGAATAGTGAAAGACCTGGCAATTTGAATAACCTTGAAAAAAGACAATTTTGCGGACAACGTCAATGAAATCCGTGGGACTTGTGGCATTGATGCTTCAGAAACTACGGTGTGGAGAATGCTGGACAAGTGTCCTAATATTGTCCGATTACGGATGAAGAAGTGTCCACAACTGGCACAAGCACACAACGGTGAAAGACTTTGATGGGCCAAAATATTCATAAGATACGACTAGGAAAAGATACCACTTTTATGAATCTTCAAAAAAAAGCCTATTAATTAATTATTTCGAATTTAGGTGGTGTTCAGCGATGAGAAAAAGTTCGACCTAAATGGCCCCGATGGTTGTCACTCCTATTGGAGCGATTTACGTAAGGAACCTCGACACTATTCAATTCGAAATTTCGGTGAAAGGAGTGCTATAGTTTGAGGAGCGTTTAGCGCTAGAAGACTAGTCGACATGGCATTTATCTCGACGAAGATGAACAGCACTGACTACAAGGATATCTTAGGATATCGTCTAGTCCCGTAACTCCAACGATTTCCAGGCGTTAGCTTCACTTTCCAACAAGATAATGCCACAATCCACGCCAGTCGAAGCACCAAGACCTGGTTGGAGGACAATGACGTGGTCATCACGGACGGGCCGTCACGCTCTTCGGACCTAAATCTGATGGAGAATCGCTGGATAATTCTCGTGCGTCGGATTCATGACGATAACCGTTAGTTTGAGAGCGCCAAGGACCTTCAATTTGCCATTAGCAAAGCATGGAGCGAAGTAGACAATAGTGTCAATAAAAACCTAATGAACAGTATGCCTGAACGAATTTTTCAGGTTATTAATAGAAGTAGTAGTTGTACTGACAATTAGTTAATTATTATGTACATTGATTGTTTTTTTTGTCATAAACACATATTTTAATAGTGTGCTATCATTTTGAAACGATGAAAAGTGGGTGGTTTCGAGCAAAATTAGCATAAAAGTTGTAATTCTTTATGAAAAACAATGAAATTTAAACTAGAGATGTCTAAGGCTCTTATAACTCACTTTTAGAAAAATCGAATCCGTATGACGACGAAGAACAGAAAAAGGGCAAAAAAACAAAGTGTGCTATCATTTTGAAACGTACTGTATATAAAAGGAAATATATTTAAAATGAGTAGAATCACTTAAGAAAGCAGTGTGATGACGAAAACAACAATCTAAATTACAAATCCCATGGTTCAATCGCAAGGATTATAGGCGAACCAACCAACTACAATAACTCGTACCGGTCCAGGTGGCCCTCCATCTATGCGTCCATCTATCCAATCTTCACAATGGAAGCCACTATCGCGTGATTGTTGACATACTAAAGGTGGGGTGCTAGTTCCCAATGGCACTGGATGAGAAGAATGAGAACTAGACTGAGAATTTGAGTGGGTGTGCAATGGCCCACACTCCTCAGATAATCGTGACGAGTTAAATAGACGTGAGAGGGTGCCGCTGAAATCAGTTTAAAATCAAAGTTTAACAAATATATAATGAAACTAAAAATAATATAAGTATAGACATCACTTAACAATAGGCAAATATACTGATTTACCTCTTAGGTACGGCTGTGCTATTACCATTACTAATAGTGCTAGTATTGAGCCGAGAATTAAGATCGGGAGTAGAAGAAGACGGCGGACGTTCCACTTCTAATGATCGGTTGAAACTGACGATTAATTTTAACTTAGAAATAACTGATATATAAGTTAGTTAACTTCCTGAAAAATAAGTAAACGAGAAGAAATTTAAATTAATATAGTTACCAACCATTCCTTCTCATTCAGACATGGGAGATAATGGAACCATGCACAGAAAACTCTGTCCATTGGAATTTTATAGGCTCGAGCGGCAGACTGGAATAATCGTAGTTTGGCCAGAACCTCGAACTCTTTCCGACGTTTTTCAAAATTGATCAACCCATCTGTAAAGTACGTTTCATTTAACAATATTAGTCGCTTATACTAACAGATAATTCCATAAATCTAGTTTCCTTAGCTAAAATACGTAAAACACTAACCTTCTGTATAATCTTGAGTTGCTTGATCAATCATTGTCAAGTCAGTGAGAAAAGAGCCTAGATATGGTACCGTACCTTGGCATTCGGCCAAATTCACGTCACTCTTAGTGCGGCGACAGTTTTGAATTAACTGTGGTCTACGTAAAGGAGAGCTTTTGGCAGTTCCTTCCTAGAATCATTGATGAATAAGTACTAAATATTTTTTTTACAATCATTAGTCTAAACACGTTGTTTATAGATATGAAAAGTTTGAAAGACATTATATCAAAAACCTGATCAAGTATTCGTCTTGCATTATGCGCGTCTCCTTCTTCATCCATATCATATATCGATGACAACTCACGAAATTGTGCCATTGAACGACTAAATGACTTATTTACGTATTACCATTAAAAAATATACATTCCTGATAAATTTTACAAGGAAGATCGAGAACAGTGGTAGTATTTGCTTACGATGGTACTAAAGCCCAAGTACTCTTCAAGCGATGAACTGGTTCCGATTGGAGACTTGATAAAAGAGCTTTAAGAGAGGAGAAGTTCTTTAACGCACGCAATTCCTAAACATTATTAATAGTAAACTATAAGTTTATGCATATCTCAAAATATAAAAAATACAAAAATACTTACTCTAGCAATATCTATCCACTTAGCAATGATTTTTGCACGAAAATCAGGGCGACAATCAGGAAGAACAATACTTGTCATAACTCGTTGAGAAACCGCGTTAAACTAAAACGAAGGAGAAATAAGACTATTTAGTTCACAAATAAATCTTTAAAACATATTGTCCACTTAATTTTAGAGAGGAGTAAAATTGAAAAAGAACAAAGTAAGCAGAAATTACTTTTACTAAATAGTAATTTATTAAATTTTAATCAATATACAGAAACAGATTTATATTATCATCAACCTGATCTATCGTAGCTTTTACTGTATACACCTTATCGTTGCTAATTTTGTGCCGCTTCGACCAAACACAGCCTTGACACTGATGCACCAATAATTCTTTAAATAAAGCCTAAAAATTAAATGTTTTCAGGCATCAGTTAGTTAATAAGACAACAGAAAATATTCGAATAAATTTCACATAAATATGCACTTTACGTAAAACCTTAAAAACTAATTACAATATAACATATAGGTACTAAATAAAATAAAATAAATCTAACCGCATCCCAAAATGTCAGTTGTTCCGCTATCTGAACACAATTTTCTTTACCCACATCGAACATCTTTACTCTGATAAGAATGGAAAATAATATTGGATACTCAGTATTTTGAGAACATTATTGACTTATAAAACAAATAACATACCTTTCCTTTGGATTCTTTGAATATTCAGCAACATCATAACCAAAAGCAAATGCTAGTTGATCTAATGAAGGCAGAGCTGCTGAAAACTAACCCTCCACATAATATCGTAAATATAGTAAAAAATTATGAATAATCTTAATAATTAAGAATTAAAAGAATACCTATCATACCGCCCTCCTCCATAATATGTTTAAATTTTGCCCTGAGTTTCCCTGCTTTAGAACTCAAATCTGCAAGCTTATTCTTCCGGCTAAAATCAATCAAATTTGTTAGCATAGCGAAATCCGAGTCAGGATCGTAATAATCTTCGGGATTCATATCCAACCAGCAGATCAAGATCGAACGTATAGAACTGAAAATAATGGTGAGCATTGGTTTTGTATTAATTAAGCTGACTTAAATCTAAGTATATATTAAGAATATGAATTAGAAAGTACAACGTCTGTGTGAAATAGCCCCCTTCCTAAATAAAGACCAAAAAATATACGAATATTCTATAACCTATAATAAAATATGATTTCGTACTAACTTTTGAATTACTAAAGCAGATGTACTACCATTGACCTCGTTTTCTAAGGATTCGTACCGACGGAGCAATCTGAAAATGACAAGTAAAACTCGCTAGTAAACGCTAATTACAAAGAATTACTCTTTTTCGCAAAAATTAAGACATTTTATCACTTAAAAATTAATTAATTAATTAAATATGCTAACATTTAAAAATGATTGGAACACACCGAAACCAACCTATCTAAAACCACATTCGGTTCAGTGAACGCGCGATAAGTGGCGAAGAAAACATTGAAATGTCGAGAATCCATAAGGTCATCAGCTCCTACGAGGCATTCCTAAACAAATACCATAAAAATAATCTTAGTAATTATACTTTCGTATGTTTTTTTTATCCTATAATGACCAATTATACATATATAACTACTGAACTATAAAACCTCTTATTACACCAATAATAACCAATATATACATATCTAAAACGGGTAAGATTTCAAGGTAAAAGTGCAACACATTTAAAAAACATTTATGCTAGGTGAATGTATTGCTCTATTCTGTATAACTATAATAAATACCCTGAGAATGTATCGTGGTACAACTAGTTTCTTCAAACGGTGTAACAAAGTCAACAAAACACCAGTGCTATCGCGAGCTCAAAAATTGAAGAGACTACCGTTCTGGATAGGCAAAACACTGATGAACCGCTTAGAAACTAGTCAATAAGTGAACCAAACATTGCCAATAATTAATTCACATAGCGTCATTGTACAAATTCAAATTGTGATGATGAAAAAAGTCTATTACTCAAATATGTAATGTCTTCTAAATATACTTACTACCAATTTCTCAACAGTTCCTGCCTTTATGATACGTTCCTTAACACTTTCCCACTGTAGATGATCAGCACCCATCTCGCTGCTGAGATGTTGTCGATCAGGGTCGATAGCACGATACCTCTGAAATATCAGTAGAATTTTAAAATAAATGTCAACTTCTTTAAGTATAAATGAAAATACATAAATAATCTTGTGAAAGTTGAGCCTTGTAAAATAATACGTTAGAGCTAAAAACCTGTCACTGACTACTTATCACACAAAGCTTGAATATAAACGTCTCACTGCTGAAGGTTAGCCTGGTTAGGATTCTCTCAGATAATCCATCATAATCAAAACCGGATGATGAAACAACAAGTTCGCGATATAAAAAGCTAGTTATGCTAAATGTAATGCTACTTGTAGATAAGTCTTTTCTAGAAAGTTTTATTTTATTATATGCACTTCAAGAATTATCACATATAGAGAAAAAATAAGAGTAGAAAGAACAATAATATAACTCGTTTAACAATTATGTATTCAGCGCAAAAGTAAGAAAATCATGGTTGAGTAAATATTAGTGAAAACGTAAAAGACATACAGTACTAATGCAATGAAGATACAGTTAGAATGACCAAAAACCAAGAATATTACTTAGGAAAATAATAAAAAAATCACTCTAAAAATTTCCATACAATTTCAATAGGAATTAAACCAAATTTGCGTCTGATAAACCGTTGACTAGGGAAACAAGGTCAAAAATGCGCGATATGCAATTGTACTGTTTCATATTGATATTGATATCTTCTAAGTTTCATTGATAACTATTGAATTAATGCAACGAAAAAAGTGTCACTCCCACTATAACCATTGTTAAGCATCTGTTCATCATAGAACACTGTTTACGATAGGATGCAAATTTAAAGCAAACTAGAAGCATGTGGAACTACGCCTTTTCGAGAAATGGGTTATTACGCCAGTTTTAATCTACATAAACGTTAGTAGTATAAATGTAGCATGAGTGCAGCAAATTTTTCAGTTTAGCGATGCGTGTGTTGTAATAGTATGAGTGCAATACATACTGCTATTTCTTAATACCTATGGTCGTGGTTAGATAATCCCAACGATTTGAACATGACAAAGGGCGGTCATGGAATGCGGAATATGCGATTACGGTACACCAGTTCTTATAAAGAAAATAGATTAGTAAGTTACTTAAAATAGTATTTATTTGTAAATAACTAGCCATTAGAAATATACTAAGACCTATAATCTACTTCTAGATTTCAATATATAATGAATCAGATTAAATTAGGAGTAAAACATTTAATTCGAACAACAGAGTTTAATGACACACTGAATTATACAAACAATAGATCAAATTGAATTAAACAGAATTTATATTGAAATTTGGTGACGAGAACAAAGATTTTATCTAGAATATATATCTAGGGAATAAATAATTCGAAAAAGTAGACCCATTTAAAAAAATTAACAAACAAGTGTTCCTGCTTAAGAACGAAATTACTCGCATATTTATTTATAGGTAATTCAGCGCACTTAAAGTAGCAGACTAACCGGTAATCCATCATATCCAGGTGGTGGCACATATCGAACCTTTTTTAGATATACAGCATACAATGCATCCTAGATGTAAGAAAAAATATATTTATTGTAAAACAGGAAATCTACAATTAATATAATCAGTATTGTTACCTCGTGTTTTTCATCCCCCCAATACTTGCTCATAGCCATATCTGTTGACAGAAAAATTGCGGAGTAAAAGTTGACCGAATCAATTGGATCTAAGTAGTGACTCAACTGTAACCATTGCTCAGCCCATCTAATATTATACAGAAAAAATGGGTGTCCTGAAAATAGAAAATAGATGGATTATTTAACAAATAATCATATATTACAAACAATGGACTATAGGATTCTTCAAACTAAAGTATATTACGAATGAATCCTAAAATATTGGGAAAACATAGTTATGATATATATATATATATATATATATAAACGTAAGAATAGAATAAATCAAACATACGAACACATTTTAAATATTACGAGCAGACCTAAAAACTATGGAATATTTTAAACTGTGGTTAGATTCTTCAAAACTACAAAAACGCTTTATATGAATAATAAAGCTTGTAGTACATCTAAAGTAAAACAATCAACACACAATAATTTCAAATAAGCTGTTGATAGAAATTTTTAGTGCAAAAGAATACATGACGATTCATTGGGATATTGATCGATATGGGGACAGCGGCGCTTATGCACAGACGTAAAATGAAGGCACGCGGCGACCTCGCAGCATTCGCAATAAACTATCTGACATCAATACGAGTAAGCAATTTTATTATATATTATATTTAGCATCAATGAAATTTGCTCCAAGTTTAATAAATAAAAAAAACATACAAGAGCTGAACTAACACTAAAACTATGTCTGATTTATATATTTCCCATAAAAAGTAAAAGAGTAGTGATGCAACATCTGACAGAAGAGGTAAGGATGAAATAATTCTACTAACTAAAGATGAGAGAGAAATGATATGTGGTCCAAATTGTTTATAACAAATGTCAAGAAAATATCGTGCAACGACCGCTTGAGTAATATTGGCTTGAATACAGCGTGAACAAATAAAATTTAGTGCTATTAAACTCTCTCGATAACCATGACTTTCAAACAATTTTGTTTAAAAGGTTGATGAAGATTACTGACTTCGAAGATTATTATTTAACGATTGATCTTACAATATAACCAATAATAGTAGCATGATATACTATAATAATAACATAAACAGAAAGAATAGAGAAATGCTCTATAATACAAAGAAGGGTAAAAGGGATTGACAGCATGACAGCTTCTCACAAATGTAAACACATCAGCTGCGACTGACGATCTTCCAATTCGAACAGCTACTGTTTAGATAGTGGCTATCCTGAAAGAAAAAACATACCACTTTCAAAATTTTACAATTTAGGCCAATCGTATAATAACTTGCATCACAATTCAAAGAGTAAGAAATCACTAATAAAGTAGAGCATTTTTAACAAAACAAAATTAATATACAGACATTATACGACAATACGCTTTTGAAATACTACAAAAAGTAAGTGTAAAAACGCAGAGTTCAAATAAAACAAGAAATTAACACATCATAAAAAAAATTAATAAATGCGGTTTTTTGAAATACAGATACTGCTAAAGAAAATAAGAAATACACAAAATATCAAATATGCATGACATAATTGTAATTTAAAAAACATGACAGGAAACACAACATCGACTAAAATATAAGAATAGACAACTGCAAGCGGAACCAGAATCCTGCAAAGAATTTGTTTGAAAGAAATCCATCGAAATGCGCCCCACACCGGCTCGTCAGCTAATACACAAAGGAAAGTAAACATCGAAAATGAACAGAAACCAAAAACAAGCAGTGATAAACTGGATATCACAACAAGAAATAGTAAAATCAACGACTAATAACCCTGATAACTAATTAATAAACACCAAATAATAACTACAACACATAAATCCCCTTAAAAATAAAAAGATGTCAGGTACACACACGAATACCATACCTATCACAAAGAAGTAAATAACACTACAATATATATATAAACAACTCGGTGTTGTCGTCGGTTTAATTACCCAAGTTTGAGGTAAATATACGTTCTGACCCAATGCGAATTGTGGTTACGGCAAATTTTGGAATCACCTCTCTGCTGAGAGGAATAATAATTGGTTAAGTGAGTGGGAGAGGGCTGAGCCGGCTTGTTTGTTGTGTTGGTGTTTAGTTAGATGATAATGTGTGGTTAGAAATTAGTTGGCCGCTTATGCTGATGTGTTCGTCGTGGTGTACGGCGCAAGTTAGCCGATCAGCAACGACTCGGTGTTGTCGTCGGTTTAATTACCCAAGTTTGAGGTAAATATACGTTCTGACCCAATGCGAATTGTGGTTACGGCAAATTTTGGAATCACCTCTCTGCTGAGAGGAATAATAATTGGTTAAGTGAGTGGGAGAGGGCTGAGCCGGCTTGTTTGTTGTGTTGGTGTTTAGTTAGATGATAATGTGTGGTTAGAAATTAGTTGGCCGCTTATGCTGATGTGTTCGTCGTGGTGTACGGCGCAAGTTAGCCGATCAGCAACGACTCGGTGTTGTCGTCGGTTTAATTACCCAAGTTTGAGGTAAATATACGTTCTGACCCAATGCGAATTGTGGTTACGGCAAATTTTGGAATCACCTCTCTGCTGAGAGGAATAATAATTGGTTAAGTGAGTGGGAGAGGGCTGAGCCGGCTTGTTTGTTGTGTTGGTGTTTAGTTAGATGATAATGTGTGGTTAGAAATTAGTTGGCCGCTTATGCTGATGTGTTCGTCGTGGTGTACGGCGCAAGTTAGCCGATCAGCAACGACTCGGTGTTGTCGTCGGTTTAATTACCCAAGTTTGAGGTAAATATACGTTCTGACCCAATGCGAATTGTGGTTACGGCAAATTTTGGAATCACCTCTCTGCTGAGAGGAATAATAATTGGTTAAGTGAGTGGGAGAGGGCTGAGCCGGCTTGTTTGTTGTGTTGGTGTTTAGTTAGATGATAATGTGTGGTTAGAAATTAGTTGGCCGCTTATGCTGATGTGTTCGTCGTGGTGTACGGCGCAAGTTAGCCGATCAGCAACAACTCGGTGTTGTCGTCGGTTTAATTACCCAAGTTTGAGGTAAATATACGTTCTGACCCAATGCGAATTGTGGTTACGGCAAATTTTGGAATCACCTCTCTGCTGAGAGGAATAATAATTGGTTAAGTGAGTGGGAGAGGGCTGAGCCGGCTTGTTTGTTGTGTTGGTGTTTAGTTAGATGATAATGTGTGGTTAGAAATTAGTTGGCCGCTTATGCTGATGTGTTCGTCGTGGTGTACGGCGCAAGTTAGCCGATCAGCAACGACTCGGTGTTGTCGTCGGTTTAATTACCCAAGTTTGAGGTAAATATACGTTCTGACCCAATGCGAATTGTGGTTACGGCAAATTTTGGAATCACCTCTCTGCTGAGAGGAATAATAATTGGTTAAGTGAGTGGGAGAGGGCTGAGCCGGCTTGTTTGTTGTGTTGGTGTTTAGTTAGATGATAATGTGTGGTTAGAAATTAGTTGGCCGCTTATGCTGATGTGTTCGTCGTGGTGTACGGCGCAAGTTAGCCGATCAGCAACGACTCGGTGTTGTCGTCGGTTTAATTACCCAAGTTTGAGGTAAATATACGTTCTGACCCAATGCGAATTGTGGTTACGGCAAATTTTGGAATCACCTCTCTGCTGAGAGGAATAATAATTGGTTAAGTGAGTGGGAGAGGGCTGAGCCGGCTTGTTTGTTGTGTTGGTGTTTAGTTAGATGATAATGTGTGGTTAGAAATTAGTTGGCCGCTTATGCTGATGTGTTCGTCGTGGTGTACGGCGCAAGTTAGCCGATCAGCAACAACTCGGTGTTGTCGTCGGTTTAATTACCCAAGTTTGAGGTAAATATACGTTCTGACCCAATGCGAATTGTGGTTACGGCAAATTTTGGAATCACCTCTCTGCTGAGAGGAATAATAATTGGTTAAGTGAGTGGGAGAGGGCTGAGCCGGCTTGTTTGTTGTGTTGGTGTTTAGTTAGATGATAATGTGTGGTTAGAAATTAGTTGGCCGCTTATGCTGATGTGTTCGTCGTGGTGTACGGCGCAAGTTAGCCGATCAGCAACGACTCGGTGTTGTCGTCGGTTTAATTACCCAAGTTTGAGGTAAATATACGTTCTGACCCAATGCGAATTGTGGTTACGGCAAATTTTGGAATCACCTCTCTGCTGAGAGGAATAATAATTGGTTAAGTGAGTGGGAGAGGGCTGAGCCGGCTTGTTTGTTGTGTTGGTGTTTAGTTAGATGATAATGTGTGGTTAGAAATTAGTTGGCCGCTTATGCTGATGTGTTCGTCGTGGTGTACGGCGCAAGTTAGCCGATCAGCAACGACTCGGTGTTGTCGTCGGTTTAATTACCCAAGTTTGAGGTAAATATACGTTCTGACCCAATGCGAATTGTGGTTACGGCAAATTTTGGAATCACCTCTCTGCTGAGAGGAATAATAATTGGTTAAGTGAGTGGGAGAGGGCTGAGCCGGCTTGTTTGTTGTGTTGGTGTTTAGTTAGATGATAATGTGTGGTTAGAAATTAGTTGGCCGCTTATGCTGATGTGTTCGTCGTGGTGTACGGCGCAAGTTAGCCGATCAGCAACGACTCGGTGTTGTCGTCGGTTTAATTACCCAAGTTTGAGGTAAATATACGTTCTGACCCAATGCGAATTGTGGTTACGGCAAATTTTGGAATCACCTCTCTGCTGAGAGGAATAATAATTGGTTAAGTGAGTGGGAGAGGGCTGAGCCGGCTTGTTTGTTGTGTTGGTGTTTAGTTAGATGATAATGTGTGGTTAGAAATTAGTTGGCCGCTTATGCTGATGTGTTCGTCGTGGTGTACGGCGCAAGTTAGCCGATCAGCAACGACTCGGTGTTGTCGTCGGTTTAATTACCCAAGTTTGAGGTAAATATACGTTCTGACCCAATGCGAATTGTGGTTACGGCAAATTTTGGAATCACCTCTCTGCTGAGAGGAATAATAATTGGTTAAGTGAGTGGGAGAGGGCTGAGCCGGCTTGTTTGTTGTGTTGGTGTTTAGTTAGATGATAATGTGTGGTTAGAAATTAGTTGGCCGCTT
This sequence comes from Heterorhabditis bacteriophora, assembly GCA_964036235.1. NCBI lineage: Eukaryota > Metazoa > Nematoda > Chromadorea > Rhabditida > Heterorhabditidae > Heterorhabditis > Heterorhabditis bacteriophora. The sequence continues at coordinate 3,734,421 of OZ038430.1, forward strand.
ATGCTGATGTGTTCGTCGTGGTGTACGGCGCAAGTTAGCCGATCAGCAACGACTCGGTGTTGTCGTCGGTTTAATTACCCAAGTTTGAGGTAAATATACGTTCTGACCCAATGCGAATTGTGGTTACGGCAAATTTTGGAATCACCTCTCTGCTGAGAGGAATAATAATTGGTTAAGTGAGTGGGAGAGGGCTGAGCCGGCTTGTTTGTTGTGTTGGTGTTTAGTTAGATGATAATGTGTGGTTAGAAATTAGTTGGCCGCTTATGCTGATGTGTTCGTCGTGGTGTACGGCGCAAGTTAGCCGATCAGCAACGACTCGGTGTTGTCGTCGGTTTAATTACCCAAGTTTGAGGTAAATATACGTTCTGACCCAATGCGAATTGTGGTTACGGCAAATTTTGGAATCACCTCTCTGCTGAGAGGAATAATAATTGGTTAAGTGAGTGGGAGAGGGCTGAGCCGGCTTGTTTGTTGTGTTGGTGTTTAGTTAGATGATAATGTGTGGTTAGAAATTAGTTGGCCGCTTATGCTGATGTGTTCGTCGTGGTGTACGGCGCAAGTTAGCCGATCAGCAACGACTCGGTGTTGTCGTCGGTTTAATTACCCAAGTTTGAGGTAAATATACGTTCTGACCCAATGCGAATTGTGGTTACGGCAAATTTTGGAATCACCTCTCTGCTGAGAGGAATAATAATTGGTTAAGTGAGTGGGAGAGGGCTGAGCCGGCTTGTTTGTTGTGTTGGTGTTTAGTTAGATGATAATGTGTGGTTAGAAATTAGTTGGCCGCTTATGCTGATGTGTTCGTCGTGGTGTACGGCGCAAGTTAGCCGATCAGCAACGACTCGGTGTTGTCGTCGGTTTAATTACCCAAGTTTGAGGTAAATATACGTTCTGACCCAATGCGAATTGTGGTTACGGCAAATTTTGGAATCACCTCTCTGCTGAGAGGAATAATAATTGGTTAAGTGAGTGGGAGAGGGCTGAGCCGGCTTGTTTGTTGTGTTGGTGTTTAGTTAGATGATAATGTGTGGTTAGAAATTAGTTGGCCGCTTATGCTGATGTGTTCGTCGTGGTGTACGGCGCAAGTTAGCCGATCAGCAACGACTCGGTGTTGTCGTCGGTTTAATTACCCAAGTTTGAGGTAAATATACGTTCTGACCCAATGCGAATTGTGGTTACGGCAAATTTTGGAATCACCTCTCTGCTGAGAGGAATAATAATTGGTTAAGTGAGTGGGAGAGGGCTGAGCCGGCTTGTTTGTTGTGTTGGTGTTTAGTTAGATGATAATGTGTGGTTAGAAATTAGTTGGCCGCTTATGCTGATGTGTTCGTCGTGGTGTACGGCGCAAGTTAGCCGATCAGCAACGACTCGGTGTTGTCGTCGGTTTAATTACCCAAGTTTGAGGTAAATATACGTTCTGACCCAATGCGAATTGTGGTTACGGCAAATTTTGGAATCACCTCTCTGCTGAGAGGAATAATAATTGGTTAAGTGAGTGGGAGAGGGCTGAGCCGGCTTGTTTGTTGTGTTGGTGTTTAGTTAGATGATAATGTGTGGTTAGAAATTAGTTGGCCGCTTATGCTGATGTGTTCGTCGTGGTGTACGGCGCAAGTTAGCCGATCAGCAACGACTCGGTGTTGTCGTCGGTTTAATTACCCAAGTTTGAGGTAAATATACGTTCTGACCCAATGCGAATTGTGGTTACGGCAAATTTTGGAATCACCTCTCTGCTGAGAGGAATAATAATTGGTTAAGTGAGTGGGAGAGGGCTGAGCCGGCTTGTTTGTTGTGTTGGTGTTTAGTTAGATGATAATGTGTGGTTAGAAATTAGTTGGCCGCTTATGCTGATGTGTTCGTCGTGGTGTACGGCGCAAGTTAGCCGATCAGCAACGACTCGGTGTTGTCGTCGGTTTAATTACCCAAGTTTGAGGTAAATATACGTTCTGACCCAATGCGAATTGTGGTTACGGCAAATTTTGGAATCACCTCTCTGCTGAGAGGAATAATAATTGGTTAAGTGAGTGGGAGAGGGCTGAGCCGGCTTGTTTGTTGTGTTGGTGTTTAGTTAGATGATAATGTGTGGTTAGAAATTAGTTGGCCGCTTATGCTGATGTGTTCGTCGTGGTGTACGGCGCAAGTTAGCCGATCAGCAACGACTCGGTGTTGTCGTCGGTTTAATTACCCAAGTTTGAGGTAAATATACGTTCTGACCCAATGCGAATTGTGGTTACGGCAAATTTTGGAATCACCTCTCTGCTGAGAGGAATAATAATTGGTTAAGTGAGTGGGAGAGGGCTGAGCCGGCTTGTTTGTTGTGTTGGTGTTTAGTTAGATGATAATGTGTGGTTAGAAATTAGTTGGCCGCTTATGCTGATGTGTTCGTCGTGGTGTACGGCGCAAGTTAGCCGATCAGCAACGACTCGGTGTTGTCGTCGGTTTAATTACCCAAGTTTGAGGTAAATATACGTTCTGACCCAATGCGAATTGTGGTTACGGCAAATTTTGGAATCACCTCTCTGCTGAGAGGAATAATAATTGGTTAAGTGAGTGGGAGAGGGCTGAGCCGGCTTGTTTGTTGTGTTGGTGTTTAGTTAGATGATAATGTGTGGTTAGAAATTAGTTGGCCGCTTATGCTGATGTGTTCGTCGTGGTGTACGGCGCAAGTTAGCCGATCAGCAACGACTCGGTGTTGTCGTCGGTTTAATTACCCAAGTTTGAGGTAAATATACGTTCTGACCCAATGCGAATTGTGGTTACGGCAAATTTTGGAATCACCTCTCTGCTGAGAGGAATAATAATTGGTTAAGTGAGTGGGAGAGGGCTGAGCCGGCTTGTTTGTTGTGTTGGTGTTTAGTTAGATGATAATGTGTGGTTAGAAATTAGTTGGCCGCTTATGCTGATGTGTTCGTCGTGGTGTACGGCGCAAGTTAGCCGATCAGCAACGACTCGGTGTTGTCGTCGGTTTAATTACCCAAGTTTGAGGTAAATATACGTTCTGACCCAATGCGAATTGTGGTTACGGCAAATTTTGGAATCACCTCTCTGCTGAGAGGAATAATAATTGGTTAAGTGAGTGGGAGAGGGCTGAGCCGGCTTGTTTGTTGTGTTGGTGTTTAGTTAGATGATAATGTGTGGTTAGAAATTAGTTGGCCGCTTATGCTGATGTGTTCGTCGTGGTGTACGGCGCAAGTTAGCCGATCAGCAACGACTCGGTGTTGTCGTCGGTTTAATTACCCAAGTTTGAGGTAAATATACGTTCTGACCCAATGCGAATTGTGGTTACGGCAAATTTTGGAATCACCTCTCTGCTGAGAGGAATAATAATTGGTTAAGTGAGTGGGAGAGGGCTGAGCCGGCTTGTTTGTTGTGTTGGTGTTTAGTTAGATGATAATGTGTGGTTAGAAATTAGTTGGCCGCTTATGCTGATGTGTTCGTCGTGGTGTACGGCGCAAGTTAGCCGATCAGCAACGACTCGGTGTTGTCGTCGGTTTAATTACCCAAGTTTGAGGTAAATATACGTTCTGACCCAATGCGAATTGTGGTTACGGCAAATTTTGGAATCACCTCTCTGCTGAGAGGAATAATAATTGGTTAAGTGAGTGGGAGAGGGCTGAGCCGGCTTGTTTGTTGTGTTGGTGTTTAGTTAGATGATAATGTGTGGTTAGAAATTAGTTGGCCGCTTATGCTGATGTGTTCGTCGTGGTGTACGGCGCAAGTTAGCCGATCAGCAACGACTCGGTGTTGTCGTCGGTTTAATTACCCAAGTTTGAGGTAAATATACGTTCTGACCCAATGCGAATTGTGGTTACGGCAAATTTTGGAATCACCTCTCTGCTGAGAGGAATAATAATTGGTTAAGTGAGTGGGAGAGGGCTGAGCCGGCTTGTTTGTTGTGTTGGTGTTTAGTTAGATGATAATGTGTGGTTAGAAATTAGTTGGCCGCTTATGCTGATGTGTTCGTCGTGGTGTACGGCGCAAGTTAGCCGATCAGCAACGACTCGGTGTTGTCGTCGGTTTAATTACCCAAGTTTGAGGTAAATATACGTTCTGACCCAATGCGAATTGTGGTTACGGCAAATTTTGGAATCACCTCTCTGCTGAGAGGAATAATAATTGGTTAAGTGAGTGGGAGAGGGCTGAGCCGGCTTGTTTGTTGTGTTGGTGTTTAGTTAGATGATAATGTGTGGTTAGAAATTAGTTGGCCGCTTATGCTGATGTGTTCGTCGTGGTGTACGGCGCAAGTTAGCCGATCAGCAACGACTCGGTGTTGTCGTCGGTTTAATTACCCAAGTTTGAGGTAAATATACGTTCTGACCCAATGCGAATTGTGGTTACGGCAAATTTTGGAATCACCTCTCTGCTGAGAGGAATAATAATTGGTTAAGTGAGTGGGAGAGGGCTGAGCCGGCTTGTTTGTTGTGTTGGTGTTTAGTTAGATGATAATGTGTGGTTAGAAATTAGTTGGCCGCTTATGCTGATGTGTTCGTCGTGGTGTACGGCGCAAGTTAGCCGATCAGCAACGACTCGGTGTTGTCGTCGGTTTAATTACCCAAGTTTGAGGTAAATATACGTTCTGACCCAATGCGAATTGTGGTTACGGCAAATTTTGGAATCACCTCTCTGCTGAGAGGAATAATAATTGGTTAAGTGAGTGGGAGAGGGCTGAGCCGGCTTGTTTGTTGTGTTGGTGTTTAGTTAGATGATAATGTGTGGTTAGAAATTAGTTGGCCGCTTATGCTGATGTGTTCGTCGTGGTGTACGGCGCAAGTTAGCCGATCAGCAACGACTCGGTGTTGTCGTCGGTTTAATTACCCAAGTTTGAGGTAAATATACGTTCTGACCCAATGCGAATTGTGGTTACGGCAAATTTTGGAATCACCTCTCTGCTGAGAGGAATAATAATTGGTTAAGTGAGTGGGAGAGGGCTGAGCCGGCTTGTTTGTTGTGTTGGTGTTTAGTTAGATGATAATGTGTGGTTAGAAATTAGTTGGCCGCTTATGCTGATGTGTTCGTCGTGGTGTACGGCGCAAGTTAGCCGATCAGCAACGACTCGGTGTTGTCGTCGGTTTAATTACCCAAGTTTGAGGTAAATATACGTTCTGACCCAATGCGAATTGTGGTTACGGCAAATTTTGGAATCACCTCTCTGCTGAGAGGAATAATAATTGGTTAAGTGAGTGGGAGAGGGCTGAGCCGGCTTGTTTGTTGTGTTGGTGTTTAGTTAGATGATAATGTGTGGTTAGAAATTAGTTGGCCGCTTATGCTGATGTGTTCGTCGTGGTGTACGGCGCAAGTTAGCCGATCAGCAACGACTCGGTGTTGTCGTCGGTTTAATTACCCAAGTTTGAGGTAAATATACGTTCTGACCCAATGCGAATTGTGGTTACGGCAAATTTTGGAATCACCTCTCTGCTGAGAGGAATAATAATTGGTTAAGTGAGTGGGAGAGGGCTGAGCCGGCTTGTTTGTTGTGTTGGTGTTTAGTTAGATGATAATGTGTGGTTAGAAATTAGTTGGCCGCTTATGCTGATGTGTTCGTCGTGGTGTACGGCGCAAGTTAGCCGATCAGCAACGACTCGGTGTTGTCGTCGGTTTAATTACCCAAGTTTGAGGTAAATATACGTTCTGACCCAATGCGAATTGTGGTTACGGCAAATTTTGGAATCACCTCTCTGCTGAGAGGAATAATAATTGGTTAAGTGAGTGGGAGAGGGCTGAGCCGGCTTGTTTGTTGTGTTGGTGTTTAGTTAGATGATAATGTGTGGTTAGAAATTAGTTGGCCGCTTATGCTGATGTGTTCGTCGTGGTGTACGGCGCAAGTTAGCCGATCAGCAACGACTCGGTGTTGTCGTCGGTTTAATTACCCAAGTTTGAGGTAAATATACGTTCTGACCCAATGCGAATTGTGGTTACGGCAAATTTTGGAATCACCTCTCTGCTGAGAGGAATAATAATTGGTTAAGTGAGTGGGAGAGGGCTGAGCCGGCTTGTTTGTTGTGTTGGTGTTTAGTTAGATGATAATGTGTGGTTAGAAATTAGTTGGCCGCTTATGCTGATGTGTTCGTCGTGGTGTACGGCGCAAGTTAGCCGATCAGCAACGACTCGGTGTTGTCGTCGGTTTAATTACCCAAGTTTGAGGTAAATATACGTTCTGACCCAATGCGAATTGTGGTTACGGCAAATTTTGGAATCACCTCTCTGCTGAGAGGAATAATAATTGGTTAAGTGAGTGGGAGAGGGCTGAGCCGGCTTGTTTGTTGTGTTGGTGTTTAGTTAGATGATAATGTGTGGTTAGAAATTAGTTGGCCGCTTATGCTGATGTGTTCGTCGTGGTGTACGGCGCAAGTTAGCCGATCAGCAACGACTCGGTGTTGTCGTCGGTTTAATTACCCAAGTTTGAGGTAAATATACGTTCTGACCCAATGCGAATTGTGGTTACGGCAAATTTTGGAATCACCTCTCTGCTGAGAGGAATAATAATTGGTTAAGTGAGTGGGAGAGGGCTGAGCCGGCTTGTTTGTTGTGTTGGTGTTTAGTTAGATGATAATGTGTGGTTAGAAATTAGTTGGCCGCTTATGCTGATGTGTTCGTCGTGGTGTACGGCGCAAGTTAGCCGATCAGCAACGACTCGGTGTTGTCGTCGGTTTAATTACCCAAGTTTGAGGTAAATATACGTTCTGACCCAATGCGAATTGTGGTTACGGCAAATTTTGGAATCACCTCTCTGCTGAGAGGAATAATAATTGGTTAAGTGAGTGGGAGAGGGCTGAGCCGGCTTGTTTGTTGTGTTGGTGTTTAGTTAGATGATAATGTGTGGTTAGAAATTAGTTGGCCGCTTATGCTGATGTGTTCGTCGTGGTGTACGGCGCAAGTTAGCCGATCAGCAACGACTCGGTGTTGTCGTCGGTTTAATTACCCAAGTTTGAGGTAAATATACGTTCTGACCCAATGCGAATTGTGGTTACGGCAAATTTTGGAATCACCTCTCTGCTGAGAGGAATAATAATTGGTTAAGTGAGTGGGAGAGGGCTGAGCCGGCTTGTTTGTTGTGTTGGTGTTTAGTTAGATGATAATGTGTGGTTAGAAATTAGTTGGCCGCTTATGCTGATGTGTTCGTCGTGGTGTACGGCGCAAGTTAGCCGATCAGCAACGACTCGGTGTTGTCGTCGGTTTAATTACCCAAGTTTGAGGTAAATATACGTTCTGACCCAATGCGAATTGTGGTTACGGCAAATTTTGGAATCACCTCTCTGCTGAGAGGAATAATAATTGGTTAAGTGAGTGGGAGAGGGCTGAGCCGGCTTGTTTGTTGTGTTGGTGTTTAGTTAGATGATAATGTGTGGTTAGAAATTAGTTGGCCGCTTATGCTGATGTGTTCGTCGTGGTGTACGGCGCAAGTTAGCCGATCAGCAACGACTCGGTGTTGTCGTCGGTTTAATTACCCAAGTTTGAGGTAAATATACGTTCTGACCCAATGCGAATTGTGGTTACGGCAAATTTTGGAATCACCTCTCTGCTGAGAGGAATAATAATTGGTTAAGTGAGTGGGAGAGGGCTGAGCCGGCTTGTTTGTTGTGTTGGTGTTTAGTTAGATGATAATGTGTGGTTAGAAATTAGTTGGCCGCTTATGCTGATGTGTTCGTCGTGGTGTACGGCGCAAGTTAGCCGATCAGCAACGACTCGGTGTTGTCGTCGGTTTAATTACCCAAGTTTGAGGTAAATATACGTTCTGACCCAATGCGAATTGTGGTTACGGCAAATTTTGGAATCACCTCTCTGCTGAGAGGAATAATAATTGGTTAAGTGAGTGGGAGAGGGCTGAGCCGGCTTGTTTGTTGTGTTGGTGTTTAGTTAGATGATAATGTGTGGTTAGAAATTAGTTGGCCGCTTATGCTGATGTGTTCGTCGTGGTGTACGGCGCAAGTTAGCCGATCAGCAACGACTCGGTGTTGTCGTCGGTTTAATTACCCAAGTTTGAGGTAAATATACGTTCTGACCCAATGCGAATTGTGGTTACGGCAAATTTTGGAATCACCTCTCTGCTGAGAGGAATAATAATTGGTTAAGTGAGTGGGAGAGGGCTGAGCCGGCTTGTTTGTTGTGTTGGTGTTTAGTTAGATGATAATGTGTGGTTAGAAATTAGTTGGCCGCTTATGCTGATGTGTTCGTCGTGGTGTACGGCGCAAGTTAGCCGATCAGCAACGACTCGGTGTTGTCGTCGGTTTAATTACCCAAGTTTGAGGTAAATATACGTTCTGACCCAATGCGAATTGTGGTTACGGCAAATTTTGGAATCACCTCTCTGCTGAGAGGAATAATAATTGGTTAAGTGAGTGGGAGAGGGCTGAGCCGGCTTGTTTGTTGTGTTGGTGTTTAGTTAGATGATAATGTGTGGTTAGAAATTAGTTGGCCGCTTATGCTGATGTGTTCGTCGTGGTGTACGGCGCAAGTTAGCCGATCAGCAACGACTCGGTGTTGTCGTCGGTTTAATTACCCAAGTTTGAGGTAAATATACGTTCTGACCCAATGCGAATTGTGGTTACGGCAAATTTTGGAATCACCTCTCTGCTGAGAGGAATAATAATTGGTTAAGTGAGTGGGAGAGGGCTGAGCCGGCTTGTTTGTTGTGTTGGTGTTTAGTTAGATGATAATGTGTGGTTAGAAATTAGTTGGCCGCTTATGCTGATGTGTTCGTCGTGGTGTACGGCGCAAGTTAGCCGATCAGCAACGACTCGGTGTTGTCGTCGGTTTAATTACCCAAGTTTGAGGTAAATATACGTTCTGACCCAATGCGAATTGTGGTTACGGCAAATTTTGGAATCACCTCTCTGCTGAGAGGAATAATAATTGGTTAAGTGAGTGGGAGAGGGCTGAGCCGGCTTGTTTGTTGTGTTGGTGTTTAGTTAGATGATAATGTGTGGTTAGAAATTAGTTGGCCGCTTATGCTGATGTGTTCGTCGTGGTGTACGGCGCAAGTTAGCCGATCAGCAACGACTCGGTGTTGTCGTCGGTTTAATTACCCAAGTTTGAGGTAAATATACGTTCTGACCCAATGCGAATTGTGGTTACGGCAAATTTTGGAATCACCTCTCTGCTGAGAGGAATAATAATTGGTTAAGTGAGTGGGAGAGGGCTGAGCCGGCTTGTTTGTTGTGTTGGTGTTTAGTTAGATGATAATGTGTGGTTAGAAATTAGTTGGCCGCTTATGCTGATGTGTTCGTCGTGGTGTACGGCGCAAGTTAGCCGATCAGCAACGACTCGGTGTTGTCGTCGGTTTAATTACCCAAGTTTGAGGTAAATATACGTTCTGACCCAATGCGAATTGTGGTTACGGCAAATTTTGGAATCACCTCTCTGCTGAGAGGAATAATAATTGGTTAAGTGAGTGGGAGAGGGCTGAGCCGGCTTGTTTGTTGTGTTGGTGTTTAGTTAGATGATAATGTGTGGTTAGAAATTAGTTGGCCGCTTATGCTGATGTGTTCGTCGTGGTGTACGGCGCAAGTTAGCCGATCAGCAACGACTCGGTGTTGTCGTCGGTTTAATTACCCAAGTTTGAGGTAAATATACGTTCTGACCCAATGCGAATTGTGGTTACGGCAAATTTTGGAATCACCTCTCTGCTGAGAGGAATAATAATTGGTTAAGTGAGTGGGAGAGGGCTGAGCCGGCTTGTTTGTTGTGTTGGTGTTTAGTTAGATGATAATGTGTGGTTAGAAATTAGTTGGCCGCTTATGCTGATGTGTTCGTCGTGGTGTACGGCGCAAGTTAGCCGATCAGCAACGACTCGGTGTTGTCGTCGGTTTAATTACCCAAGTTTGAGGTAAATATACGTTCTGACCCAATGCGAATTGTGGTTACGGCAAATTTTGGAATCACCTCTCTGCTGAGAGGAATAATAATTGGTTAAGTGAGTGGGAGAGGGCTGAGCCGGCTTGTTTGTTGTGTTGGTGTTTAGTTAGATGATAATGTGTGGTTAGAAATTAGTTGGCCGCTTATGCTGATGTGTTCGTCGTGGTGTACGGCGCAAGTTAGCCGATCAGCAACGACTCGGTGTTGTCGTCGGTTTAATTACCCAAGTTTGAGGTAAATATACGTTCTGACCCAATGCGAATTGTGGTTACGGCAAATTTTGGAATCACCTCTCTGCTGAGAGGAATAATAATTGGTTAAGTGAGTGGGAGAGGGCTGAGCCGGCTTGTTTGTTGTGTTGGTGTTTAGTTAGATGATAATGTGTGGTTAGAAATTAGTTGGCCGCTTATGCTGATGTGTTCGTCGTGGTGTACGGCGCAAGTTAGCCGATCAGCAACGACTCGGTGTTGTCGTCGGTTTAATTACCCAAGTTTGAGGTAAATATACGTTCTGACCCAATGCGAATTGTGGTTACGGCAAATTTTGGAATCACCTCTCTGCTGAGAGGAATAATAATTGGTTAAGTGAGTGGGAGAGGGCTGAGCCGGCTTGTTTGTTGTGTTGGTGTTTAGTTAGATGATAATGTGTGGTTAGAAATTAGTTGGCCGCTTATGCTGATG